>BSBM01001023.1:19555000-19995000 GCA_027924585.1 Larix kaempferi
CAGAAACTTCAGGTTCGATGCCATAGGTGTGGCCATGGCCTTGCAGTCCATCATCCCGAACCTCTTCAAGATCTCTACTGCATACTTCCCTTGTCCAAGGAAGATTCCATATGCACTCTGCCACACCTCCATGCCTAGGAAATAGTGCATCATCCCCAAGTCCTTCATCTCGAACTCGACAGCAAGCTTCCTCTTTGTGTCGATAATCAATCTATCCTCACCTGTAACAAACAAGTCATCTACATACAAAAGTAGTATCACTGGATTGCCTTCCTCAACCTTGTAGTAAAGGTTGGAATCTGCTTTACTCTTGGTAAAGCCCAAAATGGATAGAAAGTTGTCTGTCCTACCATACCAAGTCCTAGGAGCTTGCTTTAAGCCATACAAGGCTTTCTTAAACCTGCACACATATGACCCCCTGTCATGTGTCTCAAAATCGAGTGGCTGCTCCACATACACTTCCTCATCGACTACACCATTCAAGAAAGCTATCTTGACATCCATCTGGTGTATCTTCCATTTCATCATTGCAGCCAGACCAAGTACTGTTCTGATGGAAGTGTATCTGGCTACAAGAGAAAAAGTCTCTTCATAGTCTATTCTCTCTTTTTGAGAGAAGCCACGAGCTACAAATCTCGCTTTGTATTTCTCTATGCTACCAACTGCAGCATGCTTGATCTTATAGATCCACTTGGAAGTCACAACAGACTTCCCTTCAGGTCTTGGGACCACATCCCAAACATCATTCTTCATGATCGACTGGTACTCTTCAATCATTACTTCATCTCGGATCCTGGGAACTTCAGATTCTTCAATAGATAGCTTTGTTGCTAGAGTAAATGTTGTAGTCCTTCTTTTGTAGGTGATGGTATATGATCTTTCCTACAAGACAAGTTAAATTGCATGATTAGAAACATCTCATAGTTTTCAGAACAAATTTTTACACATAAATAAATATGTCATACAGTCATGCAATTAATTTAGCCAATGTTTCAATACAACATTTATCCATATCCTGTAACTTTCTAGATGCTTTCCAATCTCTACCAAAACATTGTTAAGAGTGTGCACAACTCCCAACATGTCAACAAAGAGGTTTCATTCTAGATAAGTAGCAATGGAATGTTGTACAGTGCCATAGGCCACTTACCCATATGCATATTAGTGGCATACTATTCATTAATGCAATTATTCTAATATGCATTATACACAACCTAAGTCTAGGAACATAAGTATATACATCATTGAACAGTATTATTTAAACAATCAAATATACAAGAAATGACAATTCAAATACTTATCTTTGTTTGTTTGTTGGGTGGACTCCCTCTCAATCTTTTCTTCCTTGCAGGAACTACTGGAGTGTGCTCCCTCTTGATCTTTGCTTCCCGGATTACCTGTCCTTGAACTTATATCCATCCTCAATCACTATGCATGTTTATTAGTATCATCATTGTGTTATCCTCAAGATCTCATACATAATCATACATTCATTAGTATAATCTTCATACTATCAAAACACAATAATCTTAAACATGTATAGTCATGATCATTTCAAACACAGATAATAAGCATTAGCATTCAAAGTTTCAAGGAAAACTTCTCTTACTCATGCATATTCATATTTGACCATAGAACTCTTCTGGTTAGTCATATCATCAATCAAGGTAAGAGACATAATATGCATAAACCCTAGATTACTCAGACTTGTAACTTCATGAATAATCATTATCAATCATACAAAAGTATAAGATCCTTACATAGGGTAGGATTCTAACTTGATATAGGAAAAACATACCTGGTCATTATATTTGCTAGTTATGTCTAGCAATGTTTTTCTTGTTCTCTTCAATGACTTGCATAACTCATAAGTTAACCATTATAGAACTAAATTATACATACCTCTATGTGATCCATGACTATGGATGAGTCTTTGTCTTCATGTCACTATGGTCTTGATCTAGGACTTGATTTCTACCTTCATGTTAGCGGATAACATTCTCCTCATACAACACCACAGTGCATTAGTACAATCATAATACAATCATAAGTCTCATAACCCTAATCAATGAATGTCTTCTATCATGCATTCATATTTTTACTAGGGTGATAAGACAAGTCTAAAATTAAACAAGATTGTTACTAAACTCAATAACATGAAGACAATCATATTATAAACTTAATCATGAACATATTTCAAAACATACCTATAAGTCATACCTGTCAGATTGCTTGTACTAGTTGTTGTTATTGTTCCTTTTGTTCTTAGGACAATCTGAGGAAAAAGTGTCCTCTCCTTGGTATGTGCCGTGAGAGCTTGATCTTCATTCCCCATCTTTTCTTCTCGAGCTATAATCCGAGCTTCCTCCTATGAGCATTCTTCTCACAGCCTGCTGAAAGAGATAAGTTTCTTCCTAGCACAAATTCCTTGGATGAAGGAATCCCATGACCTAGGAAGGCCATTAAGAGTGGTCATTACCACTTCTCCATTCTCTACAGCTTCAAGTTGTTCTTTTATCTGGGAGACCCTTGTAGAGTAAGACTGCATGGTCTCCGCATTCTGGATCCGGATGTTCTTTAGTTTATTCCTCAATGTCATCTTCTGATTTATGTTCTTCCCTTCAAATAGCTTGGTCAAGGAATCAAACATCTCCTTAGGTGTCCTTAGGGAAGACACATGGGGTATGGGATAGTCCTTAATAGAATCAACAATGATTCTCTTGGCTTTGACCAAGTTCTTCTTGTGTGAAGCCTTAGTCTCATCTCCCTCTGAAACTAGAACCTCTTCACTTGTGTAAGTGTCCAACTCATTCTCTTATAGGATTAACCCAATCCTATACTTTCATGCTTGGAAGTTATCAGCCCTTTCAAGCTTACCCTCAAGCTTGGTGTGGTGAGACATCTTAAGAAGTACTTCAAATGGAAATAGAAAAGTTATTAGGTCTTACCACTTGATTTGCTGAAAACTGGATCTGGAGCTGGATTAGGGTTTGTCAGAAAACCCTAAAAATTCAAACTTTGAATTTCAAACTACTAAAAGGATAGAAAGATGTGCCTTGATGAGATGATCAAGCTGGTATACTTAGAATTTGAAAATTGCAAAGTTTCACCCCTCAAATTTGCTTTTCAAACTTTCGGATTCACTAGGCAGGACCATGAATTAGGGTTTTATTTTCCCAGAGCTTCACCCATCCAAAAGTTCTATCTTGGTCTCTAAACTTTGATTTTTCAGAGCTTCCAGCCATGGTCTCATATTTCATAATTTTCAACTTTTGTAGAAACCCTAATTTTTTACTTCACTCGATAAGACCCCAAACTAGGGTTTGATTTTCCCGTAGCTTCAGCCAACCAAAAAGTTCGATCCAAAGCTCTAAACTTCGATTTTTCCAAGGAGCTTTCAGCCATGGTCTCAGATTTCAGAATTTCCAACTTTTGCAGAAACCCTAATTTTCGGCTTCACTAGACAGGACCCCAAATTAGGGTTTGATTTTTCCGGAACCCAACCAAAAAGTTCGATCCAAAGCTCTAAACTTCAATTTTTCCAAGGAGCTTCTAGCCATGGTCTCATATTTCAGAAATTCCACTTTTTGTGGAAACCCTAGTTTTTAGGGCCAAAACTGAAAGTGCTCAGAATTGAATTATGATTAGACAGAAAGACGTGCCTTGCTGAGGAGAGTCAATCTAGCCTACTGACTTTCAAGATCTGTGGAGAGAAACCCAAAAAACAAGAAGCCCTAGCTTTCGCAACTGCACAATGTCTTCTTCTCAGGTTAGCTCTGATACCATGTTAATTTTTGAGCATCAATTCAATATGATCTAGGATCTTTACTGAGAGAATAACATGTACAACATATCAATCACAAGAAGCAATCATAAGAGACAATAGACACACAAATTTTCCTTGGGGAAAACCAATAAGGTGAAAAACCCCAATAACTTCCTCAAAGATAGATAGAGCAATGATACAAAACCCAAGCATAAGAGATAGTCTCCTAGTAGCAGCTTCTCCTCCTCCACAAGTGCGCCACTCTCCAATGAGTGTATATGTGAGAAAGTGAATGATCAAATAGAGTGCCTCCCGCGATCAAATAGAGTGCCTCCCGCACTCTATTTATACATGACTTGACTTGCCTAATAACCTTACTAGGTCGGCCTCAACTTAATCACATAATATAATGCTGACAGGGCCGACTCCACTAGGGTGGTCTAATAATCCTTTAACCCACATGACTTATACAGGGCCGACCCCATCAAGGTGGTCTAATAACCCATCAAGTATAAGTTACGACACTTACAATATAAATGACGACACTTCCGTATAGAGGAATAATAACATCTCTATAGGAACACAATATACATATATGAAATACATTCCGAAGTTACAAATACATCAACAAATTGGAGACAAGCTTGACGAAGATGAATTAGTGATGACTGCTCTCAATGGTCTCACTAGACCTTGGGACTCTTTTATCCAAACAATGTATGCAAGAAAGGAAAGTCTACTATTTGAAGTAATATGGGAAGAATGTGTTTAAGAGGAAGCTAATGTGGAAAATCGAGAAGCACTACTCAGAGAAGATGATCAAGCCCTAGCTACTCATACTAAAAGAGGAAAGGGAAAATCCCATTTCAAGGAGGAAACTCATAAGAAGTTTCATCCGCCTAAGAAGTTTCAGAAGTACAAGAAAAGAAACTACAAGCATAAAGACTTCTCTTCTTATCAATGTTATTATTGTGATAAGATGGGATATATTGCTAAAGATTGTTCAGTAAGAAAAGAAGAATACAAGAAGAAGAGTAAAAAAATACATCATGCTCATTTAGTCGAAGAAGAAGAGGAAGAAGAAGAAGAAAGACCTCCCACGAAGTTACCAAAAGAAGAAATTGAAGAATATGTCCTATAATGATGGTGCTTCAAAGCACTCTCTCAAATTTTTGAAGAAAAGGACTCCCCTCAGAAAGTTTCACTAGGAGAATAGGAGAAGTAACATACAAGCTTGATTCGAGAATATTGATGATGAAGGAGGATGTACTATAGAAAGAATTTAGAATTACTTTTATATAAGATGAAGTTGTTATTGGGAGAAAAGAAGGTGGCTCACATAAGATCACTTGGAAACAGCTTTGATCTATGGTAGAAGACTTGATCAACATTATAGATCATAAGCAAGAAAGGCACAAGACCTCATAATCAGATGATGGAGTAGATCTCACCATCAGAAATTCCAGTAATCCTTGCAAGGAGACTAGGATCAAAAGAGATCCTACCAAACAAACAAAGATAAGTATATGAATTGTCATTTTTATCAAATTGTTTAAATGATATTGTTCAGTTGTGTACGTATTCCTAGAAGTGTAGTATGCATGTTAGAACAGTTGCATTAATGAACAATATGCATGTGATGGGTAAGTAACCTATGGTGCTATACAACATTCAATTACTACTTATCTAGAGTGAAACCTCTTTGTTGACATATTGGGAGTAGTGCACACTCTTAATAATGTTCTGGTAGAGATGGAAGGAATCTAGAAAGTTACCATATGAATGTGGGATAATGATAAATGTTGTGTTATTGGACAAGATAACATTATGACAGTGTGACCTATGTTTTTATGCATATGTTTTGGAAACTATGAAATGTTTCTAACCATGCTACTAAATTTGACTTGTAGGAAGTATCGTACACGATCACCTACACATGAAGAATGATGAGACTTGTTTTGTAGAACAAGTGACAATGGTTCAACTATAAACAAGGCTAATGAAATCAAGCAGAGGAAGTCGACTATGACGAGATGTTGCTTTAGTAGCCAGACTCATGGTGTAATCAAAGTAGAAGAAGATATCGAGCAACCTCCAGGACTCAGAGAACCACATGTATGCAGATTGAATAAGACTTTGTACGGGCTCAGAAGTCACCCATGGATAGAATGATGAGATGAAGGATCACCTAGAGTGATGAAACATCAACCTTTTCTACAAGGTTGAAGATGAGAAGCTCATAGATGGATTCAAGAGAGAACTTGCAATAGAGTTCAAGATCTTGGTATCCAGTGACTTAGAAAGATGAAATAAATGGATATACAAGATAAAACATGCAGCGAATGGAAGTACTGAAAAATACAAAGCTATATTTGTGGCTTGTGGATTCCCTCAAAAGGAAGGAATCGATTATGAAGAAATATTTGCACTAGTAGCAAGGTACACTTCAATTAGAACCATCATGGCACTTGCAGCCACGATGAAGTGGAAGTTACACCAGATGGATGTGAAAACAACTTTCCTGAATGATGTCATTGAAGAAGAAGTGTACATAGAACAACCACACAGATTTGAGGTTGAAAACAAAGAGACGCATGTTTGCAAACTGAAGAAGGCTCTGTATGGGTTGAAGCAAGCTCCAAGAGCTTGGTATGGAAGAATTGATAGTTTTCTGACGAACTTGGGCTTTACCAAGAGTAAAGCTGATCATAACCTTTACTTCAAGGTTATGGATGATGAACCTATCATATTATTATATGTGGATGACTTATTCCTAACATGTAATGAGAAGCAAATTTCAGAGTGCAAGAAGAAGCTCGCTGCAGATTTCGAGATGAAAGACCTTGGCTTGATGCATTATTTTCTAGGTCTCGAAGTATGGCAGAGCCCAGAAGGAATATTCCTTAACCAAGGGAAGTATGCAGTAGAAATCTTGAAAATATTTGATATGTTGGAGTGTAAAGCCATGGCCACACCCATGGATACAAATTTGAAGTTGCTATCTGATGCTTCGTCAGAATTGGTGGATATGACACTATACAAGCAGATTATTGGGTCATTGATGTATCTGACGAATACCGGGCCATATATATGCTTTGCTGTGAACACCTTGAGTCAATATCTGGTTGAGCCCAGACGTGTTCACCTTGTAGCTGCAAAGCATGTGATGAGGTACCTAAAAGGTACAATAGACTATGGTCTCAATTATACTAGAGATCATGACTTCAGACTGTTTGGTTAAACAGATTCAGATTGGGCAGGAAGTGTCTCAGATAGAAAGAGCACTTTAGGCGAATGTTATAGTCTAGGGTCAACCATGATCTCATGGCTAAGCAGGAAGTAGTCCAGTGTTTCCCTTAGCACTACATAAGCATAATATATTGCAGCATATTCTACCAGTTGTCAATCCATATGGATTCGGAAGTTGTTATTAGGTCTATTTGATCTGGAATTAGATACCACAGTGATTCTATATGATAACCAAAGTTGTATAAAGATGACAGAGATGTTAGGGTATTCCTATACTCCATCCTAGTCCCACTAGTATTTTGATCATTTACATTTTCAGTCATGCATGCACTTTTAGGGTTTGCATGCATTTTGCATGCACCCCAGTCATCAGTCCAACACCTAGCCCTCAGTTAGCCAGCCCTCGAGAGCTTCTCACTGATCAGTTTTAGCCCTCTAGTTGCTTAATGCGCCCTTCTTCCTTGATTTTAGGAAGCAACTCGCCCTTCTTCACCTACCAATCCAGTTGTCTTCAGTTTACACTCAGTTACACTTGCCAGACTCAGTTTGACTGATGGTTGACAGTTACTTGAGCATTGATGACTCCACTGTTGATGATGAAGACTTCCAGTTGTGCTCCGATGAAACCAGTTGTGCTCCGATGACACTCCAATGATCTTTGGATCACTCCATGAAGGCTAATTCGAATTGCCACCTTAGGCATTCGAATTCCTCATGCATTGTATTATTTATTTGTCCATTTGTGATTAATGAATTAGTGTGTGTGAAGTATTATTGCTTCTATCCGAGTTCTACTGTACCATATTATTTTGTTGCTCATTATACTATAT
This sequence comes from Larix kaempferi, assembly GCA_027924585.1. NCBI lineage: Eukaryota > Viridiplantae > Streptophyta > Pinopsida > Pinales > Pinaceae > Larix > Larix kaempferi. The sequence continues at coordinate 19,562,846 of BSBM01001023.1, forward strand.
TGACCACTCTTCTTCTATTTTCTTGCTTAATCATAATCATTCTCTTGTGAGGTATACATCATCTCTTAGATCTGCTGTGAGGATTTTCACAAGAGAACCCTGTGTTCCATGATAAGTCAAAGCACATAGAAATGCGGTATTTCTACATTCGTGATATGGTACAGAAGGGAGCTATAAAGCTCCAATATGTGAGCACTGATGAGCATGTTGCAGATGTGTTGACTAAGCCTCTGTCTCGTGTGAAGTTTGAGCACTTCTGTGACAAGCTTGGTGTAGTCCATAAGGACTTCCCTCGAAAGGGTGAGTGATGCTGATGATATTGTGGTGCAGTGGGATTGATCATCCCTAGACAATGATTCCGTAATTCTGAAAGGAAGGATAGTCTTAAATGTTGATCCTGAGTTGTGGTGGGATTGATCATCCCTAGACAGTGATCCCGTAATTCCGAAAGGAAGGATAGTCTTAAATGTTGATCCTTAGACTGAATCCCTAGTTCCGAAAGGAAGGATTGTCTAAGAGTGTTGGACTGAATCCCGAGTTTCGAAAGGAAGGATTGTCTATGATCCCTAGTTCCGAAAGGAAGGATCACCAGAGTTGTTGGAATGAATCCCGAGTTCCGAAAGGAAGGATTGTCCATGATTCCTAGTTCCGAAAGGAAGGATCACCAGAGTTGTTGGACTGAATCCCGAGTTCTGAAAGGAAGGATTGTCTATGATCCCTAGTTCCGAAAGGAAGGATCACCATAATTCTTGGACTGAATCTTGAGTTCCAAAAGGAAGGATTGTCCATGATCCCTAGTTCCGAAAGGAAGGATCACCATAGTAGTTGGACTGAATCCTGAGTTCTGAAAGGAAGGATTGTCCAAGATCCCGTAATTTCGAAGGGAAGGATCATGTGTGTTGCAGGTGATGATGTTCCAGCGCTGAAGATGAGGATGCTCCAGTGTTGCAGATGTTCCAGTGCTGAAGATGAGGATGCTCCAGTGCTGCAGATGTTCCAGTGTTGAAGATGAGGATGCTCCAGTGCCGAAGAAGATGATGATCCAGTGCTGAAGATGAGGATGCTCCAGTACTGAAGATGATGATACTTCAGCGTTATACTGAAGATGGTGATGTTGTTGAAGAACTTCCAATGATTTATTGATATACTAACCAATGTTCCAGATGATGTTGTTTATGATGCCCCTCCTCCCTCCGATGATGTTGTGTAGAGTTACACTTACTATTGTTGTTGTTGTCAGTATAATACCCTTCTTGTTAAGGGGGAGTGTTAAAATAATGTAACTTCAAATAATATTCTACTTGTATTTTCTTATTGTAACTCTGTCGGGGATGCTTTACCTCCGATCAGGGATGTCATTATTATATTTGGTCAAGTAAAAGTCATGAGGTAAAACCTCCATTGTAAGTCGGGTCGTTATACCCTAAATAATGTAATATAATATTATTTGAGTCTTTCTAGGAGAGGTCGGCCCAGTCAGTTAAAGTGAGGCCGACCTAGCTGGGTTAAAATTCAAGTGAAAAGTAAAGTATAAATAGAGAGTGACTTCCTCTCATTTGTACCACTCACTAATTCATGCATTGCGCATTAGAGGAGAGAGAGAAGTCTGCGAAGGAGGAGGAGGACTGGCTTGGCTCTAGAGTTTGGGTTTGTCTCTCTTATTTGTGAGACCTTATTTTGGGCATTGTACTTTGGTTATATATATTGAGGAAGTTCTTGCTGGGTTTTCTTCCCCTTGAGGTTTTCCCAAGATTTATTGTTGTGTACCTTGTGATTGTGTATCTTTCAGAGATCCTTATTATGCTGCTATTGTGGAAATGTATTAAATGCTCATGAAGTTAGATTTTAGTCTTTAGTAGCATATAATCTTAACAATTGCATGTGAATAAGAGGCCCTTTGTCATACAAAATGGGACGACATAAAGTCCACAATAATCAAAATGTCAATATGCATGTAATTGTTACACTTATTGGTAACTCGTTGTCTTTCAATTCAGACACTATGTTGAGTACATTATACAAAATGTTTGATTTTCACATAAAATTATTTCAAAATATACAACAACTTCCATTAACATCTAAATATATTGATCATCATTCTTTACTGGAACTGTTGTCAGTACTCAAGCCACTTGCATGGCTTGGGTTATTTGGTTGAATGTTTTGTTGATTGTATTGATTTTTTTCCTCTTTTTCAACTTCCATCTACAAACATAAAAATAAAGTGTAATGAGTGTATCTACATTGGTGCAAATAATAAAAATTAAAATAAATAACACACATGAATGTAAATTGAAAAACGATGTACCATAGAAAGAATTGAGTCATAAATGATACACATTCTTTCAAAACCAATTATCATGCCTTTTCTCAACAACTCTTATGTTGGCTCCATTCCATACTTTGTTTGCTACAAGTTTTATACCCGATAACAAATCATAGATTTAATATAAAGGGTTTTTGTTGTTCCATTAATTATAAAATGAGAAAAGTAAAACAACATAGATACTTACAAATTCCACAATTAATTTTTGATACGCCAACATATACTCACAACCCATACTTAACCCAATGTTAATCAATTATTTTGATGGCTCTTCTTTGTATGTTAACACTTGTTTGAAGGCATCCAAGGATAGTCGGTGTAATTAAAAAAATTAAAATATAAAGATCATAACCATAATGAAATCTTGAGTTGTTATAAGGAAATCACAACTACTCACAAACTTTGCTATCAACCCCTTTTTTCCTTATCGTCATGTCTTATGTGCTTAATGGGTTCCATTGTGTGTTTTTTTTTCTTTTCTGCAACAAAACAATTGAAAATAATATTTAATGCTAAATTAATTAATTATATGTACATAATAGAAAAATTCAATGATTTCATACATTTGAAGCACATTGCTATTAAGATGGCTCTTCCTGTGATGCAATTATGTCCATTTCCTTGACCATCTCCTTGTAAAATCTTTGGACATCCCTACTGGCATATTTCAGATATCACCTCGTTCTTCCTTTGGGATTTTCATAATCTTCTTGAAAATTTCAAATGACATTAAATTATTCTCATACTAATATGAAAAATAAATATAGTAGAATTGATATTAATAAATGAATGCTTTGTAGTTGTAGATACATATTCGCTTATGTGATTTCCTAAATTTAAACTAATGTTAGAGGGGATGAGGATGTGGGGTCTAATTGTGATCGGCTAGGGTTTCCGCAGGGTTTTGTTGGATATTTTCAAGCAATACAGACGCGGATTTGGACCAAGATCTCCAACTTGTCGATTATTTGGACGATTCCTTATCCCACGATGATATCTTTTGCTCAGATGAATAAGTGCAAGGTTCGAGTGAATCATACTCGTGTCGGGGAACGATGGCTCTCGCTCTGGGCATGGGTGTTCTTGATACTCAAGCATCTGTTTCGGCAATGTTGAAATCATATCTGGCTCGGGAGAGGTCGCTCTCGTTTAGATCGAATCTTGTTGGGCCTATAAATTCTACCTCGTGCCAAGTCGTTCATCCAAATCAAAGAGACGATGCTTGTAATTGTAGTATATCCAGGCCCAACGTGGTTTATCCCAACAATAATTGTATGGACCTAATGCTTCCTTTCTTTTCAGATATTTCCATTTTGGCGGTGGAAAGTTCTAATGGGGTTTTATTGATAGCCGTCTGGATCCGATTTTGCTCGTTGCGGGTTTTTCTTCTGTTGTGATTCCGAAGAAAAGGAAGATGGTAAAGTCTAAAGGAATTGGGGCCTCGCTGACGGTTGGAAAAGGCATTCATATTCGGGATATTGCTAACCTGATGGAGTGTTCTTTGGTCGGTAAGATATATGGAAGGTGGATTGGAGATTATGAGCTAAAGAAATGGATATTGGATAATTGGAAATTGTTATTAGAAATTCCTTTGTAGATTCGACATTTGGGTCGCAACTAGTTGGGATTCATCTTCAGATTAGAGAAAGAGGTTCAAAGCATCATGGGCCAGAACTGGGGGATTGGGAAAAGCAGTCTCGTTCTTAAAAGGTGGTAGTCATTATTTGATCCGCGTATAGATTTCCTGTAAGCAATTCCTATTTGGATAGAACTCCCCTAGATGTCGTTGGAATTCTAGTCGGTTGAAGGGTTAAAAGAAATTGACGATGTCATTGGGAAATTTATTTCCATGGAAGATGGTCTCCTAGAGTCCTCATCTTGATATGTTGCCTCAATCTTGGTTGAAGTGGATCTTCACTCGGGTCTTTTCGAATCTATTGATCTTGTTGCAGGCGACGTTAGTTTCTCTAAGCAATTGGATTACTTAAACATCCCTTTCCGTTGTGCTCGTTTTCATAAGTATGGCCATGTTGTGGTTGAATGAAATTTATCCTTTACGTCTACAATCTAGGGGATAAAATTCCCTAAGGAAGGTTCGGATGAGAAGGCGGAAGCTTTGCTTGATTTTGGGTCTGGGAGGTCTCTCGCAGATCCAATTGAGATAGATCCAAAGGTTTCCATTGTAGCGTCGGTTGAAGAAGATAAGGTGGGGGAGGAGAGAGTAGTGCCTCCAGTTTCATTGGATGATCCTGTAAATGTTGACATGGTTCAAGACCTCATCCTTCCATCCGAAGTCGAATCCCAACACAAGTCTGTGGCTCTGGCGTTGGTGCAAGATATTCTCTCTGATTTCAATTTTTCTTCGAGTCAATTAAATAAGGTGATGGAAATATGGAAGTATACAGACGTTTCCTTTTCAGAGCTTGGGAATGAAAACAAAAACTCACCACCTCTCATGCCTTCTCTTTCAGACGTCGATCATGGCGATCATGCAGGTGCCACTTCCAATATTAGTGGGGACCCTCAACATAAGGTGGCAAGCGATTTAGTTGTTGCCTTGTCTGAGGAGGAGGATTTGTTGTTGCGTCAGAAAGCTAACTTGAGTCAAGTCTGGAGGGGAAGCTCCTGAGGTCCATACCTACTTCTCCCTAGGGAGTTGTTGAAAGGTGGCCTAGATTATGATGAGTTGCTTCCATTGTAGGTTGGTAAAGCCAGCTGGAAATCTAAACTCCATCATTCTAAGGAGAAAGATAATAAATAAATTTCACAAGAGAGGCAACTGAGTATTGCAGGGGCGCTTAGAGCAGTGGATCCCTCGATAACGTTCCCAAATGAAGATTCTTTCTCTTAACATTCGTTGCTTGAGAGGGCAAGCCAAAATCTCCTCCCTCAAAAGACTAGTAGAAGTTGAGAATCTGAATATTATTCTACTGCGAAAAAATATGGTTTCTGCTAAGGTTACGTCATCTATGTTGGATAAATCCTCTAAGGGTTGGTCCTTTTTTACATTAGATGTGGCTAGTTTGTTAGGAGGCTTGGCCTCAAGATTTATTTCATCAATGAAAGTCAAGAGTTCTTTTGCAAGTATGTTCATTCTATGTCTAGAGATCTTCTCTAAGTTGTTGAATTTTCAGTTCTCTCTCTTCAATTTCAATTCTCTCTCTTGAAGTGTTATGGCCCTTATGATAACAAACACGATTTTTGGGAGAATTTTTTCCGTCGTAGCATTTTTCAGGTGTCAAATCTCATTGTTGGAGGTGACTTCAATTTTGTTCTATCAAGTGAGGAAATTTGGGGTTGCGGGGCGTAGGTTGACCGTCTTGCATTGTTTTTATCCGAGGAATTGGAATCCTTAGGGTGGATTGATATCAAGTCGGAAATCATTTCCCTAACATGGATTAATAAGCGTGTTGGAGATGAGTTCATCTCCAGGAGGGTGGATTGCTTTTTTATTCATGAAGCCCTGTGAAAAGGCATGTTTCTTCATATCCTAGGTGAACAAGACTTGTTTTTCATATCATTTTCCTATTTTTCTTGAAATCGGAATGGGCTAAGAAAATCCAGGTATTCCCTTCAAATATAATTCTTCTTGGGATTCCGAAGAGGATTTTCCATGCTCTAGTAGTGGCAGAATGGAGGCATAGCGATGATGGTATTGTTGTCCCTCCTGGAGTCCAATTTGTCGATTCACTTGGAAGTCTAAAATGGAAGGTGGTGCAATGGAATAAAAATAGGAGGCTTCTTCGGGAAAAAAGGCTTTTGGAAATTGAGAACCAATTAAAGTCCTTGTATGATTTTTTTCTTCCGACCAATTTGCCGAGGAGACTAAGTAGAGGGTTTTATCTCTTTCCCAGGAAAAATAGAAAATTCTAAAGGACAAAGAGACCAAATGGATATTGAAGAGCCCTGCGCTATGGTTTTGAAACTAGGGACCAAAATCTCAAATTCTTCCAAAATGTTGCCAATCATAGGAGGAATATCAATTCCATTTGGGAGCTTGAGGACCAAAATGGAAGAGTGGTGCATGATTTTGATTCCCTTATTGCCCTAGCATTTGAGTATTTCTCTTCCTTGTATTCTGATCAGGGTTAGACGCATATTGACAACATGGTGAAAGTGCTCAATCTCTTCCCTCGGGTGGTCGATCCCGAAGATAATAATGAGGTTTTCTTTCAACCAATAAACTTGGAGGAAATTCAGGCGATTCTCTCTCTTTTTTAAAAGGGACAAAAGCCCCGGGATGGATGGCTGGTCTACCAATTTCCTTTTGGATTTCTTCAATTTGTTGTGGGAGGACATACTGAAGGTAGCTGAGGATTCCCATATTTTCGGTTTTATTCCAAGAGCCCTGAATGCGATATTTCTGACTTTAATTCCTAAAAAAGACAAGTCGTCTTCATGTGAAGATTTTAAGCCCATTTCATTATGTAATGGGAGATACAAGTTCGTTGCAAAAATGATTGCTATTTGTATCAAATCTATCTTGGCTCGTGTCATTTCCAGAGAGCAGTTTGCCTTTATTAAAAATCGAACAATCCATGAAGCGGTTGGAGCTGCACAATAAGGGTTTCACTCCATTAAAACACAAAATCTTAAGGTTGGGGCGATTAATTTAGATCTATCTAAAGCCTATGATAAAACCTCTCGGTTATTCATTCGTTTATTGTTGCTTCGGATTGGGTTTTCCTCGGAAATAACTAAGTGGATAATGGCTTGCATTGAGACAACCTCTTTTTCTATTATGATAAATGGCTCTGCTTACTCCTTTTTTAAAGCTTCTCAAGGTCTGAGACAGGGGTGCCCTCTTTCCCCTTATCCTTTTTTACTAGTTGCACAATGCCCGAGTAAGCTCCTCCATGAAGAACGTCGCAGTCGATGCATTGTTGGGGTTTCCTTCCAGGGGTGGGAATTTCTCACGCACCTGTTATTTGAGGATGACATTATCTTGTTTTGTGCACAGAACGAGAGGGAATGCTCTAAATTCAAAGAAGTTTTATATCTTTTTTGTCAAGCTACTTGTATGGAAGCAAGTCAAAGTAAATATGTTATTTTTCTCATTCAAAATTAGATGGATCAAGTCCCATTCTAGCAAAGATTTTTCCCTTTCGAAGTAAAGGCCATGGAGGAAGGGGTAAAGTACCTGGGTTTTATTCTCGAACCATCAAATTATGGAAAGCAGGAATAGAGATGGCCAATAGGTAAAATTTAAAGTAGAATCAGTTTTTGGTACAATAAATGGATTTCCATGGAGGGAAGACTTACTCTTGTTAAATATGTGTTGGAAGCTATTCTTGTTTATTGGCATCTCGTAGCTCATATTTCGAAAGGAGTTCTTATCTAGTATCAAAAAGTTATGTTTTAACTATCTATGGAGAGGTCAGAAGGAGTATATGGGTTTTCATCTCGTTAAATGGTATTGTATTGCAATTCCCAACGACAGGGGAGGATGGGGACTAAAAAATATTATTCATTTCAATCAAGTGTTGATAGCTAAATCTTTGTAGAACTTTCTCACCAAAGATAGCCTGTGGAGGTCGATTTTGATTGCAAAGTATATCTCTCCCGGGTCAATTTTGATTGCAAAGTATATCTCTCCTGGGTCGAGTTTGATTGCAAGGTATATCTCTCCTGGATCCATTCTTGATTGGATATGGTCAAGGAACAAATCCACAAGTCAGGATTCAAACCATTGGAGGGCTCTTTCAAGAGAATTCATGGTCATTTACTAGTTTTTGTCCCGGAGAGTGGGCAATGGTAATTCAGTAAGAGTTGGTGCAAAATCAATTTTGGGTAAGAAGGTTCAATCTAGGCTACCTAGAGATCTTATTTCCTATATGTAAGACTTTGGACAAGCCACTTTGGACAAAGTACCCAGTTTGATTACTTCTTCTATCTAGAACCAAGGATGGTTATCTACGCATGATCTTGCTTTGAGGGGCGAATGGGATCGAGACTGGTCAGATTACATTTTATCCCTATTACAAGTGCACATCCATTTAATGACAGAGGAAGACTCTTTGGCATGGATTTTTAAAGGTGTTGGGGGAGACTATTTGGCCAAAGATGGTTACGATTCACGGTTTGAAGTTGAGGCTACTCCAGGTCAATATTGGTGGCTCAAATTCTGGAACGTAGTTGGTCCCCCCAAGTCCATTATGTTTATGTGGCTCATTGTTGAGAGGATCCTTCGGGGCCTTAATGGTCATTGTTAAATATTAACTAATGGACGGTTGGAAGTGGTACAACCATTCCAACTGTCTTCATATTGTATAAAGATTACCACGATGAATGAGAAAGGTGATTGAACATTTAATCCCTATATGTCTTCTTGGTATATTGTGTGTTTTCATTATGCAGTGCTTGAATGTTGGTTAGAAGTCTCGACATCTAACATTTGGCTTTGTTTCCTCCTCCATTCACTTTAGGTGACAACAACAGCGAATGGAGGGTGGCTGAACCTATCAAGGAAGTAATAAAGAATCCCTGCAAGATGCGAGAAAAATCTCAGAAATGAAATTGTTGCTCCGATCATTAATGCGTTGTCACCAAGGATGAGTAAAGACATCCATTCATTGACAAGAAAGTTCTGCAAAAATAAAGATGAGATTTGCAGCGGGTGGAGTTGGTCGAATAAGAATAAGAGGTGGACTAAAACCTGCAAGAAATATCGAAGTCTGCTTATATGCCCTGGTAAAGATTGCGAGATGATCAGAAGAACCTGCAAGAATGCCTGCTTGTGCGTGGATAAAGACAACTTATATGAAAAGAATGATAGGAGACCATCTCTGGTGGTGTCATTAATGAAGAGACTCGACCATGATACATATCAACATATCTGTGCATTCTCACGTCAAACGGTGAAGTAAAATGATTGAAGTTTTTAAAATATTTTGAATTCTCGTCGATATATTGTGTATTGTGAAAATAATATATAATGTCGATCATGAGGTCTGTGCATCAAAAGTTCTTGTGGAATGGTAGATGCCTTCACACCTTTAAAACTAATAAATGTGAAGACAAAGAAAATTTGTAAGAAATGTGCTGCACCAGAAATAAATCCGGCCTTGAATACGAGTTATGAATGGGTTGCTTCCAAACTATCGAGAACAATACAATTGTCTGTGAAAAGGAAAAGAAGTCGAAGTCGACTAGCCCGAAAATGATCTATATATCCCTTTGATACAGTCTTCCCATCATGCAATGGATGTATCAATGTGAGTTACATGGGGAAAGGAATCTTTTTATGGCAGTCGACCAGTAATCCGTCAATTATCAAAATGATGTGAGCACGACCGATCTACTTCTAACAATTTAAAAGAGAATGAACAACCAATGGATAGATAAAATAATAATAGATCAACATTTCGTCGACTACGACACTCCACATCATGCAACTGACCGCATAATACACCTTTCACGTGTTTCAGTTGACCTGTAGCAGTTGGCTGGCAAAGAAAATCCCGCAAAAGAAAGATTTAGATACAGTATGCATCCACCGCGGGTAGATAACGCGAGGATGAAGATCTGCAAATAAGTATTAAAGACTACTCGTTTGTTGTTCCCGAATGAAAAGTGTTTATAAATTTTTGCATACTTTTCTTGACCAGACCGAAGTTGATAGAGATCGTGAGGAGAATACATGCAAGTATCAATACAGTTAATGATAAATATAATAGTTAACTAGTATCCTGGTCGATCTGTCTACATCGAGGACTACTATTTTCACTGGTTAAATATTTGAACTCGATCGCCAACACCACACTTCTGAAGAATTTGGAAGGCGCCCTGTCGGCCTCGACTGATGTCCACCGATTGTTTTCCAACCATCATTTTCCTAAAGATCATTGGAAGAGGTTTTTCTCGTTATTTTTAATTGGATAAACATCGACTTCCCGATTATTATGCAGTCGATGGTGATTAATTTGACTATCGTCGATATATAAGGCAGTTAAGTTGTTAATCAATGATTTCTTGACCAATGTATATGATTTTCATTTTGAAGGCTAGTTTGGTCGATATGGTCGAGTCATTAAAATTGTTCGGTTGGCCAATGTTTTCATTGCAATAAATTTGATCTCTAAAATGGTCGAGGCCTTAAACTATGAAGTCAAGTCACTCTTACATCAAAAGGAGTTATTGGGTCAAGTCTGTAAAATATGGTCGGGGCATTAAAAGTGGTTGATGATATTATTTTTGGTCGATGGTCATCATTAAACTTTGGTAGATAGTTTTGGTCGGTATTATCAATTGAAAAAGTGGTTGAGTCCTTATTTTCTGGTCGACCTCTTGTATTATGGTCGAATTAATTTTAAGTCGGTTAAGAAAAGAATGTAATATTTGAGTAAAAGATTGGTTGAGTATACATTGAGTCCCGTCTTCAATACTTGCAGTCAAGAAGGGGTTAAACGTGTGTCTCTCTTGAGGCAGGTGATCCCTTCCAAAATTTGTAATTTAATCAGTCTCTTGTCGACCATTGTCAGTCGAGTGGAGCTAGTCGGGTCCATAGCAGTCGGTCCCGACCATGATCAACAAAACATGTGTCGAGCTCTTGCAGGGATTTTACATTATCATGACAGAAGTTGTCGACGAAGAACTTATTCAAGCAGAAGACATTTTACAACACACAGAAAAAGAGATTAATGATAAAAATGATGACAACAGAACACTTGAACCGATCAATCCCCCCCGGTGGTGAAATGCAGACGCGTATCTTAGACTGTGATTGTGGAAGTTGAAGGTGGAAAAATGGTATGGAAAGACGATCCAAAAGACCTCTGTGTTGAGCCATTGAATATCAGTCCGGCTAGTTGATGAAAGGGTGAGGCTTCACTGACTATAACTTGATTGAAGACAGATACTAAAGAATCACATATCCGGGTTGTTTCTACATAGTTTCTCTCTTCGGGACGAAGAAGCATTTTGTTGGTGGGGGAGATGTTGAGAGGACCCTTTGGGGCCTTAATGGTCATTTTTTAAATCTTAACTAATGGACGGTTGGAAGTGGTACAACCGCTCCAACTGTCTTCATATTGTATAAAGATTACCATGATGAATGAGAAAGGGGATTGAACGTTTAATCCATATCTGTCTTCTTGGTATATTGTGTGTTTTCATTATGTAGTGCTTGAATGCTGGTTAGAAGTCTCGGCATCTAACACTCATCCTCGATAACAATGTCCTTACTTGGGAGCGCCTTTAGAAGATGAGTTGGTCTGGTCCCAACAACAAATCATCTCTTTTTGGATTGTCCATTCTCGCATGTTGTCTAGCATGAAATTGAAAATCAGTCTCAATAGAGGAATTTATGGTTTGTCAATTCACTTAGTGAGTGTTTTCTAAATTTCTTCTCCAAGCCCGAGCTCAAATGCTTTCGTTAACTTCCCTTTCTTATCTGTTGGGTGGTATGGATGGCACAGAATAAGCTGGTATTTGAGAATCGTTTTCCACATCTTCAAATTATGTGTGCCCAGGTTATGGCTCTATTCATTAATTTAAAAAAAATTCAAACATTCCAAGTCTCATTTAGTTCGCGCTTTTTCCCCTCCATCTTCCTTTCCATGGGATTGCTTTGACGATGCTTTGCAGTTTAATGGTGACTCATGTGGGATTGGTTTTGTTATCTTCCTTTTTGAATCTTCCTCGGTGCAGGCCAGAGGTAATATAGGCTGGGGCACAAATAATTGGGATAAAATAGAGGCTTTATTCCATCTTTTGAAATGTTCTAGCAGTAGGGGTCTGACCGCCCTTCAGGGTCTGGGAGATTCGAAGTTGGTCCTTCAATGCATGAATATTGAAATCAAACTGTAGAATCAGAGTCTTTGGCCTTTGGTGGTGCGCCTCAAAGTTATCTCTTCCGCATTTATATCAATTTATCTTCACCATATTTTTAGGGAGCATAACAATGTTGTTGATGATGTCTCTAAAAGAGGCTTCCTCCTTTATTTTGGTAGCTTCATTCTTGAGGATATGGCGTGAAGTACAGTTATAAATGTGTTGGCTTCAAGGTTATAAGTGCATGGTGGTTTTTGTTGATTGATGATAGATCTTTTTAGACTCTTTTAGAATCTATGCTTGATTGATATCAGTGATATCCTAACATATATGAAGAATGTCTCTCTTTATTTTTATGAATGAAATACATTTTTTTTCTTTGAAAAAAATATACATATTCTATAAAAACATGTTTAGGAATATTACTTCTTGAATGTTTTTTTTTTGTTATTGTATGTTTTTGCTATTGCAAGTCTGACAGGTCTCACTAATCATTGCTCTGGAAATGCCTCCTACAGTTTAGATACAACATAATTCTTGGAATCATTGGATTTACTTTTGATTGTAAGTGGAAAGTATGTCTATATGCTCTTTCCATTATATCCCTCATAGTTTTATAATAAAAAAAATCCCCCTTTCATTAACTTCTAACACCACTCTAGATGAGCTAAGGACCAATTCATGATCATTTACATCTTCCATAATTTGTTTTTTCTTATGATGGAATTCCCTTCTATTGTTATTAGTCCTTGCATAACATTCAACATATCCAAATTAGATTCTTTGAAACATATTAATGAATATTCTTAAGTACAATATTACTGAAAATTCAAGAAAAAATTCATAATGATTACTTTTTGATTCACCTGATTCATCCTTCTACAACTTTTACACCAAGGTTTTACACTCTTTTGCACTTAAATTGCAAATAATCTTATCGAGCTTCCTCATTTTTTGGCTCTGCATGTCACACATTAACCAATACATACTAGTTAATTTTACATATAATTTAAACATATTAATTTAATATAGAAATTACAAAGAACTTTCCTCCACAATTTTGGATGTCCTCCCATCATGTCGACTAGAATTATTGTTCATTGAACTCTTATCATGAATTTTCTATGAATAAACAACCTGGACCATTAAATAGAGAAGTTATTAAGTATATTATACAAATAAATTACTTAACTTCCAATAAAAAAGTAATCTACCATTTCAGTGCGCTTCGATAATCAAAATGCCCTAGTGCTTCTCATACTTGACTACATCGGTGCATCATACTTAAATGCACCGTTAATGTGAACTAAAAAAAATAAATTCATATGCGCATTTCTTGATGCGATTTATTTATTCTAAAGCACTAATAATCGAAACAATGTGCCTTTATTATAAATGCACAGGTGCGTTAGAACAACTTGACCACACTGAAAACTACATAAGCATTTATATTTTTTTAAATAATAAAAAATAATAAAAATTGGTAGGGCCAACAGGGTTTTAATTCGACCCAAGAAGTGGTCCCATCACACCCAACACTTTATATATAAAACTACAAACCCATTAAATCTAAAATCCCTAAAAGGAAAAATCCCAATTGTGAAACAATAAAGGGAGTTAAACCCTAATCTAAAATTTTGCAACCACATAAAACGAAAGGAAGCAAGAAGAAAACAAGGGTTCCAACGTTGAATGTAACTATGCTTTTTATTTATTTATTTTTTCTGAATATATTTAAAATCTAAATAGGAAAACAAATAAAGCATACATTGTGATCAATAGTAATAATTTACATACTTGAAATTTCTATTATGCAGGGTTTTGTGTGATTCACCATGCCTTACAAATTTCAATCTTCTGAATACTCTAGTTGCTCCAAACTGCTCCTCGATAAGGCTCTCTTCTAAAAATCTCCCCTCGAAATTTCGACAAAATAATGAAATAGTGATCAGTTTTTTTTAACACTTTATAAAATAGATTTTGAAAAATAAATTCTTGCTCCTTTTCAGTTCATGGGAAGAATATTTCATGCAATTTTTGATTTTTGATTTTTCAGATATCATGCGCTATATATATAGGCGCACTAGTGCATCATAACCGAAAATGCACTGTTAAGATATAGCTATTTTTTAATTTTTTTTTCCGGATGATCGATGTGCCAGAATGATATGCATGCATCGGTGCGCTATGCTTTTCACGATGCACCGTATTGGCATACAGTAGAAAAATAAAAAAAATATATCATATTGCGACGTGTATTAAAAATAATGTTGCACCGGTGCACCTACATATACTAAGTGCACCAATGTCAAAATATTGAAAATTGCATAGATAACTATCTGCTACTAAATATAACAAATATTTTCTTTCTGAACTTTTTTACAAATGTTCCAACATGGTGTATACGTGGTTTGGCCGCACCAACGTGTACAGTTACTTAGGACGCACATGTGCGATTGTATTATTATGGTGCACCGGAATAATTAAAAAGCCTTATGAATTTTTATTTCAACTTAAAATGATATATTCATTTCAAATATTCTTTTAGAATTCAACCACATCAATTATAATACTTCATAGTATACATATGTTGCTTAAACTCACCTTATTCTTACAAAATGATTTTGAAACTACATTGGAAGTTAGATTGTGATATGGTTCTCAAAATTTATTTTAGGACTGCAGACATGTATTGATTGCTAATTTGGATCAAATGCAAGAAGAAAAGGTTATAATATGAAATGTTCAATTCTTCAAATTCCACCTCATTCCATATTGTTCAAAGTTCAACAACTTCTCCCTTTCTATCTCCAACAAGTTCAAATTTTATTTATTTTTTGATTATCTAATTGAATTTATGTTATTTATCCATGTGAATCTGAATAACAATGTATTCAATTTTGCAGGATCCCAATTCAAGATCAAGTTCGAATTCACAAGATGTTCCACTTGTTGGAAAACGTTGTAAGCTCTTATTAGGAGCAAGACACCACAAGCAATTGATAGATGGATATGGATAGTCACTTTATCTCGCCAATTGTAACATGCCATCTTCCAACGACAATCTTGGGTCATTGATGATAATTCGTCGTGAGTTGGATCTCTTTTATGACACCTTAGTAATACGTGGTTGTTCAAAATGTTAAGGGTTGAAGGAGAACCCTTAATATATCACACTCACCCATTATATTGATGATCGACTAACCAATGCTGATGGTATAATACCCCCTACTGCAGTAAAATTCCAATAGGTGATATAGAAAAACATGTAGGAACATTTCCCTATGCTCATTTTTTGAAAATTTGAAAGCCAAAACAAGTATGTTTCGTCCTAAATTGACCAACCCTCTGCTTTTGTTCAGTCAACTGAAATTTCTAGTGATCCAAAGTATGATATCAAACATATCTACTAGGAGATCCAAAAGGTTGCATGAGTTGAGAGAAAAAAAGTGTGAAAAAAGTCCAAGTACACACCAAGGTTGGTCCAATTGTTGGAGGGTAGTGATAATTTATCTCTTCCCGTGAATTTGCGAAGTAAATATCAAACTTGTTACAACTGCACTTTGTATGGTGCTAGGTCATCTTATCTACCTATGCTTGATGTTGGAACCAGATTCTCCTTTTGTGGTAATAGTTTTATGATTGCTAAGTCTAATATAGATGTTGTAAATATTGGGTTGTTTATCCTTTCACATGTACTCCTTCCTCCCAAAAAATCAGTAGCACTTATGGCATTTTGCAGTCCTATCTATTGTCAGTTGGATTACTTGAATATTGTTAAATATAAACATATCATTTCCATGGATAGTATGTGCATGAATGGTTATGTTTCTGGAAAATTTAATAGGAAGACTTGTTATATATCAATGGTCGTCCATGCACCCATGGGAACATTGTAGGGTTCATAAATAATTCTAGGTGCTCTTTATTTTCTGCAAATTGTTCATTTAAGGAACACTTTAAAGACCAGGAGTTCTTTATGCAAAGGAAAGCGTCCAAATTTGTTGTTGTGCATGCAATACATAGTTTGTCTCCTAGTGACAAGTTGTTAATAAACTATAACTTTCATAGACCACCAACCGCTCATCAGAGACACTTTGCATTGGGACTACCTATAGATGTCCCTGTGGGGCGTAAGACAAAAAAATGATTAATTGTATTTTTTAATTTTCAATGGGACTGATGTAAATGTATTACTCAATTTAAACTTTTGTTTTGTAAATTGTTTGCAGTTGAACATTTATTATTGGAAAAATTTCTCAGGATTCTATAATAATTGTTTGGTATAATGTTGGAACAAACCAATTTCATTGTGCTTACTAATATCATCGATGTAATGTTCAATATTTTTGAAATATACCATCTACCATCTTTCGTTGCACCCCACTACAATGTCAAATTGAGAAAAGGATGCAAAAAATATCGCAACTCAGAGAGGAAGCATACCAAGCATGGTTGAATCAACCACCTATTCAATTCCCACTACCACTAGACTCACCAATTAGGAATGCCTACAATAATAGTTGTTCTTCACATGTGGACAATGGAGGCAAGAGGTTGGTATGGATTAGTTCTTACGAGATACGAGTGCCATGGACGTAATGTTGTTAGATGCATTCTAGGATAATGAGCTAGGGGATGATGCTCATATCATTGCTACCTTCTTCTAAAGCCTTAAACCGGTTTCCACCACCTCTCTCTTTGGACCTGGATGGTCAAATTCTACCTAGTTGAGGACAACAATGTTTCTATACAACTTGGAAGCAATGTATGGCATGTCAAACACGTGTTTCTCGACACTTTTAAGGTAACTGACCATCAAGTCCCTTATATTTTGAGGAATCTTGTCACACAATCAACATTGAAAATGGTCAATTTTATGAACGTTAAATGACATTACATTTATATTTCCCACTAACTACAAGTTATTCAAAGATAGGTTACTTAAGAGGGCGTGTGATAACTGGCACTCAAATCTCCCCGGTATTCCGGTGACTAGCGATGGAAACTTTTTCGGCGAGGCACAGTTCCACCCCTTCTGGTTATTTTTTGGGGATTTTGACGATCTGGGTCATCTTAAAATGGGCCAAAACCCCTAGGGGCACAGTTTCATGGCATAGTTCCATAGTAAATGGAGTGGAACTACGATTCCGCCAGTTTTTATAACTGGATCTAGGGAACAAATCGTCGGAAAAGCGGGGTGATTTGAATGCCAGTTATCCCACGCCACTTAAGAGTGATAATGTCTTGCCCGACATCTGCGAAGAGGCAAAGCAAATGTTGAATATGTTGAGTGGTGAGTACATATCATATCATGTGTGTCCAAATGATTGTATTCTATATAGAGGCAAATATGTAGACAAAGAGATATGTCCAAAATGTGGGCATGACAAGTACCATAAATCAAGAAACAATGGTAAAGCATGGTCCTCCTAATATGATATTGAGGTACATGCTTATAATCCCAAGGATTCAAAGGCTCTTTCGTTGAAAACAATTAGCTATGTTGCAGGGACAACATGCCTTGCGCCAAAGTGAGTCAGGAGTTATGCGAATTCCAACAAATTCAATAGCCATGAAGCATATAGAGGATACATGGCCCAATAAATTCAAGGATGAAATATGAAGCCTTCACTTGAGCATAGCCATGGATGGTGCCAACCCATATTCCCTCCAAAACATCAACTATTTTGTTTGGCTTGTAGTAGTGATCAATAACAATTTACGCTCGTGGTTGTCTGTGAAGAATGAACATCTTATGCTGGATCTTATAGTCCCTGGTAGAAAACAAATGAAGAATGTGAATGTTTACCTACGACCATTGATTGATGAATTGAGATGAAACTAAGGAGCCTTATGTTTTCCCAAAACACTGCAACCAAGTGTTTTTTTACTTTTGTGTGTTGGATAGGGATTGGTGGTTCGTATTAGGACATGACCCTAGATCAAAACATATTTTTGAGAACAACGGTGCCATCATGCCAAGCAAGGAAGATAATAAGGGTGATGGCAACAAATTAGAGTTGTATGTACATGTTTTATTTCATCATTTACAATGTTGATGTATCATTTTATTATTTTTATCTTTAATTCTGTAATTATATTGTTTATTTTCATCTTATGACCGTGGAAATGGAAAATCAATTACCGGATGTTTAAAAAAAAATAGTTGGTTACCAATCAATCTAATGCAAAATGTGTTCGTCTATTGAACAATTCGTGATTGTATGGAATGATTGATTGAAAAAGAATTTTATTTTACTTGAAGGTATTTATATCACATTGCATATTTAATATAAAATATTAGAATTATTGTGGCACCGTTTTTATGGCATGTCGATATTGAAAAATATGGGTCAACGTGTATCATATGTGGGTCGAAATTTAATATGAATTTTTAACAATATGGAAATATTCATTCTATACTAATTATGTTAATACTAACTAGTAAGTAATTAACACATTTTAATATCAATTCAAAATGTATAGTTCAATTACAAATTAATTACACTTAAAAAAGACATCTATAATGTGTGAATGGATTTTATTTATTTGTTAAGTAACACTGACACACTTTATCATTAGATTCCATTATATTAATTTACATAATATTAATGCCTTCACTAATCACAAAACCACTTTCAAACTCTAACAATGCAATGACATTGAGGTTTTTCTAAATCAAGTTATTTATAACATTTCACCAACTCATCATCATTAGCATGATTTAATTCATTAGCATGACATGATGATGGACGTTCCACATAAGAGTGTAGAGTGGAAGTCGAGTTCGACCAATCTAGTCATGCTAGGAACCACAATCAAAACCTAATAGGGGGGAGTTGGGCTACATCGTAAATATACAAGAGATCATTCAAGTGGACTTCTCATCTTTCCAATGTGTTATTTTTAGGTGCAAGTGGTGGGACATATTTGACCGCAATAATGTAAGGAAGATCGTGATAGTGGGTTGATATGTATCAACTCTAGAAAGATGTGGGATGAAACTAAGGAGCCTTATGTTTTCCCAAAACACCACAGCCAAGTGTTTTTTTACCCATATGTGTTGGATAGGGATTGGTGGTTCGTATTAGGACACGACCCTAGATCAAAACACATTTTTAAGAACAACGGTGCCATCATGCCAAGCAAGGAAGATAATAAGGGTGATGGCAACAAAGAGTTATATGTACATGTTTTATTTCATCATTTACAGTGTTGATGTATCATTTTATTATTTTTATCTTTAATTCTCTAATTATATTGTTTATTTTCATCTTATAGCAGTGGAAATGGAAAATTAATTACCGGATGTCTAAAAAAAATAGTTGGTTAACAATCAATCTGATGCGAAATGTGTTCGTCTATCGAACAATTCGTGATTGTATGGAATGATTGATTGAAAAAGAATTTTATTTTACTTGAAGGTATTTATATCTCATTGCATATTTAGTATAAAATGTTAGAATTATTGTGGCACCATTTTTATGGCATGTCAATATTGAAAAATATAGGTAAGTGTGTATCATATGCGGGTCGATATTTAATATGATTTTTTTTTTTAACAGAAACAGGGTATTTTAAATATATATATAAAAGGCTGTGCACAGCCATTCAATACAAAATTTGAGCCATAAATCTGCTTCAAAAAGAGGTAAATTGCAGATTTTACAAGGAGTTTGTCTCTGAGATTCTTTGCTCCTAATTATCCTGAAGTTTCTATTCATTCTACTGGGATATACCCTTACAAACTGGATGCATAACATAATACAAAAATACATTCAGAAGTAGATATTCTTAGAAAAACCTGCAGAGAGCATTCCAAAATTTCTGAGAAGATAATCTATCTGTAATTCTGCTGCAAGAAGGAGGCAGCTTCCATCCTTCCCTGGTTAACAGACGACGCTTCCTACATCTGGCTGTACTGAGTTTTACTAATGAAAACTGAGAGGTCCTCCTTAATGCTGTCGACCTTCCCCAGTAGCTCTATAGTGTTTCTTTCAATGTCGTCTAGGCGGGACTCAACGCAGGAGAGACGAGAGTGCATATATTTAAACTCCGTGTTTTGTTCTTTGTTCTGATCTGCTATGGAGCAAACCGCCGAGTATGTCCTGCTTAGATAGACTTTAACTTCAGAATTAACCTGACTGAGAGTGGCAATCGCTTGCCTGATCCCCTCCATTGTGCTGCGGTGGACACAACTATCATGATGGTCCTCTTCAGGCTGCCGAGACTCGAAATCTGTTACGGAAAGGCTGAGCTGCTGAAAGCCAGGGCCGAGTGGAAGACAATTATGCTGTTCCATGTTGAGAAGAGGCCTTCTATGACCGCCCTGCAGCAATAAATGCTGAGGCGTGGGAGCTCTGAAGTTAGGTGAGGAGCCACATGTCTTGTTACTCGCCATTTGTTGGAAAACGCGAGCATGTGAGACCGTATGCCTTACACGAGATGAAAGCCTCCATTCCAAACATTTCAAATTTGATTTCCTTGCTAGTTCAATGGGGTCTATGACATGATAATTAGGGGATGAACTTGTGGCCCAAGACATTGTTTTGAAGTAGCTGGCCTTTCCCCAATGTGGCTCCAATATTGGCAAGCCTATCTACTGTTGAATTAAGACTTCTAAGGACATGAAAAAAGAGAGTGTCGATTGGGAGGGGAAGATTTTCGATCCTTTTTCGAAGATTTTGTCTCTTTGCTCCTTTCAAATTGTTATTTTTCATGCTCTGGATTACATGCCTTGAATCTCCAATCACTTGTAACTTTGCTATGTTTAAAGATGAGGCTAGCTCAAGTGAATAATATATCGCCAACCACTCTGCTTCATTGTTAGTTTGTGCAACTAAACCCCAGGAAAAGTCTGCAACTTTTCTTCCTCCGAGATCGTAGATAATCCCCCCCGCACCTGCCTCCCCGGTTTAATATGAATTTTTAAGAATATGGAAATATTCATTTTATACTAGTTATGTTAATACTAACTAGTAAGTAAGTAACAAAATTTAATATCAATTCATAATGTATAGTTCATTTTCAAATTAATTACACTTAAAAATAGACATCTATAATGTGTGAATGCATTTTATTTATTTGTTAAGTAACACTAACACACTTTATCATTAGATTCCATTATATTAATTTACATAATATTAAAGCCTTCACTAATCACAAAACCACTTTCAAACCCTAACAATGCAATGACATTGAGGTTTTGCTAAATCAAGTTATTTATAACATTTCACCAACTCATTGTCATTAGCATGATTTAATTTGTTAGCATGACATGAGGGATATTCATGACCAATCTCCTTGCATATTGAAGGGAAGTGTGTACCTAGAGTCTTGACCTTAATCTACGCCCATATCATAGTCTATCCTAAGCAAACTCTTTATTGGGTTTCTACATGGAAAATATAGTCATACTCATTCATCTAGTCAACCTTAATTCATGTTTGGTATTTAGCCCCACATGAACACATGCATTCTCTAGACTATGCCTTCTTGATAATTCAATGCATAATAAACTTGTACCCAAAAAGAGTATGCATCCCTTTAACGACTAAGTCATCTCTCCATTTTCGTTATAAATTAATAGAGTCCTCATATCATTTTGAAAACAAACTTTGGCCATAATGACATCACTATTTTATTGAACTAATCATATACTTCTTAAATCCTCATATAAAGTTTAAATGTAATAACCAATTGGCCAAGTGCACATTAATTGTAATATTTGCATTAAGCAAAGGTACCCTATTTATAACATATTTTTTGACATCAATGTTTATAAAATCAAGAAATGTTTAAAAGATGATGGCTACTTTGAAATTAACATGGCTATACTTATTGTCATCCTTCATAGATTACATTATTATTTTTATATTTAAACTTTTATCTCTTCATGAATAAGAAACTTAACATTCTCAATCATTTTACAATTTTTATAAACTTAACATTAAGATGGATAAAATCAAGATTATGATAATTAAACCTAACAGAAAAAAAATGTCATCTTATTTTCTATGGTGGTAACACTCTACATAGGCATCAGTTTAAATTGTCATTTAGAATAGAGGGACAAAAATGAAATCATTAATAAAAGGAATATGGATACTACAAAGATTTTATAAATCCTAAACTTAATGATCAAAACTATTTTTCCAATTTTATGTGCATAAAGAACAAAATTAATACCGTTAAAATTAGAACCAATGGGACCCATAACCTCCATAATGAAACTACTCAATAATTCAACCAAAAAGAATAGATTGGGATGATTTATTTTGTAAAATTTGTGATAAATAGGAGAAGAAAGAACATAATTTCCTTTTCGCATGGTCCACATTTAATAATGTAATTAGAAACTTCACTTAGATTTATATATTAGTTTCTCTTTATCCTTACCAAAAGCACTATGAACTTGGTATTTCCATTTCTTATTGCAGTATGTATCACGTTATTGCAAAATTGTAATTGTAAAAGTATTGTGGGACTATACACTTGTATTTGAAACTGAATTTGTAAATTTGTATTTTTTAATTGTAAGTTTACAATTTTGAAAATTATTTTGTAATTTTGCAAATTTTTAAATTATTTCATAATTTGTAAACATAATTGCAAATTTGTAATTGTAATTTGCAAGTTCTGATTGTAACTGTAGTTGCAATTTGTGATTGTAAATTTGTAGTTGCAATTGTCCAATTTGTAATTTGTAAATATAATTAGTAATTTCTTATTGAAATTGTAATTGTAATTTATCATTGTGAAATTGTAATAACGATTATACATTGTAATTATAGCTGAGATTGTAACTTGCAATTATAACTGAGATTGTGCACAATTTGTAATTATAATTATAGCTAATATAAAAGACATTGACATAAATATAAAAAAAAAAAAAAATTGCATCACACACATGAATCATACACATCGACATAAAACAAATACATCATACACATGGAGATAAATATCATAAAATAATTTGATAGTCATTGAGTTCATAAATAAAAAGTCTATATATACGTAACAATAAAAAATAGTACAATGTGATAATCAAATCAATGGCCATGACCACCATCGCCTAACATCATGTAACGTACCATCATCATCACCATGACCACCTAACAAACATAAACATCATCTAACATAATCACCACACATGCATGACAAACATCATCTAACATACACATCTATCAACACCTTCCAAACATAAACACCATCTTACATACACATAAAAAATTACCTAACATAATCTAACATACACGTCAAACATCACCTAAAATACACATATAAACATTACTTACCGTTGCCTAACATATACATTTACAAATTTAAACATCATCTAACACACAAATCTAATAATAACATCTAACAAAACATAAGTTGCATTATCTAACATATTAAACAACACACACATCTAACAAACACCATTTAACATACACATTTATCAAGCACACCTAGAAAACATATCTAACATGGCCTAACATACACACCATCATCAACATCTAAATAAACATCAACATCAACTATGTGAAATGCAGTATATATATATATATATATATATCAAACTCATGATACATGCCAAATATACATCATGAGTCCAATAAATGCTATGATATAGCTGGCCCACCTACGAAACTAGAGGCATCACTACCTTTTCCAGTAGAGCCAGAGGCATCGACACCTCCACCAACAAAGCCATAGGCATTAGTACCTCTGTCGGGAAACAAAGCAACATGGAGAGCAACATAATCGATAACTCCCTAATGATGTATCTCATTTGCTCCGACCATCATATCTAGAGACTGGGAGATGACTAGAGTACGAGATGGTGGATGGTTGATTCTGTGAGGAGGAGAGGTTGGTTGGTTGACCTATGGATCATGAGTCGAAGATGGTGGTGGGTCGACTTGGTGTGGAGGAGTAGATACTAGTCAGTCATCATGGTGAGGAGGAGGAGGAGGAGGTGGATGAGATGTCTAGGCTCCATCCACATGGTGAGGAGGAGGAGGAGAAGGTGGAGGAGAAGGAGGATCACCACCCTCATCGGATGTAGAATCGTCCTCCATCCTCCAAGCATCTAGACGGATGGATGCACCCATGATATACTGCATCAGATGCCTCATATCATGAGGAACCATCCTTCACATCTCTACCAATTCAGGGTCTCGCATGATCTCCTACACCCATACAGGCTGGAATCCTCGTCGAACCAACAATGTGGTCAACCTATCCACCACATCCTCTCGAAACCTATCATCTGGCCTGTATTGCAGGTTGGGTCTAGGCAACCCGAGAAACTTAGGATCCTGCATATCCTCATAAAACTGAATTGGTATAGGCCCCTCCCCATCATACGTGCCAATGTCTGCAAAATATATAGTACAGAACAATAATTAGACAATTTCATTAAACAATTTGAAGAAAAAGTTAGAATAAATTTCATTTGCAATTAGTAAGACAATAAAATGCAACTAGATTAATTTAAACATAATGCTAATACTACCTCTGTCATACGGTGGCTCATCCTTGGTGAAAAAGATGTTGTGACAGAATCTCTAGTCCAACTCCATGTACAAATATGGCACAAAGTCCAATGTATGGTCCTCCTCGTTGGCTAGCATCTCCAACACCTCTGATGTGATCCTCGTTGGGAACTTTGTTTGGCCCCTCTTAGGCAGCATTTGTCCCCACATGTGCATCCACACCTTAGTCATATCCCTAGGAGGGTGGTGGTTAAATGATGGCCTTGTGGCTAAAAACCTCTCAAAAAAACAAAAAATCTCTAAACGAAAAGGGAAGTTGACCCTCCCCTCAAATTGTGCACGGGCATCGATCCAAAGCAAAACAAATTTGTTGCAAAAAAATGGCAGACCACCTAATGCATCTAGGTCTCCGTACTAAAGAATCTACATAAAATAAAAGAGGACAAATAATGCACTGCCCATTAGTGGTGAGGTGCGATATGGTTGTCACTAATAGTGAGAGGCACCTAACTTCCTCTACACCGAAAGAAGAAATCCACAGCTTTCCACTGCGCACCTAACCATGAGAGTAAGGGAGCTGACTCTCTGCTGCAACACCAGCTGGGACATCAAGGAACTTGGGAAAATACTCCCCTCTCCTTGATAGCCCGGTAATGAAGTAAATGTTCTCCTCAGTGGGATGGAACCATTGATTGAGACCAATACGAAAGGACTGTCTACATTGATCCCAACGAAGAATCAACTACATCAACAAATTTGAGTTCCCCTTAAGGGATGTAGCCTCTTGTTATAAATTCTGGAGGTCGAAAACCCTCAAGAGGTCTCGTTTCTGATCGGTAATGGAGTGAGGGTACAAATCCCTCTCCCTCTCTCTCACCTACCACTCCCGTACAACATTGTACATCTCAACCTATTCCTGCTGTTGCTGATGGGCCTCTTGCCGCTAACGTCTCTAATTCACATATAGCATCGTTCATTCTCATAAACATACATAAAAAATTAAATATTTCATTAAATTAGAATGTTATTTATTAACATCAAATAATAATTTTTTTCTCATACTAATCAATTTAACAAGTGGTGTACCTAAACTATGGTAAAGCATCGACATTAGTACTCTTGTAATACAAGTGCACCGCAAAAGGTGAGCTACAATAACATAAACGCATTAGGTATGTAAATAAAAAATAAAATTTAAATCATATGGATATTTGGCGTGTTACAATGCTAGAAGCACAGTAAACAACGCAATAGGTTGACCCTAGCACACTAGGTGTCGAATTTTTTATTGAAAACAAAATGACGTGCTTTTACAACAAACATCTCGGAGTGTGTGTTCTACTAAAGTGCACCGACATCATTTTTTAAATCTTAAAAATGATGCTTCCATTAATAGGAAGCATCGGTGCAGTGTGGACACATGCAATGTGTTTTACTAAAGTGCACCGACATCCTTTTTTAAATCTTAAAAACAGTGCTTCCAGCAATAGGAAGCATCGGTGGAGTGTGGACATGTCATCACACAGTAAATGGTGCTCAAACGTTTTTAGAGTGCATCATAGTAGGAGAAACTATTTCTAATATTTTTAGTTAGTTTTGATTGGCATCACGACGTGCCTATTAAACGTAATCCCATTGACTCATCGATGCGTACTTGTTAACAAAGCACATCGGTTAACGTGGTGATTTTTTTTTTGAAATTTAGTGTGATAGTGTGTCTAGATATATCTCAAGAACGGAAAAATGGTGCTCCATGTGTTTACTAGAACCGGTGTGTGCAGTTCTACTAAAGTGCACTGAAAATCTTTTATAAATATTCAAAACGACTCTTCCATCAATAGGAAGCACTGGTGCAGTGTGGACACGTCCATGTACCCAAAAAAGCGATCAAACGTTTTTAGAGTGTATCGTAGTAGGAGTATCTCTTTCTGAGATTTATAATTATTTTTTATTGGCATCATGGTGCCCTTGTTAAACGTAAGAGCACCAACTCATCGATGCATACTCATTAACAAAGCGCACCAGTTAACATGGTGAATATATTTTTTTAAATTTTTGTGTGGCGGTGCATCTAAAAATATCTCAAGCAC
The DNA here is from genome assembly GCA_027924585.1 of Larix kaempferi. Lineage (NCBI taxonomy): Eukaryota > Viridiplantae > Streptophyta > Pinopsida > Pinales > Pinaceae > Larix > Larix kaempferi. Next base: position 19,589,515 of record BSBM01001023.1, read on the forward strand.
TGCAAAATGGTGCTCTATATGTTTACTAGCACCGGTACGTTACAATATTATACCACACCGTTGACGGTGCGCTATGGTTTTTGAAACGCATCGATTATCGCTAATGTGAAAAAATCATTTTATTTAGTGTGGCAATGCATTACGAAATGTATAACGCACCATGCATGCAGTGTGATACAAATTGGAAATGCATCGCGCATGGTGAACCCTGATAATTTAGAGGGTGCACTATATATCGTGGTCACTTCGGAGGCACCACCCTCTTCAAGGTACAAGTTAATTTTGATATTCCTATATTTGAAGCTCAAATAGATGCAGATTCTTTGAAAAAATGGTGTCCACAATTTTTTCGATAGGGAAAATTTATCTTTTCTCTCCTTAAGGTTGTCCCCCATGTCAAAAATTATTGGGAAACTTACTATGAGCAAAACCTAACAAAGGAGTCTGAACTGTTTGGAGCCAACCTCACTTGGGCCTCTTTTGTGGATTCTGTGAAGGAACAATATTACCCTATTGGAAACTATGATGACCAGTACACAAGATGGACCACATTGCATTAAGAGAGGGACCAAACATTACCGAAGTTCACAAATAATTTCCATACCTTGTGCAACAAGTTGGATATCAAATACTCCGAGCGACATTTGGTTATAAAATACCATGGGGGTCTACATATGTACATCCAAACAGAAATGGATTTCATATACATCTTGTCACTGGGAGCCACTTATCGTTATGTTGTCAAAATAGAGCAAAAATTGAAGTAGAGTAATAAGTGGGAGTTTGGATCTGCGAATGCATCACCGCAGAAGCAGGGAAACTGTTGTCGGAAGATGTTGTCATTGATGTCAAAAGGGTGAAGAGATATGTAGTGTTTCCATTGGTGTTAGGGTGATAATGATGATGTGGCTATAATAAATATATTGTCTTGGAATGTTTGATGAAGCCTTGAAGCCCCTAGAGAGGACCCTAATGATCCTAAGGAAGCTCTAGGAGAAGAATCGTTGTCACAAGTGTACATAACTCCAAATCGGTCCCCTTATGGCATAGCGGTTGTGCATGGCCCTCATGGGAGACAATTTGAGTTGTACACAAGTGGTGTAAAGCCCCTAGAGAAACTCCAAATGACCATGATATTGTTGAGTGTAAATGAGACCCTAAAGTGTCTCGAAGAAGTATGAAGAATTTCCTAAAGAAATGATGTTGGGTCCACATGACCATTATAATGGGTCAGATGACCATGATGGTGGGTGACCTAACCATGATGATGAGAAGTGTAAGGAAGTCCCTAAAGTTTTCTTGAAGCAATGTCAAAAAGAATTGTGAAGAAATCCCTAAAATAGTGGTGTTGGGTCCACATGACCATGTGGTTAGGGTCACATAAGCCATGGTGGAGAAGGCCCTATAGAGTCCGCAAATTTGGTCTGAAGCAAGTTGGTTTGAATCTTGAAGTATCCCTAAAATAATGATGTTTTGTCGACATGACCCCGAAAGTTGTGCTACTTTATCCCATTGTCCCACATGAAGTGGCAAGGATCCCCACAAGAAATAATGATGTTTCAACCAAGTATGATGATGTGGAAAATCCCTAAGGCCCCTTTGAGAATATCTGGAGTGATATTCAAGTTTTGGCATGAAGTGTCATGATGGATCCTTGAAGTGGGGTACTAACCCTTGAGACCCTCCTAAAAATTGGAAATCAATTTTTTTAAGGAGGAGTAAAATGTTTTTACAAAAACGAGTTGTAGCCCCCTTGAGGAGTATAAATAAGAGATGAAACTTTTCATTTTCAATCAATCAAAATTTGAAGATCTCACATACAAGTGTAGAGGACCAAACTTCAGGGGTAGACGAAGTGAACAAGGCCAAAATTCTAGTGGAAGAAGCAATCTTGTGATGATTTCTATTTGGGATTTTTGTTGTGAAATCTGTTTTAGGTCATCTTGGAATATTTGCCATCTCTCATGTTCTAGGACTATTTAGAAAGTTTACTATGGATGATATGAAGTAGACATCTTTATGAACATGTGGTAGAAGTTTTAGACGTCGATTCAATATATTTGGAGAGATATGACCTCGGGAAGTTAGGGTTTCTGAATAATCTTTTTTTTATAAGCTCCATAGAGAAATTATATTAAAATACAAAAAATAGTACAGGCACAAGAGAGTCACGAGGTCTGAGAACCCACTGTGGCTTCTCACAGAACCAAAACATCAAACTAGATACCTTTAACAAACTTCCCGTGTATGGGATGTCAGAACATACTTGCAAGAGAGGGATTTCGATGCATGGGAGAACAAAAAACCTGCTAAAGAGGTCAAAATATGAAAGCATGACAGAAAATGAGGGCCTCAAATTCCAGCTAGTGTGTACATTTAAACCGTAAGTAGAAGAGATAACCGTCTCATAGACAGAGTGGGTTTCTGAATAATATTAAAAAATGTCAGTTTGGAATTTTCTTTATATATTTTGATCTAGAAAGTTTCTGACTGTGTACCTTGGAGAGGATGCATGAGGCATCTTGAAAAAGATAGGGTTCAATATTCAAATCCTCATTAGATATAGTTTTAGAGATATTATCTCGAGAATTCAGGTCTTCTGAATGACTCATAAATAATCTTTTAAACAGGTTAGTTTGGCATTTTCACTATAAGTCTTGATTCAGGATGTTTCAAAGAGTGCCCCTTGGAGGATATGTAGTGGATATGTTGAAGAACATGTGTTAGAATTTTCAGATTTTGGCTCATAGGTTTGGAGTTATACTTGTTGGAAGTCGGGGTTTGTGACAATGACAGTGATAGTGAAAATTCAAGAGAAGAAGGTTGAAGATATCTTGTGTAACTTTTGCATATGGTATCAGAATCATAAACTTCTTGGCTCATTGGAAAGCTTGTTGTAAGGGATATGGGATGACAAGATATAGGGTTTATTTTGGTTCAATCTTATTGTCTTGAAAAAGGTATGAATTTTGCACATGCTCCAGTGCTTCTCTCTTGGCATACTTTATGATGATCTTGGCACAGATCTTGGTAATTATCTTGGCATATTATTGGCATATATATTGGTGATTTGTCGACATAGATCTTGGTTATTCGTTGGTATAGATCATGCTGATTATCTGGGAATATTGTATGATGGTCTTGGCATAGATCATAGTGGCTATCTTGCTATAGTCCATGGTTATGTTTTGGCATATGGCTCATCTCTTAGAGTGTTCAATGTTTTGAAAATGTCTATGATGTAAAAGTTGAGGATGCAAATGAAATCGATAGATGATTGTTTTGGGGTATAAATTCGAGGCAGGTACATGTCGATAGAGACATAGATACAAGTTGCAAAGACAATGATTGGGGCATTTTTATAGAGATAGCGATTGTGACAGGTTGATAGAGGTAGTGATGCAGTGATACAGGTTGACATAGATAGTGATACAAGTACATGTTGACTGAGGAAGTGATAAATGTACACATTGACAGAGATAGTGATACAGGTACAAGACAAGTTGTGACAACTTGATATAGTGATAGTGGTAGACTGATCTTCTTATTTATATCAGGGTGGCATAATGGGGAAGGACAGGTTGCATCCTGTGATCTCAGGGGGTTAGAGCCTCCCTCCAGTTGGTGCTGGTAAATAAGGGAGTTGGAGCTCCCTTCAGGTTGGAGCCTATAAATCAGGGAGTTCGAGCTTCCTTCTAGTCGGTGCTGGTAAATTAGGGAGTTGGAACTTCCTTCGGGTCGGTTCCTGTAAACCAGGGGGTTGGTGCCTCCTTCCGGTCGATGCTAGAGAATCTTGGAAGTTGGTGCTTCCTATGCATGTAATCTAAATAATTTTGTGGTTTTCTCCTGTTTGTGTTTCCACATTAAATATCTTGTACATTGTGTATGGTTTATGTGACGATGAATTAAATTGTTAATGGTTAATGCTTACATGATATATTTAATGCTTGAAATGGTAAAAACTATTAAATATCGATTCACCCCCACTCTCAGTATTTCCAACAACTGCGACCCCAATCCACAGAACAAAGGACGAAGCAAGGATGGACAACCTCAGGACAACCAGTCTAATCCGAAAGCAAAGAAGGGTAATGAGAAGATGAAGAAAGACAAACTCAGTATACTATAGAACGAGAACTCTAACCATAAAAACTCATATTTTTGCATGAAAAACACCAAAAACAACCCTCATTTCAAAACATGGTGCTACCAATATCACCCTCTTTTTTTTCGGGGGGTGGGGAGGGATAAATTTACAACTTTTTTGAAACCTTTTTTGGTACCCCTTGCAATCATAACTGTGAATCGACCCTTGAATTGAAAAGTGGTGATATTGTAGAACCCTTTTTCATTTCGAAACCATGTTTTAAAAATTTTAAAAATTTTAAAGCATTTCTACAAAAGCAAGAAACAATAAGATAATTTTTGCCGAAAAAATTAAAAATTAAAAAAAAATGAGAATTCTTACAAATTTATAACAAATTTTGATTTTTTTTAAAGGCAATATTAGAGATCAAATCCAAAAAAAATATTGAAAAACAAAACAAAAAATGTAAAAAACTAATGTTTTAAAAATAAAGTGTAAAAGTAGTTTTTAAACATTAATGTTTTAAAAAAGAAAAAAAATAAAACAAAGCAAAAAAAAACAAAACAACAACAACAACAACAACAACAACAACAAAACAAATAATACAGAATAAGAAAAATGAAAAAAATGTGAAGGGGGTGGGTAAAGGGCAGTAGGGAGGGAGGGGGCGATTCCAAGAATCATGCCACCACTCCCTACCCCCTTTACCAACCCCTTCCGCCACTGCACCACACCCTACTCCACTATCCCCTCCTCCCTCCCCATGCATCCCCCTTACCCCACTACCTCGTCCCCACTCACTCCTTCCCCCTCCGCTCCACGTTCATATTATATAATTTAAATATTATATCATATATGTTAGAAAAACGGGATTGCAGAGCAATAACAATAAACAGAAATGAAAATATAATCACACATACACATTACAAGAGAGACACAGATATATCATGGTTCACCCAACTTGGGCTACATCCACATTGAAGTTGCCAGTCCTTATTATTATTCCGTCCATCAAAGTGAAGGGATACAACCTGCAGCACAACCACTGCACTTCCTCTTCACTGTCTCACAGTCTCTCTTCTGATCCCAGATATCTTTACAATGCGTAGAACCTAATACATCAACCCTAGTCGTGTTACAATGTCTTTCTTTTATAAGGGAAATACAATGGGAAAATACCACGGGTTACCCAAAACCATGGGCCCAAAAACTGTTGGCGAAAACAACCCCAAAAATTTTCCTCGAGGGATACGCCCCGAAACCCCATTTTCTCAGGGGCTCTGCCCCCGAACCCCCGTAACTTGGGGGCGTTTCCCTCAAACCCCCTTTCTCCGGGGCCCACTGGCCCCTGCGCCCCCCAGCCGGGGGGGTGTCAACACCCCCCCGGACCCCCTGAGGAACGTGTCGGGATCATAACCAAACCTGGGGTACGGGCACGACTGAATAATAATATCTCTGAATCTGGAGATCAAGCTCCACAACCAACAATATATCCCCTCGTGGGTCAAAGGGTGCTACAATAGCACCACTTTTCGATTCGAGGGTCAATTCACGGTTTTGATTGTAAGGGGCATCAGAAGGGGTTTAAAAAAAAATGTAATTTTAACCCCCCCAAAAAGGGTGCTACTGGTAGCACCTCTTTTCAAAATAGGGGTAAAAACAAATACTAAATGTGAACTCCAAAAAAATGAGAACTCGTCCGAGTTCTTGTTTTATAGTATAATGTGTTGACACTAGGAAGTGGTGTGAGTTCCATAAGAGCCCTTGGCATAATATTGATGATTGTCGCTCGAAGAAGTCATTGATGGACGAACCGAAAGCCTTAGATTTAGATCCAGAGATAGGGGGAAGTGGAACATTGATGCAGAACCTAGTGCCACAGTTGCTACCACCAAGGTCCAGCTCAACAAACCAGAGGATCTAGAAGAATGTGACCACCTTTTTCACTCACAGATGTAGGTGAAGGGCGCTCCGCTACATTTCATTATTGATAGCAAAAGAAAAAAAGAACTTGATCTCAGCATAGGTCATCAAGTTAACAACACCACAATATTGGTTGGCTCAGCCATGGATGATATCTTCATGTCAGACAATAATGTCTCCTACCCTATGGCATCAAGCCTTTCAAGGATGAGGTATTGTGCGATGTTTCCCCACACAAAGTTTGTGATGATATTTTGGGCTAGCCATATATGTGGAATCGTAGCATCATTAATACTTTGGGAAGAAAATTGTACAGGGTATCATAGGTAGCTTCACCTACCGCAGTCTTTTTGATCTCAACTAAACAGTGCAAGAAGGTCATCTCCTAGACTAGGAAATTTCCCCCCTTCATGATTCGTTCTCATAGTGAAAGGAAGTTGTGTCCACATTTATGACCTCTACACAAGGCCTCTCCATACAGTAGAATCAAGTGGACAAAGTCATTGAAGAATACCGATACATATTCACCTCACCTACTGGGGTGCCTCTGAACTGTTAGGTCAAGAATTCAATCACTTTGAGCCCTGGTGCACCTTTACTAATGGGCCAGTATATTGATGCTCTATTTTGAAAAATGAGGAAATCAAGCATCAAATTCAAGATCTACTCCAAAAGTGGAACATTCAACCCATCTCTTCAACCTATGGAAGTCCATTCATGCTCGTGCAAAAGAAATACGGGACCTAGTGCATCTGTATTGATTACATAAATTTTAAAAATCACAGTCAGGAATCAATACACAATTCCCGAAATCGACAACCTTCTCTACCAACTCAAGGGAGCCAAGTACTTTAGCAAGATTGATCTCAAGTCTGACTACCACCAGGTTCCAATGGAATCAACTAATTTATTGAAGACTACTTTCAAGTCTAAAGAAGGTCTTTTCAAATGGCTGGTCATGAGGTTTATGGACACCATCTTGAGGCCCTTCACCAATTCCTTTTTGGTTGTATGTTTGGATGAAATCCTAGTCTTTAGAAAGAGTTGGGTAGAACACTTGCAACACATTCGACACGTCCTTCACACTCTGTAGGAACACAAGTTATATGCTAACTTATGGAAATGCTCCTTTGGCATGAATAGGGTCCAATACTTTAGACACATTGTATATGAGAATTGGGTACATGTGGATCCAACCAAGATCCGAGTCATTCGTGATTAGACAACCTTGACAACACTAATTGAGCTTCAAAGCTTCTTGGTCCTTGCCAATTTCTATTACAGGTTTGTGTGGGGATTCCCTCATATTACATGGCCCCTCAGCCAAGTGTCCATGGGTGGTGGAAAAGCCAAATTTGGGTGGACCAAATCGCAACAAAAATCCTTTGACGACCTGAAACATCGTTTATGTTCAGCCTCAGTGCTTGCATTGCCTGATCTGCAACAACCTTTTGAGATTGAGATAGATGCTTTAGACTATGCTGTGGGTGCCATTATTACTTAGCATTTTCATCTTGTGGCCTATCATAGTGAGACATTCTATGATGTCGTCCATAAGTGCCCCAACTACGACAAAGATATTTATTCCATTATACAAGCCTACCACCAATGGAAGCATTACATTCTAGGGAGGGAGACAATCATCCATACAAATCACAAGCCTCTATAGTTCACGCAGACACAAAACAAATTACAAAATGACTGCGATCAAAAGTGGTCCTCATACTTGTAGTATCTTCACTTCAACATTAAATATAAGAAAGGGAGCAAACATTGTGTCGCAGACTGCCCCAGTCGACCTCCAGTTGTAGCACTAACCATAGTGCTCGACTCTTGCTCGTATGAGACTTGTGGGTGGTCCCAACTCTATGACAACGATTCAGAATTCGCTACAGCCTATCATATGTTGGGAATGGAAAAGACAGTTGTCGAATTTCATCTGGAAGATGGATTTTTATTCCATCTGGGTCATATTTGTATTCCTCAAGTGAGAATGCCAAATTAATTTGGGAATCCCACTACAGTCAGGTGGCCGGACACGTTGGCATGTGGAAGACAATATCATTACTCTGGAAGTATTTCTATTGGTCGAAGCTTCATCAAGATTTCAATAAGTATGTTAGATCCTGCATTGCATTCTCCATTGCCAACCCAACCATTAAGAAACAAGGACTATACACCTCTTTTTCTACTCTCGAAAGGCACTGGGAATCTATCTTGATGGACTACATGTCAGGACTTCCTTCAACCAAGCATAGTAATTATTATGTATTCATGGTTGTTGATTGATTCTCCAAGATGGCCATTCTAACAACCTACAAGAAGGGTATCATAATGGAAGCCACTTCCAATCTCTTCTTCGAGCGTGTATGGGTAAATTTTGGAATTCCACAGACCATCATCTCAAATCAGGACAATAGGTTATTAAGTACATTTTGATTGAGCCTCTGGTAACTGTTGGAAATCAAGCTCACCAAATCCATCACCTTCCACCCCCAAAATGATGGATAGAAAAAGGTATTCAATAGGATGATTGTGCACATCCTATGCATGTACAACTCCAAGCATCCACACACATGGGATGAGAGCCTTCCTTGTGTTCAACATAGCTACAACAAAGTCCTCCATAGCTTGACCGACCATAGCCCTTTTCAGGTGGGCCTAGGATTTCAACCATTGGGCCCCATTAATGTAGCACTGCCCTTTGTTCCCACACAGGTATAATCTTCCCATGTTCAATCATAGGTCTAAAAATCCACCAAATTCATTGAACAAATTCAACACATCTTCCAATAGGTGCATGATGTTTTGCAAAAATACAATGCTAAGTACAAGCAACACCATCATTAACATAGGGTTCCACATGAGTTTATGGTGGGAGACAAGGTCTGGTTGCATTTGTAGAATGAGTTCCTTACAAGACCCCATTATAAGTTGCACCCACTTCACTATGGGCCTTATACCATCACCAAGGCTGCGGGCGACAAGGATTTTGAATTAAGTTTCCCCTCTTCCTTGGCTTGCACCTAGTATTCAAAGTGGACCTCCTTCAACCATATTTTCAACCACTATTGGACACATTGGAGGTGGCAGAGAAGTTGAAACCTACATAGCTCAACCCTGAATGCATGGAACATGCCACCATTTATCGGATCATGGACACATAGGTTAAGGGCACTTGCCAGTAGAAGCTCCAACTCTACCATGTTGTCAAAGTAGGACATCTCCCGTACAAGGGAAAGTGGCTCACAAAGCGTCAAATTCAGTAGCAGTTTCCCCATTTGATGGGGTCACTCAACACAATGGATACCATTGCTTCCTAAGGGAGGAGGATTGATCTAGGTGGGCATCAGTGGCAACCCACCTAGTCCACTGGCTCAAAACATAGTTTTCCATATTGGAAGTTTTTTTACGGTTTTTTAGGGTCTTGAAATTTAAGGTCCATTTTGATGCCCTAAATGATGTTTTTTTGGAATGACAACGCTTTCTCGGTCAGACCTTTCCAATGGGATACTAAGCGCCCCAAATGGAGATTGTATGAAAAAATTACGCCCCTAGGAGGTTGACGTATCAACTAACCACAATGGGGCCCACAAAATTTTTGGCTTTTCATCTTCTGGGGTTAGGGATTTTGATGTTTAGGTTTTTCTCATTGATGCTTTATGTTAAAAGGACCATTTTCCCTCATAGAAATAGGGTCTTTTAAAGGACCTTTTGATGAAATAGAACAAACTGGATCTACAAATGCATCATAGTACAAAAATGGAAAAGGTGGCCCCAGTCCATAGAACAAAGTACAAATCAAGGATGGATAACCTCAAGACAACCAATATATGCCACAAGTAAATAAAGGTAATGGGAATATGGAGAAAGACATTGGGAAGTGGTGTGAGTTCCATAAAATCCCTTGGCACAACACTGATGAATGTCGATTGAAGCAGTCATCCTTATTCAAACTGAAAGCGCCATAGTTAGATCTAGGCTCCAAATCTGATTAAGAACCAAAGAAGGGGAAGTGGGCCATTGATGCAGAACCTAGTTCCACAATTGCTACCACCAGGGTCCATCCCAACGAACGAAAGGATAGGGAATAAGGTGAGCACCTTTTTCACTTGCAAATGTGGGTGAAGGGTGCTCTGCTGCTTTTCATTGTTGATAGCAAAAACCAAAATAATTTGATATTAGTAGAGGTCGCCAAGCGATTGGATTTGCTGACAACACCACACGCACAACCATACAACATTGGGTGGCTCAACCATGGATGAGAAATTCACATCATCCAATAGTGCCGTCTACCCTATGACATCAAGCCCTTCAAGGATTAGGTATTGTGTGATGTTTTCCCACTTGAATTTTGTGGTGTCCTTTTGGGTCAGCCATACATGAGGAAAAGTCATGTTGTGTATGAGTCTAGACCCCGTATTGTCATTGTTACTTTGGATAGAAAATTGTATAGGATACCAGAGGTATCTCCACCTACCACAATCTCTTTGATCTCATCTAAACAATGCAAGAAGGTAATCTCCCAGAGTGGGAAATTTGTCATCTTTATGATTCATTCTTATAGTGAACAGAAGGTCGCGACCACATCTAATGCCTTCGTAGAAGGCCTCTCTACATAGTAGAAGCAAGTTGACAAAGTTGTAGAAGAATATCGAGACATCTTCACCTTACCTACTGGGTGACTGCCGAGGAAGAATGATTTCTATACTTGGAAAAACTCGATGAAACTTGTTGTGATGCAGCTCTGGATAATGAATCACTCAAGAAACACATCAAGTCCCATTACGACAAATCAGTTAAAACTAGTATCTTCAATGAGGGAGATTTGGTCCTTACTTATGACCAAAAACATGATAAGTTGGGGGTAGGAAAAATTGAGTCTATGTGGCACGGTCCATATGTGGTTAAACGTGTTTTGGAAAAAGGAGCATATGAACTTGAGGATTACGATGGCATATATTTGGGAGAGTGTCGCAATGGGCTCTACCTAAAGTGGTACTATGCCTAAATCATTTACGCATTAGTGCTTTGTATATACTGTACATGATTTGTGTGTTGTTTGGTGTGACACTTTATTTTTAGTGTGCTAGGATCTTATCATCATGCTTATACCATGTTCTGCCTGGATGTGTTGATGGAAATGTGTTTTGGATTCACAAACGGCGCCAGCCGGAACACCCGTAACCTTGCTTCGGCAGCTTAGGTACTCAATTTCCCTACCAACGAACTAACTAGTTCAGGAGGAACTTGCTTAGGGTTTGTGACCAACAATGTCGTCGAGTATCATGCGATAATTGGATTACTAACCGACGCTTGTTCCTTGGGTGTGGACCATCTTGTTATCTAATGCTATCTGTGACCCCATATTACTCCATCTATTCCGGCGAGTATCTCCCTTGGAGAGGTCCTTTGAGTCAATTCAATACCTACACGTTCTGAGAAACATGAACACTATTGTTGATTCCCTAGCTAATTTTATATTAGATTGGTACATTGCACATTCATAATCATTTTCATCAAATATGCATAAAACGACTTAACATGTAGGCTACTCATAGTGTGTAAGCCAAACATTCATAAGATTGCCAATCATCATAGAACACATAATGTATAAAACTGCAAAATAGTGTTTTGTATATATATATCATGTACAAAAAAGTGGTACTGATACAAAATATGAAGCACATAAGCTTTTAGTAGGTCCTGACTACAAAAATCTGAATCCTATGGCTTTCAGTACATATATCACACAATGAGCTATCCCCGTGGACGCTCGTGATAGCAGATAATGGCCCTAGCTAGTCGACGGAGCAGGGGACCAAAGTGTGTCAAGACTCCAGTTGTCTGGCGCTGGTAGCGGTGAGGTAGGTCATCTATATATATGTCGGTAATATCCAACATCAATCTCTATGGGTTCTCCTCCAACTCGCTCATCTCCTTTGCTGCATCTTGATGAGCAACCTCTATATCTCGTACCACCCCGCTTCTCTCGATCGGGGAAGCACCTATCGAGTGAGACGGTCCAACATATGCATCAAACATGTGCGAACCATCAATGCTACCCAAAAACATTACAAAATTATCAAATGCATAAACACAAGAAGAGTTTCGTTCTTACCTAGGTCTCCCCATTGTTCCCCCTCACGAAGAGCCAAGTCTAGGTCTCCCTTGAAGTTAGTACCCACGTACGCATAGTCCTCAACCGTGGGGAGTTTCCCGCGTAGCCACCTGAAGAAGGTGGGACCAAAACTGATAATGGGACCTCCGCCTCCATGGAGGGCCATGACCTCCGACCACTTGACCATATGAGGATCTCAAGGATTGAGATCATTTAGCTCTACCTGTGGTGTCAGCAATGGGACTCGCTCCAGGAAGAATGAGACCACGATGGATCCATACCCGAACTGTTTCAGCTCACCCCTGCGGAATTTGGTGAGTTGTTCCCTGAGGTTGGTGAGGAGTCCCTCACACTAGTTGAAAACATTAGGGTCCATACACTTGATGGCATAAATCATATGGGCCTTGGTGGCTTGATGAGAAGCCATGCTGCCTGCCACCCGCTCTATGGTAAAGAGAACAGTGCACAAGGGTTGGTCTCGAACGTTCTTGATGGGAATTTTCCCAGCAAGCATCTGCGTCCCTGGTGTGAAAAACTAAGCCACCAAGCTCTTCATCAACTGGTCACTACCCTGTGGACCGTATAGTGAAACTGGGGCTCCCCGCCTAGACAACCTCGTTAGAAAGTATATATCCTCCACATCCAAGGTAAGATGTGGGCACTAACACGAAAATGGCGTTGATCCGGATCCCATAATCCGATCAGATAATCCAGTAGTTGTACTTGGGCCCTCATTCCCTGTACGTGAAAGAATTACAACAATTCGCATCTTTGCGATGCGTTCATTGGATGTGGATCATTTTCTTCTTGGGAATCTTCCATTTTGTGCTCCCGTTCTTTCCATTGGACCATGTTGCAATCCAAGATCTGTGTAAGCATCAAATAGATGAATATTAGAACCCTTTTATGGCTTTGGTTTGGAATTTTTTTGGCCCCATTTTTTTTATTTTTCATTGAGGATCTACATCGACACACCCCACTTTTGCAGACAATGTATCAGCGATGCACTTTCTCCATGGGAGAAGCGCATTAGAGAGTCCTCGACACACTTCCCACAAGGGGAAAGCGCATCGCCCAGGGAATGTGCAATCCCCTCCTTAATGAGACAAAAAACCCTAAAAATTGACCATTAAACATGAAATCAATCCACTAGAAAGGTAGATAACAAGGTTAAGGCCTACCTATCACTGACAAGGAGAGAAACGACTGACCGTAGCTTTTGCAATCAATGTTTGAAAATCGAGATCCAAAGTGGTGTTTTTACTATTCCAACTTGGTTAAAAAACAATTGGTAACTATTTATTACTATTTGAATTTGATATAATATAAAATTGAATATTCCCTTTTTAATATTTCTTTTATGGGTCTTTTTGCTATAGTTGGTAATATTTTTACGTCTTAACACCTTATTATCGATTTTGACTTAGTTTTTGGAGTCCGCAGATGAAGTAAAGCGGTGTTCAGACTTTTTTGGAGACCATCGTTGACGTGTCATACTTTTTATTAAGTGTGAACGAGTTGTCGAGCATTTTTTATGATTCATGCCGCTCGTTAAAATCAAATATTAATGGCATCGAGCTTACTTTTATCCTTTCTTGTGCTCGTAAAACTATGAGAATAAGTCACCAAGTTATATTTTATCGCTTTTTTCGAGCTTGTAAAATTCCCACGAAAAAGGAACCCCTCGGAGTTCCTCTTTAAACTCTTTTCAGACTCCCTAAATATGAAAATATCTCCAAGCAAACTTGATTCTTTCACGCTTATAAAAGTATTTGAAAGGTTGTCTTTATGGTGATAGTTTACCCCTTTTTCGAACTAGGAGGACTATTTACGAAAAAGGAGCGCTCTGGTTAATCATGACTGGAAGAGTTCTCGCTCATGTTTTTTTATCCTTTTTCGGATGAGGAGACTAACTTTTACGAAAAAGAACCATTTGGGTTCTTCTTTAGTTCTTTTCAGACTCTCTAAACATGAAATGACGTCGAGTTTTCCTTCTTTGGACTCGTTAAAATCTGACATTGAAGGGCCCGTTTTGGGACAAACCCCTCCTATCTCAGGTTCATAAAACATATGAGATCGGACTCGTCCAAAGGATGAGATATACCGAGCATCTGTTACCCTCCTCAAGTTCGTTAAAAAACAAAATAGGTACTCATCGATCATGATGGGAATAAGGAAATATTTTGTGTTTTATTGTAATTATGGCAGTACTTCATCACTCTTGAACATGGCACTTGTTTGCATATACATTCAAACACTTGGATAATCTGCTTGTCTTCGAGTCCCACCAATTCCATCAGTCTTTTCACTCCTTTGCGTCATTAAAATAATGCTTCCATCATCAATTTCATTACGGTTCGGTGTCATTCTCCTCATGTCAATGATGCCAAGTCATGCCATTCCCATGATCAAGAGAGGTCTGTTCATCGAGTCGATCTCTGCATTCATTCTACTTTCTATCACGTCGGTCATTCCAGAGTTAGTCTCAAGTGTCACTCTACAATCTAATCTACTCCAAAACATTTTTTATCGTGTTTCATGTCGATGATTGGGGAAACATCATGGCCCTACTTTGATCGGTTTATCCTTGTTGACTTCAACACATCATCCCAGGATTAAACCTAGAAACTACTCAAGTACCTTGGGCCTACATAGCTCAATGGCAGGTTACCTCGCTTTCAATAGTAAGTTCACATCATTGAATTTTGATTGAAATATTCCATTGAGTGGTCGACTTCATATCATCGATTCACATTCAATGGTATGTACTATGATACCTTGGGGATCATTGACATCAATAGTGATTTCCCTTGCACTTGTTAACGATATACATCAATGACCGGTAATCAAGTGGTTTCCACCATGTTCAACTTCAGGACATTGTAATCACATGGTTAGATTTGTATCATTGTGGGTTCGGCTTGAAGACCCTCGGTTAACTCATGTATCTTACCTAGGTTGCGATGGATATTTTTTGAGTAATATTACACGGATACACTTTTGTATTGGTCATGGCTGTGTTATCAGCTCATCATGGATCTACGATTGTGTCTAGTAGCCATGATTGTGTTCAGTCGGTCTTTACTAAGATGGATCTACAATGTATTGGTCGGCAACCATGTTATGAGTCAGCTTGAGACATGTATCTCAAAGTCGATTGTACTGCAAGATATCTGTGTTCGTCACTCCAACCGACAATCCTTACTTTGATTTTTTCCCTATTACAAACCATTTCACCTACCTTATTTTGTCAGCTTCATGCTTTGGGGGGCATTTTGTTACACCAAAATCTCGCCATCATGAGTAATGTGTCCTCTGTATGCCCTGATCCCTAAAGTCCTTGAGCTAAAACATTGAAAGAGAAGTTGTTGTCATTCCCTTTAACCTTTTGTTGTCACTCCGACGCACCCTGTTGTCTAGCAAGGTGCATTAGGTTCAAGGTGACACGCTCTGCACCTTATAAGAGTACGTCGGTGACGCAGTGTGCTCTTGTACAAGGTGTGTTGATGTCTCTCTAACGCATGTTTCCCTTGTGCAAGGTGCGTCGCAGTTGGTTAAAATGGATAAAGAGAAGCTTCGAGCGACTTCTCGAAGCTTGGATGGCGTGGAAACTTATCCCTACTTACTTGGAAAGGTGGCATTCGATCCCCTTGTCTAGTGGGATGATCCCTTAAGCCTATCCCCTAAATCCTCAACCTCTCCTATCCCTTTAGCTCTCTATATATGAACCCCCTCTCCATTGTTAAGGGAGGAAGGATAGAGTACATATATGTTGGTGAAAGTTTTCTAGGTGATCCTCTTCATCCATTAGGAGGCTAAGCATTTGATCTTGAGGCTAGGATTGTTGGAAGGAGGTTATGACGTCAAAGGATCGGTTGTAACATATCTCACTTTGTACTTCTTATCATTACATTTGATACAATTTCTTTCCATAAACTTTGTTGTGTTACTAATGTTTAGGATTAACTTCTTTGATTGTTGATCTAGATCAATTCACATCCATGTGCTTTTATTACTTGTTTGTTTCCACATGTTTTGTTTGGTTTCGCAGGTAAAGATATGGAGATCAGGACTCATAGCAGCAAGGAGAGATGACCTGCATACTTAAGGTAAGCCATCTCTTTCATTGTTCGTGCATTTCAATTGATCTAGGAAAGGTATTTGCGTTATGTATTGATTTGTTCTAGATCTGAACCATTCAGACTAGGGAGATCTATTTGAGCCTGCTCATACAGATTGTCCGTAAACAGCCACCCAGGTATTACATACCTTTTGAGGTGTTAGCTAAGATAGGGCCGGTAGCCTATCATTTTGCACTTCCCCCTACTATAAAAGTACACAATGTATTTCATGTCTCCTTGTTAAAAAAATATGTACATGATGCTACTCATGTAATTGATTGGAATATGATTCAGGTAGAACCCGAGGGCGAGTTCTAGACCGAACCTTTTTGCATCCTAGATAGGAAGGAACATATGCTACGGGATCAAGCCATCATTCAAATAAATGTGCAATGGAAGTACTTCGACCTTGAAGAGGCAACATGCGAAATGGAGGATAAAATGCGAGAGATATATCCCTCCACGTTTCAGAATGAGCAAGAGAGCTCAGAATAAAAGAACAGCGAGGACAGTGTTAAGAATAAGGGGGGGGGAATGTGATACCCCCAAGACATTATTATTTTATTTTGATTTAATATTTTGTGAAGATATTTTCAAATTTTTTGTTTGTTTGTTTGTAAGGGTTATTCAAAAACTCAAAAGCACTCACAAGAGGTGTGAGTGACACTTTGCACAACAAACTATTATTTTATTATTAATAAAATAAAAAGACACTTGGAGAATTCAGTTAATGAGAGGACACCACCATGGCACATAGAACATGTGTAACACAAGCAAGTGATATTTCACTAATCAAATCCAATCTAAAATATCAACTACCAGACAAGATCCTAAATCATAGGGATTGAAGGATTGATTGAGATTTGATTGGGATGGCACAAGACCTGGGAAAAATCTATATATATTGGTGCATTGAGATAACATGAGACACCGTGTTGTGCATGGAGGAATTGTGTTGCGAGTGCATGAGTTGAGTGTTTCTTTTTTTTTTTTAAGTCCATCATTGACCTTGTTATAGACTCTGAGAGAGAGTGTTGCATGGAAGCTTTTCTTGTTGGTTCTTGAGTGCATGGTGGTGATCCAACTTGGGGGTGGAGTTTATGAGTGAGGTTTTTTTCCTCCAATGGTTGGGAGGAACTGTTTCTCCAAGTACTTTTCCCCATACTTTTCAAGCAAGTGTTTTATGGCTTGTTTGTCTTAATGATTATTTAAAACTAAAATAGCTTAGCTTGTTTATACAAATCTTGGGTAAGCTACAAGCCCTCCCTTCTGGGAAGAGAAGGTTGCGATATTTTCCATTTGGAAGCTGCAAGATGCGTGGATTTGTTTATTCTATTTGGTAAGATTAGAGTGTATCTGTTGGTGGCTTCACTTTGGGATTGGAGGGGCCCTGCTCTCTTAAGGTCCCCTCCTCTATTCTCAGCAATGAAGGCTGAGATGGACCTTGTAGACAAGCTATAAGAGCTATCTATAGAAATAAGGGACACTCGAGTAGACATAAGAGACATTGGAACAAATATCCTCTGGATGAATTCACAATTGAAGGGGGTCTTAGAAGCCGTAAATGAGAATACATCACGATCCAATGGCCTGTAGCAGTGTTTAGTTGACGTTGAAGGGAATATGGACCAACATCTGAATGAGGTGGAATTAAACATGTGGGAAAATGAAACTTAAGTTATCGGCCTTAACCACTGCTAGGATGGAGTGGAAAGTAATTTAAGGTATTTTGAAGCTATATAAGCTTTCAAGGAAATTGTGGACCATCACAAGTATCCGCTAGTGGGTCAATTCTCTAGGTTATTTGATGTTGGGGGAAGCATAGATAATGAAGACAATTCTATGTAGCATCTGTCTCATGTACCTGTCAACATATCCAACTCAAATGAGCAACCAAATGATAATGAGGATGACCAAGTCATAACTAGTGTCCATAACGCTAGGTAGCTCTTTCTTTTACTAGTGTTTTATGTTTTTTTGTCTACTATTACTTGGCTAGTATGTCAAGCTTTATATCAATTTAGTATTAAATAAATCTATGATAATAGTTTTCAGATTTTGGCTAGAATTCTTTGATCAAATCATAGTAACAACAATGTTAATGACAATTTCTGGACAATTGTAAGTTTTGATGCTAATTTATAAAACCTTTTGATAAATGAAAACAATCTATTGTTGTTAAAAAAATAAAACAATTACAATTTTACAACGTTGTGATTAAGAATGATCATGTAAATGATTAAAACTAAATTGAAAATTAGATAGAGAGCTATGATGTATGACATTGAAGTATTTTTTACATAAGATTTGAATGCTTAGTTTAAGGAAGTGTATAAAACCCCCTCAAAATCCATCTATCCATGAGACCTACAATAACATATCAGTGGATAAGATAGTCACTGCTAAGACAAGGTAAATACACCATCTAATACGTTTTCCCGAATTTGCATCTCCTTCATGGAGAAAGCTAGCGATAATGTTTTCCATTGGATGTAGTGTATTAAGGTAAAAAATTGAATGTGCCCTTGAAAGCTAGAGTTGGCTCATAGTAAGACCTCATAGGAAACTCATTGCCATTGGTCCACACATGCAAACCGGAGTTCCCACATTTTTGGATATGTTTCCAAGGCACTTAATGTCTACTTTCTCCACGCTACACAGTTTGCACTCACATTTAACTTCCGCATTTAGGGAAAAATCACTAAGCGTTGGAAAATGTGCAAGTAAAGTGGAGCCATTTGGCAACCTATGTGGGGTTGCTCAGATGCATTACAAGGAAAAAATGCGTTGGAATGTCTTCGTTAAGCAGTTACATGGTAACTTAATATATAGAGGTATCCAATAATAGAAAGGATATTGTTGATTCATAAATGAAATATGAAACAAGTGAGTCAAATATCTCTCAGAAAACTTGCATGTTTGCTTTGACAAGTCCATTAAATTGTGTATTTTGGACTTCCTTTTATTTTTTATTTTTAATTTGTCTTTTATTTGAAATCTATAAATTTAGGGGGAAATTATGGATGAAAGTAGGAGAGGATTTGAGTTTAGAATTAATAAGTGGCCAAAGAAGGAAAATGGTGTAAGCACCAGTGCCAGAAGCCATAAGCTACGAAGGGTTCAAAACCCCACCTGCAAACACCCCTTATCTCTAAGTACTGCTCAATATGCCTGCGATTATTTAGCTTGGATGTATCTAGAAATCAAATTGAATGTGCAACGTGAACACAACAAGGAAGCCAAATTAAATGTGTGGATACAATATCACTAGAGAGGCTTCAGGAAACGACCCGTGTCAGCTTTGTGTAAATTATTATAAAATGTCTGAGAAATATTTGTGTAAAGTTTAATGTATATGATTTTTTTTAATAGGTCCAATGTTTAAAAAAAATGTCAAATCTCAAGTTATAGTACAATCAAATTTCAAATCAAACATAATAAGAAATATTAAAAAAAATATTATATTTGATGACTTTGTAAATATGATGTTTGGTGATGTATTGTTATCAAATTAATTGTAAATGGTGAGACATATAGTCTCTGCCATAGAGAGAGGTTGACAAAGAGAAAATGAAACCTATACAAGATGCATAGCGTTAACTACCTTTACATGTAAATATTCCTATTGGGGTAAAAAAGATGTTTGCATAGAAAGCACGCTAGGAGAAAGTACAAACTAAGGAAAAACGTGCGTTGTGAACATCACAACAATGACTAGTTTAGGTATCATCTATACCAGCATAGATCTATCTTAAAAGGGGATCTACCAAGTACCGAGAGGGATCAAATTTTTCTAGGTGCAAAACCTTCCTCAACATTTGCACTCTCAGCGTTATTTAAGTGTGTAATGCAATGTTTATGGCTTTAATTCATCTAATTTGTGTAGTTTTACTAAGGAAAAACGTGCATTGTGAACATCACAACAATGACTAGTTTAGGTATCATCTATACCAGCATAGATCTATCTTAAAAGGGGATCTACCAAGCACCGAGAGGGATCAAATTTTTCTAGGTGCAAAACCTTCCTCAACATTTGCACTCTCAGCGTTATTTAAGTGTGTAATGCAATGTTTATGGTTTTAATTCATCTAATTTGTGTAGTTTTACTTATATGCCATCTTAAATGTTTTAAATCTA
Organism: Larix kaempferi; assembly: GCA_027924585.1. Lineage (NCBI taxonomy): Eukaryota > Viridiplantae > Streptophyta > Pinopsida > Pinales > Pinaceae > Larix > Larix kaempferi. The sequence goes on from BSBM01001023.1 coordinate 19,609,904, forward strand.
ATTTGAGCCGACCTTTTATTTTTTATAATATTTTATTATTTTTTAAAAAGGATAGGTGTCTGCTCCCAAGTGAGCACGGAAGGAGTTACACATCCCCCTATCGGGCTGTAGAATGCTCCTCTTCGACGCAATCATCTTTTTTTGTCATTGGTTAAAAATATATTGAGACATACGTTAATGGCTCACTTTTGAATATTAATGGATTTGTTTTGTATTATGGTGAATATTATGTAGAAATATGGTAATATCCTGCTCCTAATTGTTTTATGGATTTGTTTTATTTTATGGTGTCTATTATGTATAAATATTTATATTTTTATCCCTACCAAGGTGGGGATATATTTTAAAAAAAATGAAAAAAATGGTATCATATTAATGGATTTCTGAAAAACACTACAACATTGACGTTGTCGATTTCTATATAGGATTGGTTCTACTATTTGTATCAAAAAATTGGTGATATCCTATGGCAAAGACTTTCCGCTCTAGTGGCTGGAATATCCAAAATTGAAGTCTTGTGGGATGAACATGAGGAGGATAAAGACAAACCTTCCTTGACTTATCCCCATAAGAGGTTCAATTCATGCTTGTAGAGGATCTGTGTTGCAGACTTTCCTGCAATCCCTGACTGCCAAGGTACTTTACATTTATGGTTCGCTTCACACATATGTTTTCTCATGTTATGCTATGTCAAAGCAAGTCCACTGGATTTGACCCAAAGAGTTACCAATCTGTGAGAAGTCGCCATTCTTACTATATTTTTTCAATTATTGATTGGGGTGACATGCATTGTGCGCAGAGAAACAGTATGGGGTTTGATCGTGTCTCTTCTATTTTTATGATTTTCTTCTTCTTTATCATTTTGTCTGGGTCATTTTCAGTGATAGAGATAAATTCGGATGCCAGCCTTTAGTATGCAGTTCAATTGCTGGGCAAACACATAATTTTGAGTGCACCAGTAAGGGATATCGAAGCACCTGAACATGCATGCTGGATTGAAAAGTATATTGGCATTGTTGTGTGGATGCTCCACCAGGTGTGTTTTAAGTTTCTTTCTTGTTGGTTAATCAACAACTTAGGTCAAACATTGGTGCAGACCAATTACACATGAATGCAAGCTCAGGGCTGTAATTCATTTTCAGAGTACGCTGCAATTTAATTGGAATCCACCACACACAACGTGCAATAAACTAAAATCACACACAATGAGGAACTCCACAATTCAAACAACTACATGGTTGCGTGCTCAGGAACACGTATAATAACCGTTCCCTTCTACTGGACAAAATAAATTGGCATATCAGTAAATGATCCCATTCGCAGTCATCAGTCACTGAGCTCAGAAAAAATGACATTGGACTTAACATGGGTCCCGACAAACACTGAAACGTGAGTAATTTATATCTGGTCTTTCAAAAATAATGTTATCCTTAAAAGACTCTCAATAATGCTAATTATACATTCCCATTGTAAATATTGATAACAATTCTCATCTTGGTCATAAATCTTGTTTAATCATTCAATATGGATCCCACTTCAATTTAGGACTCAATTGATACAAAGTAGGCTGAATGAAACACTTCGTAGATTTCATTCATCATTATGTTTTGAAGATACACATTTTTTTGTAATTCACATTGCTCAGAAGCAATGGATTTAATTCACATTTTAGTCCAAATAAGTGCATGATGTAGACTTCACCTAGGCACCACATAGTTATCCATGCATTGGCTACACAATACACTTGTCTCATCCTTGTGCAATCTAGGAAAAGCATAAATGTTAATCCACCCCAAATTCTAAGATATAAACACCTGCCAATGTAACTAGCACAACCACTTAACTTGTGGCCGGTGAACATTGATAGGTCACAAGTTAAGTGCCATTAACAAATTATCCGTTACTTGTTCTCCATGCTTAGTTGTAATAAGCGGTTGTCTATGTTTCAACTATATGCTACCTTCTTTGCTTAAATGGGTTGTATGTCACTACCTATTATCCATGCATGAGCTACGAGTTATCCATGCATCAACTACCAGTTATTTTTTATATATATTTTTTTATAATTGTTTATTTGGAAATTTGAACGACGCCCATAAAATTAATATGGACAATACACTTATCCCATCCTCCTTCAATCTAGAAAAAACATAAATAATAACCCACACCAAATTCTAAGATATAAACACATATCTGTGTAAATATTAAGTTGTGAGGAGATTTTACCCCAACACCCATAAAAGAGACAAACGAACACCCAACAACTTCTAACTACAAGGTATGGCACTCAAAGTCATCAAGGAAGTGGAAGGTAGCCATCGTTATTGATAATTTTAGGGATTTTGTCTCCATGTGTATATAACATTGAAAATATAAGCCCCATGGTTAAGTCAAGTGGTTTAGGTTGCCATGTCGTGTCATATGGACAAGTCACAAATGCGTGGAGATCCGAAGAAATTTTCATTTAAAAAGTTACAAATATAACGCCAAAAAACATATTCACTGGAATGAGAGAAGTGCATTTTTTTTAATGGATTTCAAATTCAAACTGCTATTTTTGTTCGTTCTCAGGCAGCAAATATACAATAAAGATTTATTGTGCAAATGTCGGATTTGAATGTTATTTTTTCTAGGGGCAAAACGAAAAGAAATGGCGCCGCCCAGACTTGAACTGGAGACCTTCAGTGTGTTAGACTGACGTGATAACCAACTACACCACGGCACCAACTGGTATTAAATTCAATCTCTTTATCAATCCTAGTTTATAAATCAAATAGGAGGCATTGAATTTGAATCTTACGCCCGTCTAATACACGAAAAGGTTTACGGCTCGAATCTGGGTGGCGCATATTTATTAACCATTTGTAGTGAGCCCAATCATACCAAATGGATCACGATCTCGCTACAATCTTATTTGTTTGATCTTAACCACATTCGATTTCGATTATATATGGTATGATTCATATACTTTAAAATGAATTATCATTGAAAATTATAAGTTTTCATATTAATGGTTTGATTTGATGGAAATGGCAATCATATTAATGGTTTGATTTGTAAAATATTTCTTTTATTAAACAATAAGGTATATGAAGAAGTCAATGTAGAGAAATCAAGTATAGTATTTCTTAACACAATAAATGAAGAGTTTGAGGACGAATTGAAAGAAAAACCCATAGAAGCACATGAAGGAGAGCCACATGAAGGACATAAATCTATGGAGTAACATTTCTCAAAGGAATTACAATGTGAAGAATCAAAGAAAGAAGAACCAATAGCTAAGCTTGCGACATATTGTCACCCACATTGCCATGAAAAAGATCACTCATCAATGGAAGGCCATGAGCACTGACAAACCTACTATGGGCCTACATGGAACCAAAAGAATAGAGGTACATGGAGGAATAAAAGAAATGAGTGGGATATCAAAATAGTACAATGACAACAGGGAACCCAAAGAACAACCATAGTTAATATGGAAGTGGCAAGGAAGCAGTTGGACCCCTAGTGGTACTAGTTAATTACATTGCTTAATAGATCATATTATATGCCTTACACCCATGTTTAGTGTAAGGACCTCTTGTTGGCATTTCTCATACTAAGATTCAAATAGGATTCTTATCTAGATTCTAAACATTTAACATCTAAAAATAACGGTACACTTTGAATTAAACAATTATTTTATTTTATTCATATAATCATGTATAACAATTAAAACTTTCAGTGCATAACAGGAAAAGTTTCAATTTATAACTTCAAAGCAGGAAAATACATATAGGGATGTAGAATTTGTCTCCCGAAAGCTCCCTGAAACTCTGCAACTGCCTGACTAGTTTTGCCTCCCATCCAACTAGGAATAGCCTCACCGGATCCCTTGCTCCAAGGAACTATGTTTCTTGGCCCTCCGTTCCCAAGGCCTAAGAATAATTGTCCTTGTTCCTCATGCCTTCCCCCAAAATAAAATGTCCCCCCTCTATCTTAGTTCCATCTATCTATGTACATCCTTCCCATCCTTCCATTGCCTTCCATTGACAATGGGCCTTTACTTCCCCTTATCTTCTCGTAAATATGATAACCATCCCTCCTAACTGCCCATGTCATCCCATTTAAGTTTATTTAATATCCCTCAAAATGGGAGGGTCACATGCATTTAATGTTAATAAATAAAGAATCACTATTAGATTCACATTTATCAGGGGGTGGCAGTTGTGGGGGGGGGTGATTTTTGACCCCGGAGGAAAACTGAAGCAAAACTACTCGTGGGGATTGGGAGAAATTTCCAATAATCAAGTTGAAGCTCTTACTCTTTAGCAAGGCCTCATGCATGTATGCATGTATTATAGAGGAACATAAGTCAATTAATCATAGTGGGCCACTCTATGATAGTCATTCGGTATCTAATCACTAAGCAAGCTCGAATAGATGGCCCCTTGACTCGAATAATAAAGAGAATATTGCACATGATGTTAGAGATTGAATATGTAAAGATATATCATGCTTTACGAACTCTAAATCTTCTAGCTGATAGAAACACTAACTTTGCTTGTAATCTTGCCCAAGGTAAGTTGATGATCTGCAGAGATGTAGAATGTTATTGTCAAATACCATAAAATGAATTATACTTTGGATAAATTTGAAATGATGAAGCCCTATGGATCTCGAGCTTTCGACTCCAAGTGGCAGATTATTAGCATGCAATTAATTTATAATCAATATCTAGTATTTGATAGCAGACTTGATAGAACTCTTGAGCATGAAAACAAGTATGGAAAATCCTCCTCCCGCGTGTTCCAGGCGAGAAACTTGATGTTTAAGGTATGATGTCATCAATTACAGATCGATGTGGAAAATATGGAAGGCTCTAGATGAGTCTATTAAGCTTGTTTCTCTGGGTGACTTCATATTATGGTCTGCTTCTTCCTGGAATTTCCACTCTCTCTAGAGAAATAGAATGGTAGTAAGTCAAGGATAGGTGTTTGTAAGAAGCCTGGTAGCAGTCCAACTTTTTTTTGGAATTTCCACTCTCTCTAGAGAAATAGAATGGTAGTAAGTCAAGGATAGGTGTTTGTAAGAAGCCTGGTAGCAGTCCAACTTTTTTTTGGGTCTAGCAGTAGATTGTCCCAGCCCGGGATTGGTTCTATTTCAAGTCTCCTCAATTGAGTTCTTCAGCTGCTTATTATCCTTCGAAAAGAACTTAGTTGTTTTAACAACTAGCAAGACGGTGTCTTCTTCTGAGATTTGTCTCCCTTCCTGGATTGTAGAGAATGTTTGGAATTTTGAGGTTTATGATGGTAGAAATGACTGTTACACTTTAGGTTTTTTTTTTTGAATCTCTATATTCCTGAAAATTGGTCTGAGTTTCTTCATTAGACTTTTAAGTCGTGCTCGAAGTCTTCACTTTGGGTAATTTTTCTCTGTAATAGTACCAACTTCAGGATTGTAGAGTCTGCGTGGAAAGTATAAATTGTTCATACTGTTCGTAGCATTAAGATTGGAATTGTATTAAGTGAGTGTATTGAGACTCTGTTGCACAAAGTTCTTTGGGATATATTTGATCTGGGTTTGTTGTCTTTCATACTTTTTAACATTGGAATTAGTGATCAGTTCCTTTACATTAGCAGTTCTCATCATTATCAGTCTATAACTACTGTAGCAATGGACCCATAAAATGATAACAAGGATAAGTTTGAGCAGTTGTCCGATAAAAGTCAGAAGCGAGATAAAGACATTGATATTCAGGCTCTAATGAAAAGGAAGAAGGTATGGGAGGATCGCAATTTCAGAGACCGGTTGTTTGATCATATTCAACATGATTATATGGAAGCGCAAGTCAACCATCTAAGAAAGAGACTGTTAAATGCATAAATTAAGATCGAATTTTGGAAAGGTAAATTCATGACTTTTGAACAAGAACTCAAAGAATTGAAAAACACTGGGTAGGGTCCTACTTCAGACTTGAATCTTGGAAGCTAAAGAATGAAGTATGGAAGGTTTGTACCATGAGCTCAGATGAAGATGTGATGATTTTAGATGTGAAGAATGATGCCGAGGATGTCCTCTCTCCTCAGTTTTCACCAAAGACTCAATAGTTTCCATTGTTTCCAGAATTTCAGGAATCTCTCCATTGTTTTGGTGATCAATAAGTGTAAATGCATGTTGTTATCTAGTACTTTTATCATAATATATACTGGTCAGGATTTTAGTGACAGCTGGAATCTGAAAGAATGTAACTCTTTTGTCATAGTTTTTGGTTATATCTCCACTAGGACATATGAACTACTCTGCTCCATTTGTATGGAGCAATTTTTTAACCATAGGTCTTCCAGTTCGACCGAGACCTTTCTCTTTTGATATAAAAAAAATAGTATGTGTTTGTGTTAAAAAAAACTCACATTTATCAATAAAATACAATATAACAATATCTTAATAATATAAGTTCAACATTAATTCACTTTTTAAAAAATGACTAATAATATGAGTAACACAAGAAGTCATTTGCTCATTCTCGACATCCTTTCAGTATTAATCAATCAAATACTTAAATATAATTTATAACTTAATTAACATATATTTATCAATTAAACACAATATAACAATATCTTAATAATATAAAATCAACATTAATTCACTTTTTCAGAAATGACTAATAATATAAGTAATACAAAAAGTCAATTGCTCATTCTCGACATCCTTTCAGTATTAAGTAATCAAATCCTTAACTATAATTTATCACTTAATTAACATATATTGACCAAATCAGTAATAGTCTTTTAATCTCGAATTAACATTTTTATTTTTCCCTTTCAAGACAAGGATATATTTTTCATTCAAAAGTCAAAGCACTTTGACTTGTATTACTTTTAATTTTGAAACAAAATTTGTTAATAATTTTATAATGTTTTGAATATTTTTAATATTAAACATTATATAGAGAATTTTTTTTTTTTTTTAATAATTTTTAAAAGATGAAATTTTGATTTTTTGATTGGACAAGTACAAATACGATGGGACATAAATCCCTTGAGTCATTTTTATTTTCATAATTTAAAAATAAATATAATTAATTTTTAAAACAAAAAACTAACAAAATTACATCTGTCCTGTCCTGTCTTGTCCGGTGTGTGTATCCAAAATTTCATCTAATTTCATTAACTGCAGGAACAGTACCGCGCTATGTGAAGGTGCAAAACATATTCGTCTATTCAGAACAGCGAATTTCGCCTTCAGAGTCTCCAAACCAACAAAAAACCTGGAAGCCTGAGAATGATATGAATAAGCCCGGCCTGCGATATAAATACGTGAGGTGTCTGGCTGTTCTGTAACATGAAATTTAACAAGAGAGCAATCCGCTCTTAGTATTCCTTTTGTTCGCATTCTACTTAAGTCTTTCTTCACCAAGAACTAGGTAAGCACAGGCTCTGTCCCGACCACTATATTGAATTTTTCTGAGTTTGATTTCTAATTGGACTAAAGGAATGGGCCCTCTCTGATATCGTTATCTGAAAAGTCTTCTATGTTTACAAACTCTGCAGGATTTGAGCTTTATATGGAAGTATGGTTTTAGAGGCTGCCACGGATACGTTCCCTCGAATGGACCTGTCATAAGAAAGTCCTCAAGCAGTGATCAATCCTCCTATGACTGAAAATACGATAGTTGTTCTAATTCTTGCGTTGCTCTGCGAAGTCATATCTCTTGCGGGGATGGCTTCAGTCATTCCATGGGACAACATTTGGAGGTCATGCCACGATGAGTAGGCAATGTTGGAAATGGTTGTTCCCAGTTGGGAAATTACAGAAAGCTCTGTTCCTATAGGCCCAAGAAAGGTTGGGGATAGGGTTTGGTGTTTAGGAAAAAAGCATGCATAGGGTCAGCATCTTGGAATTTGATTTGAGAGATCGCGAGGTCGAAAATCGTAAACGATTCAGCCCATCGTTCTGCCGTTAAAACATAGTTTTAGTCAGAGGTCGGTCGGTTTGAAGTTAGGCATGCTGCCTTCGAAGCAGAAGAAGCTCCTCCGAGGGGAGAAGGTGGAGGTAATTTTTCTTCCTCTGTTTTTTCATTTAGTTCAACTTTTTGTAGTATTTGTTTTCTGTTGGAATTATGCTGTTTCTTTTGCTTAATTTCTCCGCCTAGAGAGAAATTGAAAATATATAACATTGTTGCAGAATATAACTTTGAATATTGAGTTGTTAAATTTTAGCTTTTTATTACGAGCTGCGGGCTTACGCCGAGCATTATCTACGGATTCCTCCAGCAGGGCAGGTTCAAAAGAACAAACAAAATGTGTGAAGGTACTGTCCCATGTTCCATCCAATGAAGCAGATTTGAAAAATAAAACAGAATGCATAGAGACAATTATGCCCCAGTCTCCAGCCAAGGAGGCAGACTTGAAAGACCAAGCATAATGCAATTTGACAGGATATTATCAAAGGATCTAGCCACTGGATTTGATAATGGGATGACCTATACAAGTGGGAGAGAATTATCTAATGACATGTCACTGTCTTTAGCCAATCATGGAAAACTTGTACAGCAGCACAGGCCAGGGCACATATCAACTCGATCATGGGAGCCTCTTGCAAAAGGAGAAACCTTTGATGCTGAATATTGTCCTCCAGCAGCACTTAACTATAATCTTACTTTGGACAAGACTGTAAAAAAACAAGCTCGCATAAAAGCGAAAATGCATCTTCTATCTGTAGGATGGAGATTTGAGTTCAAAGCTCGTAGCAGGGGACATCATGATGTTCGTTATATTTCCCCTACAGGACAGAATTACTATTCTCTCTTGCAAGCGTGTTTGGCATGGAAGCAGCAGCAGAAGGTTCAAGGAGTGATAGATGGGAATCATGAAGATAATGTGGAGGCTGACAAGTCAAGACAATGCATTCTGGGGGGTGTTTCTTCATCTCCTTCGCTGCAGAAAACTCGGGCAAGGGTTACAAGAAACATGTCTTCAACTGCTGTGTGCCCAAAGATGTCAAGGAGAGTCTATAGTTCCACGGAGAGTCTATAGTTCATTCGGCTGCTCAGACTTTGAAGACTTTGAAAAACTTACAGCGAGATGTCAAGTATACTGTGTCAGCTAATAAATTGCTTACCAGATACAGCTGTGCAAGAAAGATATTATTCAGATATTGAGTTTGATTATTGTGAGGTTGAATGCGTGCACTGTCGGTGCAAATCAGATGCAGGAGCTCTGTTTTAGTTACAGAAACTATGGTTTTTTCAAGGGAGGATTCGTTATTGTTGGTCTCCCACTCACTCTCATCTATACTTCGAAGTTATTTCTTATGCCTTTTGGTCAAATTAATGGCTCTAATTTCGATTCCAATTCTTCCCCTAAAATTAAAACGACTGAGCCCATTCTGTCGTTAATTGCATGGTAACAATACAAATGTCGAAATATTGAACGATAATGTATCCCTACAACCATTTACAGATGCTGAATGGCGTTTTCAGTAAGAAGAAAGAACAACCATGGTAGTTTTCATTCTTTCTATAACAATTTGTTTATGCTGTTATCTGGTTTTTGGGAATTTTAATTTCGTTTCAGTTTAAAATGATCTACCTGAATTCGATTGATCATGATCACTGACAGTTAATTGATCTTAGTGATGGGATTGAAGTGTCTGAATGCAATTGGTCATTATCAGTGCCACTTAATTGATCTTGCAAGAGTTTTAATAATTTGATTGGTGGTGGATTGAATTCAAATTTTATTTTTGATGGTGGATTGGATTGAATGGCAGAAAAGGAAAAAGAAAGTCATTTTTCATCTGACGGATTTGAATGGCAATCGACTGGAAAATATAGAGATGATAGTGAAGCAGAAATCAAGGCAGTTTTCGTTTGGGTTTGCAATAGTAAAAACTATTATGAGAAACCAGCCATATTAGGTCAAATATTCACTGCTCTGCTCTTCAATATTTTCACTTCAGTGAGCTACGACTGTAATCTTATGATTATTTTAATTCTGCAAATTCATTGAACATAGATGGTTTAATTCTGCAAATTCATTGAACAGAGATGGTTTAACAACAATATTCCTTGAACTTCTGCTAGACCAAGCCTTCGTACGTTATTACCTTCGGGGTCACTAGAGATATATGTTATAATGTTATTAAATGGGAGGTGTGCCTACATTGGGCTGGAGCGTTAACTGTTATGGAGATAACGGATATATATTATGTAAACTAGGGGCGGTAAGCCCGAACATGTATGGTTCTTTTCCAGTAGCTATTGAACCTTCTAAGTAGGAGTTCCCCTTAAGATTTATCCCTACATGTTCAGGCCAGTTCTACCTTTGCTTTAGGCACAACCTTTGCCTTTGCTTAACTGGCTGCTTCAATGGCGGGATAAAGCTGAGAGTTGAGATCGTTAAGCAACTAATATCAGAGTTCTTGATGAGGTGTCCTATGGAGCCAACAACCGATGGATTCCTTCCACTCGATTATGAGATCGTAAAGCACTTCAATGGTGATCGCGATCTTATTTCGATCTGGTGAGTTGTGGACAATCTCATGAAAATGAAGATTCTTGATCAGTGCGTTTTATTTGGCTCAATCGTCACCAATAATTAATGAATGAGAAGGTTAATTGAAATATTATGAAGTTTCTTTTTTTCGAAAAAAACTATATTATTGGTATTCATTAAGAGAATCAAATGGTACAAAAATAAATAAGTCAAGAAAGACTTATTTTTCAGCAAATGATTAATTGTTTAAAACAAGTTTTGATATCCTCAATACATAGTTTGAGCAAAATATATCTGACTTCAGGTTACAAAACACAAAATCTAAATGTCAAAAATGCTAACAGTTCCAGAATCATCAACCTGTGGATCCAAAAATTCTTCCCAGTATATGACTCCTTCAACCCCAACATACATATGCATCTTTAGAAAGAGAATCAGCCAAGGAATTGCGAGTTAGATAAATATGTTCAAAAAGAACTTAGTTGTTTTAACAACTAGCAAGACGTTGTCTTCTTCTGAGATTTGTCTTCCTTCCCGGATTGTAGAGAATGTTTGGAATTTTGAGGTTTATGATGGTAGAAATGACTGTTACACATTAGCGTTTGTTTTTTGAATCTCTATATTTCTGAAAATTGGTCTGAGTTTCTTTATTGGACTTTTAAGTCGTGCTCAAAGTCTTCACTTTGGGTAATTTTTCTCTGTAATAGTACCAAATTCAGGACTGTAGAGTCTGCGTGGAAAGTATAAATTGTTCATATTGTTCGTAGAATTAAGATTGGAATTGTATTAAGTGAGTGTATTGAGACTCTATTGCACAAAGTTCAAAGTTCTTTGGGATATATTTGATCCGGGTTTGTGGTCTTTCATACTTTTTAACATTGGAATTAGTGATCAGTTCCTTTATATTAGCATTTCTCATCATTATCAGTCTATAACTATTGTTGCAATGGACCCGGAAAATGATAACAAGGATAAGTTTGAGCAATTGTCTGATAAAACTCAGAAAAGGCAGAAGCGAGATAGAGACATTGATATTCATGCTCTAATGAAAAGGAAGAAGGTCTGGGAGGATCGCAATTTCAGAGACTAGTTGTTTGATCATATTCAACATGATTATCTAGAAGCGCAAGTCAACCATCTGAGAAAGAGACTGTTAAATGTATAAATTAAGATCAAATTTTTGAAAGGTAAATTCATGAGTTTTGAACAAGAACTCAAAGAATTGAAAATACTGGGTAGGGTCTTACTTCAGACTTGACTGTTGGAAGCAGACTTGACTCTTGGAAGCTAAAGAATGATGTAGGGAAGGTTTGTACTATGAGCTTAGATGAATATGTGATGATTTCAGATGTGAAGAATGATGTTGAGGATGTCCTCTCTCCTCAGCGGTTTGTACTATGAGCTTAGATGAATATGTGATGATTTCAGATGTGAAGAATGATGCCGAGGATGTCCTCTCTACTCAGTTTTTACCAAAGACTGAATAGTTTCTAATGTTTCAAGAATTTCAGGAATCTCTCCATTGAAAGAATGTAACTCTTTTGTCATAATTTTTGGTTATAGCTCCAGTAAGACATATGAACTACTTTGCTTAATTTGTATGGAACAATTTTTTAACAATAGGTCCTCCACTCTGACCGAGACCTACCTTTTTTATATAAAAAAAATAGTATGTGTTTGTGTTAAAAAAAACTCACATTTATCAATTAAACACAATATAGCAATATCTTAATAATATAAGTTCGACATTAATTCACTTTTTCAAAAATGACTAATAATTAAACACAATATAGCAATATCTTAATAATATAAGTTCGACATTAATTCACTTTTTCAAAAATGACTAATAATATAAGTAACACAAAAAGTCAATTGCTCATTCTGGACATCCTTTCAGTATTAATTAATCAAATCCGTAACTATAATTTAAAACTTAATTAACATATATAATTGACCAAATCAGTAATAGTCTTTTAATCTCGAATTAACATTTATTTAATTTACCTTCTAACCTCCTATCATATTTAATTAGCCATTCATTAAATGCATTAGTTCCTAATTAACACACGTAAATGCATTAGTTCCTAATTAACACACGTAAATATAAAGTAATTAAAATAAAATATGTATGCATCAATTCTTAATAATAGTAATTTAATAGTTAATTCCTAACTAGTTATAAAGTAATTATTCACAATCATAATGCAATGATTTTTACTTAAATTAGTTAATTCGCCATTTAGAATTAATACAAATATATATATGGAAGTTATGTAAGTGTAGCTATTGCTTACATAGCTTGTGTAGGCACTAATAGTATTCAATATCACATAAATTTACAAAAATGGTAATGTCTAACAATTTACTACTAGATCATGATAATATGATCCAAACAACATAGTGTACTAAGTTATCATACAAGAGCAAAGAAAGGGTCTTGATACATAGACATATTAATTAATTTGTTATCCAAAACTCCAATCACATTCTTATCCACCTACTTCCTTCTATATAATTTTCCTCATCATATCCTCCCTCTGTTGGAATATCCTGGAGCATCAACTATATTAGCCTAACTCCATATAGAACCCACAAATGGAAGTGTCGATTACAACCACTAAGCTTACCCAACAAACAATCGATAATCATCATCACACACCCTGGGGAGCATGCCATAGCATTTCCCTCCCGTGACTCTAGGTTTCAAAGGATAAACGGTGGGAAATGCCTCCACCCCTCCTAATGGAACGAGGTTCAATGCCTACATCATCATGATAACTGCATTGCTATTGTTGTTCTTAAGCTTTGTCATTGAATAACTAGTTTGGGAAGTTGTCTTTTCTGAAACCCTGCACCTTCCCACAGATCATAGTATTGAACCAATAATTATTCAAAAACAATAATGTTTCACTCGCATATCGTTTCTCTTTAAAATTCTAGGCCAGTGATGTACTTTTGTACCATAGCATCCAACTACCACTCAACTCATTTAAACATGTAGGTTAGCCTCCCAACACAAGATCATGCAGTATCGTGCAATCATTGACATATACATACTCCATTACTAATCAACAAACAATGTAACAATCTTTTATGTGTACCATGCACCTAGTATCGCATTCATTTATTCACATATAACTTAAATTGGTATCCACGTACCCAATATCTCATTTAAATTTATACGTTGAAGATAACATCAATGAACAACCATCATTAACAATATTAACATAAATACACACACACGCACATATAACTTTTGCAAAATAGTAGGTCCATAAATCCACAAGGCACAATGTCATCATACTGACTAAATTCCATAGATAATAAGCAAAATACAAATAGGTAATGGGTAGATCAGATGGTAAGGTAAAAAAGGGGCATTATATTTAGAGAATGAAACATGTGAAAGGCCATGGAATGTAATATACCTAGGAAGGATCCCTCCAGTCAGAAGGTACATAACATTGATCATGGTTCTAAATCCATATATAAGAAGGTGTGATGTTTCTAGAGGGAGATTTTGAATGAAATTGCTCCTAGAACCACATTCAAACCCTACTTCGTGCAATAATGATTGACTATAGAGTTCATTTCCAGAGGTGGTAGACAGGGGGATTTCTGTAATAGAGGGGAATATCATTAATGCTAGTCATGCTTCAAGTTTCAAAGTCCTACCAATCAAAATTAAATCAGACAATTTGTCTCTTTAGCAACTATCAATAATCAAATTAGAGAAGTACATCATTGCATTTGGGCTCCTATTGAAATCAACATTGGGAAGATCCATCATGGAATATGGGCTCATTGCATTGCTCTTTATTATCCAATTGGGATACATTGGGATGTTATTTAACACTTAATTGTGCCTAAATTGAAATAGCACTTCGGTGATCCTACTTATTCACTAATAGCATATGGTGATCCTACTTATTCACTGATAGCATAATGGTGATCCTATTTGTTCACCAATTAGTAGAAGACGCCCAATTCTTCTAGCTAAATTATTTAACAAATGATTAAATTTTCAGATAATTAGGAAATGTTCAATCATTGAGAGTTGCCCACTTCCATATTTCAGATCACTTCAAGTTCATTTATAATAACCACCCAACATCCAATTTTGACTGTGTTTCTTGCATATCTTTCATTGAAGCTCAAACCAAAGATTTCATAAAGATCCAACATATCATCTTTTGCATTAATGTTTATTTCTTAGCTAGTGTACACACACACACACACACACACACACTTCTGAATGACCAGGAGAAGTTAGCTTATGGATCCATCTATCAATCACAAAGTTAAATGCCACATTTAATTGTGCTATTCATTTAGGATAATAGTGATTTATTCCCAAATGATGACTAAGTGGTTAGTTAAGATTGCCTAACCTAATAAGCATGCAAGGTTTTAAGATCTAGAGCAAGTCTCTCTATGAGGTGACATCACCCATTGTTTTATATATTTGTAACATTGGTGTGAATATAATTGAGTTGGCTATTTAACAGTTTCCGTCAAGTTGTTGTTCATGTCTATATTTTAACAGTTGTGAGAAGAAGTATTATCTTACTAGTGAGTTCATTTTTTACAAGTGACATATTGAGCTCTTAATAAATATATTTTTGTAATGACATTAAGCCCTATATCCACAAAACCTCAAAATTTTATAGAATTTGATTTACATATATATATATATATATATATATAACTTTTTTTTTCTTTAGAAAAAATTGCTAAACATTTCCTCTTATTTAAAAAATACTTATATATATATACATGTATGTATATATATAGAGAGAGAGAGATATGAGAGATAGGATGCGAAAGGTGCATATAGATGTCAAAAATAAAAAATTGTCATTATATTGGTATATTTTCAATATCCAAATCCAAAATTGTCATTATATTGATCTATTTTCAATATCCATAGCCCCATACTTCTTATATCAATGGTTATTAAAAATATACAATTTTAATATAATTTTCATTTATAATTTACTTTTTGATTATTTAAAATTTTTTCTTTGAATAAATTTTTATAATTAAATAAAAGTTTATATATATAAACTAAAATGTTTATAAACAAGTAAAATCAGCATTAAAGGTGCTTATACCTGCTATTTAGAAATGTTGTAACGTATTAGTTATTTATCATTCAAAGTTAAAAAATTGAAGTAATGATGAAAATTAAACTAAAAGCAGGAGAGAAGTGACACCTACTACTTTATACCTTTAAAAATGAAATAGAAAATTGAGTCAAATAGTATAAACTCTATTTCTATAACTTCGCTTCTACAAACTTTTAAAATTCCTTTAATTGCATCATGCCAAATCTAAAAGAACAAAGTTATTGTGGCTACTCACATAAACTTAGATGGACCAAAACCTTTTCTAAGTTCCACGGCATTCTAACGTGTCAAAATCCAAAGGTTTAAAAAAAAAATGTGGAGAAAGACCTTTTCAAATTGAAAGGGACTTTGGAGGCCTTATTAGATATTATTTAAAAGTTTCACTTAAAGCTACTATGGGCTACCTACACCATATCATAGACATGTAGATGTGAATTATTTACATGTGGAAATGATTTTTTAATATAAATAGTGATATTATAAATTTCAAATAGGTGAATGATGTATGGATTAATTAAAAGGAAATATGTTAGGAAGTGGAATTTGAATTTATGTGACCTTCAAGGGTAAAAGAGATACATAATGGATTATGTATTATTTTTGTTTAAGGAATGGAAACTACATGTGGTTTAAATGCATCCTACCTTAAAAAAAGTGCTAGCATTCAGTAGCAAAAAGTCATCCAAACATACAATGTCTTTTGGCTCACTAGATGGTGCTTGCAAAATCCCATAACTCTTTGAAACTAAAACTATGCAACTAAAAAAAAGGAAAGCATTCATAACTTAATGCTAGAAAAAATAAACTAATGACTTTGAGAATAAATTCAATGTCGACAAATAAACCTAGTTTATAGCGCACTAAATCACAACAATAACTCCCCTACCAACCATAGATTCATAGTATGGTGGTGAATATGATGATCACAACAACATAAATTTGTTAGCTACAATATTGAAAATGACAAAACAAATAAATGCAAATGCAAAAATACACATCAAGATGCATTTACCAATAAATTTTCAAAAAAAGCCATACATAAAGGGGATTGATATATTCCTTTTAAGAAGTTAAATTATATAAAAAAAGTTAAATTATATTAAAAGAAAAAAATATTTTATTTCAACCAAATTAAATCATATTAAAATAAAACAATATTTTATTCTAACAACAAAATCAAACATAATCTCTCTAACCTTGGAAGTGTAACCTAACTCAAATTGGAGACTAGATTATTTTAGGATAATAAAACCCATGATATAAGTTATTTTTTACAACTATAAAGTCTTTTCCTACCAAAGCTCAACTTCCATCTCCTTCAAAGTATAAGAGTTTGAAAATTAATTGAAGTTAATTATTTGAATTAAATTTTAATATTTTAAGAAAATTTTAATTAATAATTAATATTTACTTTTGTTAAATACTTTTTATAGTTGTTATTTACATACACTTCGAACTATGAAGCAAGAGTTAAATTCTTTGCTAGTTATATAATGATACTTTTTAATTGTATAAAAAAAATTAAAATTAAAATTGTATTTCACTTTATAATCAAATAATTTGTATTCGAATAATATGTGATTTTGAGCCATAATTCGTCTGCCATTATAGATCCAATACAAGTGCTCAGAACCTGTCTCCTCCAAAACAAATATTTTTTTTTCTCGCGAAAAAAAGCATACCATTGATATTCATATTTGAATCAAACAGCACATGATATCAGTATAGAACTATTCAAGATGTCACCTCTCCGAAGAGAATTTATCAGCCACACAGTATTTATGCAATATGATCCAAAAACAGACATAAAGATGTCCTTGGCATAACTTAGCCCGATCCACCCAAAAACTAACAGCTATCAATCTAACAGCCCAGAAAATAACAGTTACCAGAATCCATCAGCTGGTCCTCAAAATATTCCTCCCAAAGTAGTAGACCATCTTCACCAGCCAAAGCTAGTTTGGAAAGCAAATCAGCCTTAGTATTATGTTCCCGAAATATATGTTTTAAAGAAGTCCCTCCCAGCTTATGTAATTCCTCCTTAGTTCTGTCACACCAACCACATAAATTAAGTACATTAAGCTCATATTCACCTCTCGCCCATTTGATGGTAACTCGAGAATCACCAAAGATCATCACATTGGTCAAACCAAATATATTATCCACTCTAGTAATAGTCCATAATGCAATAAGCTCAGCCTTCATGTTCGTGCCTCTACCGCACCTCATCTTAAAAGTGTAATAGTGATCAGGGTTAAGAAAAATAACACCTCCAACACCACAGTCACCCAAGTTTGCAGCACCATCAAATAACAATATAGGATTAGTAACTTCGAGTTTGAATTCCCCAATGTCTCTGTGCACAGGAGGTTTATCTTCCTTCTGCCAAAGCAAATAATGGCTGATAGCAGTATTAAAAGTCTTCTCCAGATATGGAGTAGTATCTTCAAACGTAGCTTTATTCCTCATCCCCCAGATTTCCCAGCAAGTGAAGATAGGCAATGTCAAATGTGATTTACAATTCTGCATCCAATGCTGCATAGAAGTGACAATATTCATACCATCCCACCTTTCTTTGATATTAAAAGACTGATATATCTTCCCCCATAGTTCCAATGTGAAAGCACAATCTAAAAATAGATGTACAGTAGTTTCTGCAGAACATTTACATAATATACATTGACTAGGTCCAGTCCATCCCAATGTAATGAGATTTTCCCATGTCTTCAACCTACCCTGAAGGACAAACCAGAAAAAGCATTTCAATTTGAGTGGCAAGTACCATTTCCAAATCTTGTCATACCACTAGTGGCAAGGGAAGATACATCTACGTTTAATCATGCATCTATAGGCCGAACTAGCAGTCACAACACCAGTAGCTTCATTCCCTTTCCAAACAGTCTTGTCATCTTCAGAATTCAGTCGAATACCGGCATCATCAAGACCTTGAATATAATGTAGCCACTCCGCGGCCTGATGAGGTAGCAATTGAAGATCATGCATCATGTTCCAGTATCCCTCCCTACCTGTATTAATAATAGAATTAAGTGTATAATACCCAACAAAATTGAGTTTATCTCGGAGAGTTGGAGATAAACCATAGGAGTCGTTTAATCCTATAATAGGATCCACACCAACAGAAACTTCAGCCCCAGATCCCACCTTCCAACATAATTGGTAAGCCAGCCACTTGTAGACTTTCATAAATCCATTCCACAACGGCGATACCCCCCTCACTTTCTTGTCCGGAGACCTAAACCAGTGAGAGATTTCCTTCTTAATATATTTCTGGTGTATTAACTTCGACCAAAGTGTAGTACCAAATATAGCCCGCCATAAAGTTTTCAACCTCAATGCCTCACTAAAAACTGATAGATCTCTAATGCCCCAACCACCAGCATCAAAGGGAAGTGAAATTCTCTCCCAGCTTATCATCACAAGGCTGGATTTATGCAACCCACCCGTCCATAAAAAATTAAACATAAGTTTCCTCAAAGAATTGATAACCGAACAAGAAATAGGTAGTAATGAAAACCAATAAACCAGCATTCCCATCAATACAGACTTGACTAATGTAAGCTTCCCACCAATTGATAATAGCCTATAGGTCCAATTTGAAATCCTGTTTTCAAATTTCTTAAGTAGCCAATCCCAATCCTTAATCAAATATCCATTTGGTTTAAGGTGGAACCCAAGATAAGTAAACCCTTCAATACTAGGACAAAACTTGAATGGTAGAATGGACTGATAGTCCAATATGTGATCATCTGCAATAAGGTTCCCAAAGAAACATGATTTCTTTAAACTAACACACATACCTGATGCTTTGAAAAATAGGGATATAATATCGCAATAGTGCCTCCATTCCACCATATTATCCACTCCAGCGATTAGGACATCATCAACAAATAGAACATGAGTAATGTATAAATCTTTAGTAATCTTGATACCACATATCTTACCCTCCTCCTTAGCCTGATTTATCATTTTGCTTAGACCCTCTATCACCAGTAAGAACAGTAATGGAGACAGTGAGCATCCCTGGCGAATGCCTCTAGAACAGCGAAAAAAAGAAGTGGGCGCTCCATTCACCAGAACTGCAATATTCATAGTGTCAACACATGACATGATCCATCTAATTGCCAGAGCAGGAACACCAATTTGTATCAATACAAGACGAAGGAAATCCCAATTGACTCTGTCATATGCCTTTTCTAAGTCCATTTTAAGAAGTATAACTTTCTTCTTTTTGCATTTAATTGAATGTAATAATTCCTGAGTTATCCCAACTGCATCATGAATTTGTCTGTCCTGTAAAAAACCAAACTGTTCTTTAGAAATATGTTTGGATAGCACTGGTTTGAGTCTTCCTGCTATGATTTTAGAGACTATCTTATACACCAAATTACACAGTGCAATAGGCCTAAAGTCACCAAAATTCTTCGGATCATTCACTTTGGGGATCAGTGTAATGAAAGTGGAGTTAAGAGCACCAGACATATATCCCTCCACCCGAGTAAACTCCACCATATTAACAATATCACTACCCATTATATCAAAAAAGTGTAAAAATAGTTCTACAGTCCAGCCATCAGGCCCAGGACTTTTTTCTTTAGCAAAGAGCTTGAGAGTCCTCTCCACCTCCTTTAGAGTCACTTCCTGACAAAGGTCACCAGCATCCACATTATCAAAAAACCTAGGGTAGTGTTTAATCACCCTGAATTGGGATTCAAGGTCACACCCCAAATCCATAGAGTAAATTTTCCGGAAATGTTTCAAAGCCAAATTTTGTAGATTCTGTTGTCCCAAAATATCATTCCCATCCTCATCATTCAGCTTCCAGATAGTATTATTATTTCTTCTTGTAGAGGCGAATTTGTGAAAAAACCTAGTGTTCCGATAGAAATTGTCCACCGAATGAAGCTCAGAAAAGTTGTCAATATTCAGCCAACTGTCCTTAGCAAATTGAACAAAATCTTCTTGATTCAGCCAGGAATAGTCAAATTTAAAAGGATAGTTCTGTGAGAACACCCAATCCTCTAATTGGAAGAATACAGGCCAATGATCAGATATTTTGCTTCCCCCCACTCATGTTCTATATCTTCCACACGATTGCAGAAGAGAGTCATGGACCAAAAATTTATCCAATCTTTTGTGTATACCCTCCTGCCCGCTTCGGCCATTAGTCCAGGTAGGAGTGTTCACCCCTGAAACAACATCAACAAGATCGTTGTTAATGAGAAACTCGAAATAGTCAGAAAGGTTATCCACTTTAGCCTTGACGCCCCAAATATCCTGGGAAAGTCTAGTAAAATTCAGATCACCAGCCACAATGATATTTTCCATCCTCAATAATCTTGAGTTCTGTAACCCATTCCAAAAAACTTCCCGGTTTTTATAGGGTGCATAGCAATTTAATAAACTGAAGTGTAAATCATTCATCTTACAAAATCCTTCCATCAATAACCCCCAAGGGGTCCTATAAACCATAAAAGAGAACCATCTGGGATCCCAAGCAGTCAGGAGACCACCAGACAGTCCGTCCGCACTTATAGCCGAGATTTCCCACCCTGGAAGGATACCAACAACTTTTGAAATGGCAATACTATCTGCACACATTGTTTCTTGCAACAGTAAAATGTTCGGAGGAGTAGTAACAATTACATTGGAGAGGGCCCTCACTCGTGCAACGGACCCCAATCCTCTAATGTTGAGTGTACAAATAGACATCAGGAAACCACATCACGGGGGGAAATAGCTCCAAGCCCCCCAAAACATGAATCCCTCAAACCCTCAACTGCTGAAGCACCAATTTTATCAAAACAGTTCCCATTCCCACCAGGGAAAACAAATATTTAAAAAGTTATTGAAACTACAATTAACCAATTTACTTTAAATACTATATTCAAAATAAATAAATTACTAAGATATATATTTCATAATAAAAAAAATTATGGTTTAAAAAAAATCAAATTACAAAATATTTTAAAATATTAAATATCAAACAACATCCTAGAAGCATTAGGTGATTAATCATTGTAATCCTTGTCGTTATCCACCTACCAATAACATCAGAATCCGTGTACTTTTTATTGATTTAAATTTATAATATTGAACATAAAGGAGCACGCTTTAATTTGGCCAATGTAACCTATGTGATTTGGCATTGTACGATGCAGACGCTCAAGGATAGCCTGTATGAAATCGCATTAATCACAAGCCAAGTGGCGTTAGCATGAAATGGCATTAATCACAAGTTAGTACACTATTCGTATTTAGAGTCAGATAACTTGAAGAGGTGGTGTTCTTCGCTGTTGCTGCTGGGAAGTTTGTGATGAGT
The DNA here is from genome assembly GCA_027924585.1 of Larix kaempferi. NCBI lineage: Eukaryota > Viridiplantae > Streptophyta > Pinopsida > Pinales > Pinaceae > Larix > Larix kaempferi. The sequence continues at coordinate 19,631,851 of BSBM01001023.1, forward strand.
CGAGGTTATCGACCACTGAGGTTATCAATGTTTTATGGAGTGGACAATTATTACATACACTCAACAATTATACAGTTGTCCTAATTAGTTTTTTTTATAAATTTTAATTTTTAATTTTAGAAAAGTCACATCAAGATTGCCAACCAACCAAATTTTTTAAAAAATAAGACTAGTCAATAAAAAATAAGAATTATAGAATTTATAAAATTTAAAATATAAATTTTTATTTGTTTTAAAATCAATTTAATAATTAAAATTTCTAAAACTATGGAAAATTATATAACAATTTGCAAACTAGTAACTAATAAATGCAAACTGATTACTATATAACCTGCCAAGGCAGGTATAATAATATTAATGTCCAAATTAAATTTATAATTTAGTTAAGCATTAAAATGGTATATGAGATCCTTTTATTTGTGGAGCAATGAATTTCTCCAAATAGTTAATTCATTGCTTAATATACAAAAGTGTACATACCTTACTATCAAACCATTTAGTCTACATGTATTGTACATTCATTCCCCTCTTGGATGTCACAAGTATGAATCTAAAGAAGGTATGTCACACGTATGAATCTAGAGGAGGTAGGGTATGACACTTTGTTAAACTAAGAATTCAAATTGTTGCATGATCCCTTCTCTCGTAAAGAAGGGGATATTGGCATTCACCAATCTAGTGATGATGAATTATAAGGTGTAGGCAGTTGATTGTAGACAAAATACAGCTTAACCATCAAATCCAAGGTGTGGTGCTAATTGAATTTGGGTAAGTACAATTTGAGAAACAATATATGTTTTCAAGCATGATTGGCATTAAGCTAGGCAATATGTGGGCTAGAAATTGTAATTTTTCAATAGATAATTATATTGTATATGTTATTAGGCATAGTGTCACAATGTATAGCCGGCACATCCATGTACATTTAAAAACCCATTTAACATAAAAAAAAATCTGATTAATAAAATAAAACACATTAAAATGACATTATTACAATAACTAAATCAACATAGATCCATCTTAAACTAGGATCTATCAAGCACCGAGAGGGATCCAATTTCTTGAGGTGTAATTTTTTTTTTTTATCTTAAAATTTTTAGACATCAAGAAAAATTTACCCCTCAAGAAATTGGATCCCTCTCGATGGTTAACAGATTCGGATTTAAGATTGATCTATGCTAGTTTTAATTTTTTATTATGAGCCAACATGATATTTTGTATTTACTCCTTATTTTTGATAAGTTATGAGCCTACGTGAGAACGTTATGTTACATAACGCAATTAACATGACAACATCTCTCCATACTAAATTATAAGTACCTCACTACTGTCGATATAATTACATATAAATAACAAATACAACTCATACAAATTATTTATATTTATATAGAGAGAAATAAATATAAAAGTAATTTATAAAAATATCATTTAAAATAATTAAAATTGTTGAAATTTACTAATATTTAGGATATAACCATTTCTTGTCGTGATCTGATTTGAGTATCATGTTGTAGTTGGTTATCACTTGGAACAATTGTAATGATTAATTTTGTTACTGTGTAGCCACAGATTAACCAAATAGTATTAAAACATGTCTTTCGAAAGAGTGTTTAACTTTATTGTTATTGAGTGTTTGGACATTTATATTGTGTTTGGCTTTTATGTTATTATACTTGCTGAAGGCAAAGTATATACCAATCGTTTCATTTTCAAATTAATATTACTTTACCTAAATTTTACCATAAATTTTCTTCTATTTTTCAAAATTTTAGAGTTTAATATTTTTATTTTTCTATTGGTTAAAATCATTGAAACGACTATTTTTACCTGGTATACAATATAATTGTCAAAAAAATTAATTTAAAATATAATAAATTATCAAAAATAAGTTAGAACGCCACCTGGCTCTTTGAAGGCTATGTACATTTATTTTTCTATACCGTATATCGATATGAGCTGCATCAGCTGCAATTGGAGAAAGCCTATAGATATCTAGTTGTACCAATGTGCTAATATATTATATACAAATCAATCTACATTTTGGAATCGTATTCAATTTATATATAATATTTAAATGATAAAGTAAACATTGTACAATGACGGTAAGAAAAGTTTTAAGTGATAAATATAATGGGATAATCTGAAAAGTTTACTATTTTAATCTATTAGATTATAAATATCAATAAAAAAAATTATACCTCTCATTTTTAAAATGCTAAATTATTTTCACAATTAAAAATAGAAATGTTTAACTATTTCCCCAAAAAGAAATAATCAAAAGTGTAAATCCCATTTAAGTATTTCACTTTTTAAGCCTATGCGAGCATTGTTTTGAGATATAGAGTCTTCACGATGCATTGCAAAAGATTTTTTCCAATTGACTTTTTGAACCAAGTTAGTGTGGTCCATCGTTAAGAAAGATAGAGGACTCTTTTATTCTTTGGGTTCTTTGCGCTATTCAGTGTCGTCATTGGAGTATATATTTATACCGGTTGATCGAGGTGGTTTTTTTGGCGCTCTACAACTTATCTCTGCCTTGATTTGTTAAAATGCTCTTCTTTCTTTAATTCTCTCTATTAAACCATCCCTAGATTATTATAATTTTATTGTTGTTTCATATATTTGAATTCCCCGAATCTCCGAGAACTATATGGATTTGGTATTTTAAATTTTAACACTTTTGTAAAATACAACATTACAAAAAATACATATAGTGCTTATACTCAGGGTAGGTATATTTACATTGAAAATTTAAATATATTTACCCAACTTTTATAAATGAAATTTAAATCTTTCTTAGAGACAGGTATAAGCAACATCGCTACTATTTCACCTGTTGAATTGTTGGTTTCACTATTCATCATTTACATGACTATATTTTACATTTTGATGTGTATAAGCATATTTATCACTATAATGACTAAGAAAATGAATAATAAATATGATTTAAATAAAAGTATGTACATACCATTTTACATCATCACAACACAATATACAATAACACACAACTTAGTCTTAGTTTTATGGTGTGTTTTGATATGAATCAAACAATTCGATACATGGAAAATGGTGTAATGATTTTTAGAACATAACTTGACTTCAAATTAAAATAAAAAATAAAAAAAATCAATAAATGGAAAATGGTGTAATGTTTTTTATAACATAATTTAATTTTAAATTAAAAAAAAAATTCAATTAATCAAATTAACATGAAACATTTATTAGATTAAAAATAAATTTAATTCCATTTAAAAAAAACTAAGACTAATCAAAGTATAAAAGAAATTATAATAATCAAATTAAGGCAAGGGAAGATGAGTGTTTTGTTTTCTTCAAAGTAAATAATCATTATTTACCTTTTGATATGTTAAAATAACATGGCATGTATATCAATATATACTTCTTCTGGATGGGATGACATTAAGATAGGGCTAACAAATTAAAGGCGATGAGACAGAGGTCAAGTTGGAGGCAGTGTACGAGGCAGAGGGGTATTTATCACATCCCCCTCTCGAGAGCTTGCATGTACTATGCCACCTGGAGCATTCACTGCACAATGATGGAGGAGAGAGGGAGTGAAGTGATGGAAGCTACACCACTTGCTATTGTCAAGAAGGTATTAAATGGGCATCCAGTCCCTAAGTGTCCAACCTTCAACAACAATGTTATTGTTACAAGTGTCGATTTATAGCTGAGACCTAGTACGGCGGTGGTGGTGAAGGCATGACCATGGTGAGGGAGTGTGTCCGTGCTCCAAGTCGGTGAGGTTGTTCTTGTCATGACCAAAACAGAGAGACGAGTGGCGCTACTCTTGCCAGGTACCTGGCCTCCATGACGAACACCCCGCTTGACTTTAAGAATGATATACATAGCCTTGAAAGTGACATGCATGAGTTGGACCACAAGGTTCAAGTGATGATTGAGTGGTGCGCGGATATTGTAGAGCTCTTCAACCTCCCTTCTCTGCTCCTTGTGGTGGTATTAGAGCCCGAGGTGGCCAATTTGGCCCTAATGGAGATGACGATGGATATGCATGTTCAGACCTCGGTGGACCTTGGCACCGGTGGGCAAAATATCAAGGTGGAGGAAGAAAAACTAGAGGTCGCTACATTTGTGATGGATGCCAAGCAACTGTGCTTCCCTTAGGAAGCGATAAGCATGAAACTTAGGACCTTATCTAGGCGAGTGAGGAGCCTCCACAATTGCGGTGATGCTTGGATATCAGCTCCTATGCACAACTTCAGTAGTGACAACACCTTTGTGTTTCACCGGTTCAACATGGTTTATCTCTCCTAGGCTCTTTTAGCAGTCCATGCTTGTAGGCTTTTCGTTTATGTCTGTTAGTATGAAGGAATTTTGGACTGTCTCAGTTTTTTTGTTTGTAGTCCAATAGAGGCACTTAGGAAGCGCACTTCAGGGGCTCTTAACAGTCTTTTTTTTTACTCATGGCCTAAGTAGTTTCTCTGTTTGGGAGGCTCAATGTCGACTTTCTTTATATGTATATGTAAATTTTGTAAAGATATAATGTAAAAACTAATTAAAAAAATATTATATACTTCAATTCAAATTCATATTTTTTTATTTTATTTATTTACCTAAATTTAATGGTTTTTTCTTCACATATTCAAATATGTTAATAATCAGCCCGCACGGGTGTGGCTTATTGGTGATTCACTTGATATGAAGTCGCATGTTGTAAACAGAGGTCACGAGTTCAAATCACACCCGGGCTTACCCGTGTCCCATGCGTGCGGGTGGTTGTGGGGCACCTAAGGGTATAGTGGTAGTGGGATTGGATCCTTAGACCCAATGTCACGCGAGTACCAACCCAGTGTCCAATTGCCAATTCCCTTAGTTACAAAAAAAAATCGGTTAATAATCAAATTGCGAGGAAAGAGTCCCTTGTCACACACATCAAGTAATACTGCAGATGCACATTCTTGGCAAAAGAAAATAAAATAGAATGACAAGTTGCAGATGCGCTTTCCTAATTGTATTTTAAAGGAGGGAAATCCTGAGATCAAAAGAAAGAACATTGAAGATAACGTCCGTGTAGCACATTGAAGATCTCCCGTATGGGCTGCGCCATTGATTTGTTTGATTCCTTTGGAGATTCATGCAAACCAGCGAAGCAACAGCTTGTTAACAGTGTAACACTATAAGCGAGTGTATCGACAATTTTTATTCTCTCTTCGTTATTCATCAAATTCATTGAGCAAAGATGTTATGAGCACAACCATCAGCTTCAGACCGCATAGCGCAGTGGATTAGCGCGTTTGACTTCGGATCAAAAGGTCGTGGGTTCGACTCCCACTGTGGTCGGTTCACCTTTTACATTTTTGTTGTGAGGTTCAGAAATGATGTGTATTTTCTTTCATAGAAAAAAAAAATGAAAGTAACTGCGGAAACCAAAAACGTTAAAGTAATCTCCAACTTAATAAGAGTGATGTCCAAGAAGGTATGAACATGCATTTTTCATTCACAGAGTAAAATATTCATTATACTTTTTTTTCATTGAAAACTTAGTTTAAGACATTTTTTAGTTTAAAACAATAAAATATCGATTGGTTGATATGTAAAAGAGTAAAATATTCGTTATACTTATATTTTCAATGGTTCGAATTTTAATTGAAGAGATGTCACAAATCTCTAAGGGATTTTACTATCCAATCTTTCATCCATTGTGAAATGACTAGTCATTGCTTTCATTCCATATTATAGTGGGATAATGGCGAAGATAGAATTAAGCTTCTAAATAAGAAGGAAAACTTGCTAATGGGCGGACAACACCCAACAATTTATGTGTAATCTTAAATCTTTCTTAAGGATTTTATTATCCCATCTTTCATCTTATGTGAAATAGTTATTGCTTTCAATCGATGTTGTAGTTAAATAATGGTGAAGGTAGATTCAAGCCTATGTGTTAGAAATAGAGGAGATTTGAAAAAGTTATAATTCTGTGTATTCATTTTCTAAGTAGGAAGTTCAAAACTAAGAACATGTTCAAGAATGGAAGTAGAAATCTCTATAGGAAATGGGAGGCTCATCTAACATCAGGGGAAGGTTAATTATGGAAGGTCTAAAGTGATCCACCATCAAAATATTTTCAAAATCTTGTAAATGGCATATTGAAGCCCCTCAATGAAGAATGGAGAGACTTCGTGAACTCAACACCACTGATTCTAGTAGGAAATTGGTTCCCTCTGCGAATCGTGACCTATCAAATTTTACATATAGTCATTGTGGACCCTTCTTTAGGGGAGTGACATGAGGTTAAAAGAAAGAGAAAAAGGCAGAATCAAGAATTATTTCTAAAAGGGATTGCGAAATGGATCAATATATGATTTGTCATCTATTTTGGTGCTTTCGGGGTCAAAAGATTAGATGAATGGGCTTGCAGGGCCCATTTTAGGGGCAAGTCTCACTATGTAGATTTGCGGTCCTGAACCTTTCAGGGCCTATTTGAGGGTCTAAACGATGTTTTTTGGGGTCAAAAGTTCATCATTAAAAGGAAAATGAAAATAAAAAGAGTGTACAGTTAAGGTTGAACTATCGAAACATAAATAAGATGCCATCTAGCTATAAACATAGTAAGCCATCGTCAATGGAAATTCATATCTACCCAAGTAAATGAGAGGTACACTTAGGAGCTTAACATTCTAAGAAATAAACCCACAAATGTTGTAAAGAACTAACAGTAGAAAATAAAACACACTAGTTGACTGATAGACTTTGTATCCTCCATCAAACATATACGATAAGTTGGAGCACCCTCATATTTTGCAACCTACAAACTATCATTCATATGAAAATAATGAAATTTGTTTCATGATTCCATGCCATTGTAAAACATAAAGTGAAATAAAATGATTAGTTAGCAAGAATAAACTTGAAAACTAAGCTTGATGATTAAATTATATATGAATGTGAGAATGATATGACATGGTTAAGTTAGTTGTTAAATTTTTTGAGAAGGATTAGTTCATCCTTTGGCCTATGAAAAGCATTAAATTGTAGCATGGGTTGACTTAAAATATATTTGTAATCAAACTATCAAAATAAGCTTGATTAGTGGGCTAATACAATGTTGTAATTAAAATTCCTATATTTTTAATCCACAACAACCATTGTCTTGAAAAAGAACAAAAAATATACATCAAGCTCATTTAAAAATGCACATAAAATATCAAAGCTAGTCCATGAGTTCTCATGAAACCTAAGGCTTTATTAAACATAATCTATAACAAACATAGTTTTGAAAAAGAACCAAATACACTTCAAAGTTTAAAGATACAGATCAAATATTAAAACTAGCGCATGATAATAATAATAATAATAATATATTTTTAAGTTCACCGCCAAGCGAGACACCAATTTGGTGTATGATACCCCCTTGTTTGTGGGACAAGGGACCCCCTCTGCGCAAGGATTTAACTACTAAAGTCTACAGAGGTGTGCATACCCTACCCCCCTCCAGATTTGAACCTGTGACATCCTAGGAAAGAACACATGTTCTTAACTGGTAGGCCCACTCAAGTTGTACATGACTCCTTATGTACATGCTTGAAACTGTTAATATAGAGACTAACATAAAGGTGGGGGTTTTCTAGGTCGTGAACTCTTCCGTTCAATTCACAACTAGTTTTTGAATCTCCATAAACTTTGGATTCATTGAGGTTACGATTCTTTGCTTTATTAGTTTTTCCAAGACTTAATTCATATTTAAAATATATCTTTGTGTTTGTGAGAAAAATGCATAATCCCTCGTGCAATGCTAGCATTTGGACTAAGACTTGCTAAAATATACACAAAACCACTTACACTAGAAACATATTTTGGTAAGGACATGTGTTTTATAGGTTTTAGATTTTTTATAATATTTATTATAATAAAAATTATTTTCTATAATGGTATTCAAAAATTACGAGTAAAGCCTGCAGAGCACTTCTTCAAACTTCATGATCTTAGCTATAATAGAGATAAAACCATCAAGCATTCTTTACTAGAAGACAAAAACTGGTGCAAATTACCCTAAGAATTGATCAAGTACTAAGGATATAGCCAAATTTGGTGTTGTGGAAAGCATTATTTTTGAGAGGGTGTTTGTAAATAATAGAAATTGAAAAATGGAGCATATCCAAGCCTCTACCAATAATCACCATTTTGCTATATTATAGTGATTCTATCATTACAACGACTCTTTTTTTCCCGGTTGATTGTATTTCCAGTGATTCGAGTTGTTTTGATGAAGTTTTCAACATTCTACAACTCAATTTAGAATCATAATTAAGAATAATATTTAAGAAATATCCATCTTATATAATTATTTACTTGTGACAAATTTTAGATTGTTAAAAACCATTATAATTAGCTTAAGAAAATCATGATTTGGTAACCATTTTTCCTAGAGTTACAAAAGAGAAAGAATATCCTCACAACTCCACTCTTTGTTGCAACTAAAACAACTCCATAACAACTAGTTTGTAATCAGAAGTGTATAAGGGCAAATTTTCTAGCCATGATCCACAATCTCAATATTTTGTAATGGTATATTGCTTTTTGTGATTAAGTAGCTTTATAATCATTAATAGTTTTCATGTAGTTAATAAAAAATCCATTCATGTTTTATGGACCATATAACACATATCAATAATACGCTAAGGTTATATTAAAGAATCAAACAAAATGAGAACAATGTAGTCAATGGCCTATCATTAATGCTCGTGCTTTAGAGATTTTAACAGTGCGTTAAATATCCATTATTACGTGAAGAGTAGTGAAGCACATCTACAAGTCATTGTAATAAAGATACTAGCATACCCCCAAAGCGGGGGAAATGAAATGCCGAGAATAACTTCAATATGTTGTAAAATGAGAGAAAGGTGTGTGTACGTAGACAATACAATTTTATAAAAGGGGCTAACTCAATGGGTTGTCATCATTATATAAGAAAGTAATAAAAGACAAACAATGGTGATCCTTTGAGCCCAAATGATCTGAATTGGATCAATGTATATTTTTTCATCTATTTTGGTGCTTTGTAGGTGGCGAAATTGGATGAATTGGCTTGTAGGGTGTATTTTAGGGGTAGGGCTTACTTTGTAGATTTGGGTTCCAAAACCTTTTGAGACCCATTTGAGGGCTTAAACGATGTTATTTGGGGTCAAAATTTTATGGAAATCAATTATATATGAAAGGTGGCGTGGAAGGAAATTTGCAATTTGAACAATTGGTTGGAGGAACTAATAATGTGACCACTATACCTGTATTGTCCACCATGAGCATTCCTAACCTGAAAAATTGGGCTAGCACGAGGAATGAGCATTTCATCAATTTGAAAATGGATAGTACAATGGGTTTGTCACCATGGTCCATATTATTCCAATTTGAGAATCAATGACCATCATTTTCTCTATGGCATCGATTGCAAATGTGTTCATTGAGAGATGACTGAGTAAGAATGCTAGGATATGATTCCATACAAGTAGTACATGTATGCATGATAGAAAAGGCATCAATCCATTTGCAGAAAGATTGGGTAGCATGTGGATGACCATGATATTGAAGAGTACCTATAAGAAAATGCAAAAGAGGTTGTTGTTTAGTATATATACATTGTGGTCTCTCGAAGTCTCTTTATTTAATCTTTCTTTGCTACATATCTTCTCCTGCATATATTTATAATTTAAGCATATTAAGGTTAGTGCTGCATATATAAGTTGTATCTTATTGTGTAGAATTTTAAATGTATGTATGTCATGGCTGCTTTGCACACATTTGTATTTTATTCTTCATAATAGCATAAAAGTAGATGTCCATTTTCATCATCTTCAAAAGATACACCACTTCCATCAGCATCTTCAATCTCATCTTCATATGACCCACTGATTGACTTGGCCATTGAATCACACTTTTCTTCTAATGTTTCTTGAGCTCCACGCAACACTTTCTTGTTTATGGGTCCTACCTCTTTTATAATCCTACAAGGTAACTATCTATCCATTAAAAATGGTTTAAATTTTAAAAAATACTATTAAACATAATGGTTAATCGTTAACTACTTTCCTAAACAATTTTAATAATATATACTTGCCTAAATATCTAATTATGGCCTTTCTTCATATTAAACCTCCCTCAAAAGACATTAAGTATTTTTATTTAAACATGAAATTAGTCGTCCACTTCTATGTGAAATATTTAAATTATATTTTCTTTATTTTTATTTTATTTTATGGTATTCAGAAGGATATTATTGAACTCTACATGGTGAAGAATATTATTATGATTGGTGGAAGAGTGTCAAGAAGGAAATAGGGAATGGAAATTCGGCTACTGCACTTGCGGCTGTAGAGGTTTTGGAGAGATTTGAAATTGTTTTTGCTATAACTGAAATGAGCGGCTCTTCATTCTGGAGGCAATGTATAAGATGGCTTTATATCTTAAGCAATGTAACGAAAAGGTTTGAGTTGTTGAAAATGATGAATTTTTTTTTTTTTTGTAAGTAAGAAATTTTATATTATATCATAAGGAAATTACAATGGGTACAACCTGCCCATAACATAGGCTTATACAACCAAAAACTCTATGCAAGACCAGACTTACAAAATCAACCATGAAGGATTGAGTCCAACACATCCAGTTCTCATGAAAATCTTCTTTACCTCTGAACTGTCTAAACCAGAGACTCTCAGATACCACATACCCACGGCGGACCCAAGAGACAACTATTCCAAAAACAACCTTACAAGGGCTCACCGACCCGGATATAGCATAATTTCGGAAATCATCTAGCCCTGAGTTAACAAAAACCATTTAGAATTACGACTTGCACTATCTACTAGAAAGGAAAAAACAGACACTAAACCGAACATCAGTGAATGATGAATGGAGCCTCAGGAGAATTCCCCGGATGGGCGGAATCAGCAGAAGATGAGGGACATGGAAGAGGTCGGAGTTCCATTGCGTGCAAAAGTAAGTCCATCTTCCAATTCCTCGAGTGAGAATCCTCCAGAATCCGCTGCGTCAGAAGAAGCGAAATCGAATCATCTTTGAGAGCTTGAAAATCACGAATGGCAAAACCCACAAGGTTTTTCATCATCCAGTAGAGAGCCACCATCCGTTCATATAGGCTAAGCCGACCCGCAGTGTTGCCCAGGTCCATAATCCAATTTTCCAGTTGTTTTCGTTCCCCCAAGAGAGTCTCCTTGCTCAGCTTCATCCACCATTGAAATTCATATTCATGGATATCCCTCTGGATATGCTCCAAGACATGCATAGAGAAAGCATTGGCTTCATGACGAGCATTTAAGCAGGCCCAGGAAACCCCACCACCCAGCTCACCAGAAGGATCCCCCCGTTGCCGTTTCTTATTGCGGCCAAAATCCATTCCACCATCCGAGCATAAATTGGAAACCCCTTGATCCTCAATCCTCTTAACATATTCAAGCTCCATAACTAAGTAAACAGACAGCACTTGCATGCATGCAGACGGAAGGCAATGACGAGCCCTTGCGCTGCCCTGCTCCTTCATATAGACACGTTCGTCACCTTCCTTCATAATTAACCAGGTACAATCATTTAAATGGGGGAAGTACCCATAGTGACGTTCTCCTTGCAGAGCACTAACTTCTCTCAAATCTCGATCCATTATCCCCTGCTTGAATTATTTCTCAAAGCTTTGGAGAGGACGTCTCTCGAACCATTTTGCAGGATGAAAAGACACTTCCATCTCCCTTTTTTAAAGGTTGGGACGATCCATATAAGGGAATGATGGCTACGCGTCCCAAGGTCCCTCCGCCTGATGTCACCTCGCATGAGCGGCATGAAAGGTCATGATGTCAGCGTCCTGGGTAACCTTGCAGCTGTCCCGAACCGCAAAGTCCGGTAAATCCTCCCATGAGTTAGCACTGATCTTCATGTGAACACTAGTTACAAGGTTTGCCAGCACATCTGCCAATTTGTTACCACTAGGCTTAACATGTGAAAAAGTTAGTGCCATACCCTGCGACAGAACTACGGAAAGATCGGCCAGCTTGCTCTGCAGGCGCCAGGACGAGGCCACCAAGGCACTAGATCTGCCACATTGGATTTTACTAGCCATCTGGAGGATGATTCTTGAGTCTCCCTCCACAATTAGAGGGGTCCAGCCATTCTAGGTAGCCATCATGAGGCCTTGTAGCAACCCTTCCAACTCAACAACATTGTTCGATTCCGTTCCCAAGAAGTCTGCCATGAATCCCATCATAGTACCATCAGGGCCACGGAAGACATAACCATAACCCGTAGGACTAGGGTTACCCTTAGAGGCCCCGTCAAAGTTCAATTTGAAAAAACCTTCAAGGGGAGGAGACCAGGTGGTTGGGCTTACCAACGACTGGGACGAGCGAATGGATTTTCCACAGTGGGGTAGAGGACCTAATATGCCCCATTCCCGCAGAATTCTAGACTCAGGCTCAATGGTTTCCCAGTCTAAGTTCTCCCAGTGTTGAAGCTTAAGAATTTCTAGAATCTTATTCTTCATCGCCTCCCAGGTTTTTCCCACGTCTTTTGCTTTATCCTGAAATATCCGTGAGTTCCGTTCGAGCCATATCTCCCATAGAAGGAAAAATGGAAAAATTTGCCATAATCTGTTCACCACCCGGCTCTAGAACGGGTCCTCAGACCATTTCGATATGGAAGAAACAGGATCGTTTCGCTTTCTGTCTGAGCGGCGAAAGCAGGTTGCGCCCCGGTCCCATAGCTCCGAAGCAAAAGAGCACGAGTCAAGGAGGTGCGCCATGGTTTCTTTAGCTTGGTTGCACATGACACACAAGTGAGGGCCCAAGATACCCCTTCTTTTTAAATTTTCCCCAGTTAGGATACGTTTTTTCAGAGTAAGCCAGATGAAGATGGTTATTTTTGGCCAAATCTTAGTAGACCATAACTTCTTCCATTTAGGAATGGGGTCTAATTGATTGAAACCCATTTTAATGTCATAATCCTCTTTCATGTTGAAGCATCCTTTGGGCTTGTGTCCCCATCGAAGCTGATCTTCCCTATTCTGCCTTTTGATTCTAAGATTGTTTAGCTCTTCCTCCACCCACAGAACTTCCTCCTCCGGACCTAGAGTAGTCCACCAATCATGATTTTGCCAGACTTTGAAGTCTTGTTCCTGAGGATCATCATTCCAAAGATCCCTAACCTTGACAATTTTCCTGTTAGCACAACTCTGCATTACACTAGGAGCGTCGACATAGACTCCGAGTGAGGGCATTTGCAGCCACGAATCATCCCAAGCTAAGGCACGGCTGCCATCCCGAATGTCCTAGAAGCTATGGTATTGGACTAGACTCCGCCCAAGGGTAGCCGAATTCCAAATGTGAGACCTAGAGCCTGGTGCAGAGAATCTAATTAGGTCCTCTTTTTCCCACTCAGTAGCATACTTGGAGTGCCACAGTCTTTCCCATGGTTCCTCCTTATGGGAAACCCACCTCCACTAGGTTTTTGCACTCTATACAACATTAGCTTGTTCCAGGTCTCTAAGATTAAGGCCACCTTGGTACTTCGGAGAGCATATCTCATCCCATTTGACCAGAGCCCACTTCCTATTATCTCCTGGCCCACTCCACAGAAATTGCCTCTGAATTTTCCAAAGCTCATTAAGAGTAACTTTGGGAGCAAACATAGCCGAGAAGAGATAAGTGGGCATAACTCGGAGAACCGATTTTAGAAGAACAAGGCGACAAGCAAAATTCAAGGGACGATAGGTCCAATTCGAGAGCCGCTTCCTCATTCTATCCACAAGTTCTCGCCATGAGCCCTGCTTAACCTAAGAATTCACCAATGGAGCCCCAAGGTATTTGGATGGAAGGGAGCTTTCCAAAAAACCCAAAATCCTGCAAATGTTTCTTCTGGTGATTTTGGGAGTGTTAAAGAAAAACACTTGAGATTTCTGAGCATTGAATTCAAGACCAGAGGCCCTACCAAAGGTATCAAGACATCGATGAATAGCTCGGGCCTCCTGGACAAAGGGATGACCCATAAGCATAGTGTCATCAACGAATTGGTGATGGGTCTGACAGTCAGCTCTGGGATGAACAATCAGATCCTGTAGCTCCTGACTTCCTTGCATAGCTTTAATGGTTCTTCCAAGACCCTCCACCATAATAATGAAAAGAAAGGGGGAAAGGGGATCCCCTTTCCGAATCCCTCTCGAGGGTTTTAACAGGCCAGTGGGACACTGTTGAGAAGAATGGAAGAGAAGGACAAGGAAACCATATTCATGATCCACCTAGTCCATCACTCAGAGAAGCCGAAGGCCTGCAGCATAGCTCTCATGAATTGCCAATTTAGTTTGTCATAGGCTTTGGCAATGTCCAGTTTTAACATCATCCCTGAGATTTTATCTCTTTTTAAAGAATGTAGGAGCTCGTGGACCAAGATAATGCCATCCAAAATCTGCCTTTCCTTAACAAACCCTGACTGTTCAGGCCAAATGATGGCAGGAAGGATTGTTTTTAGGCGATTGGCAATGACCTTTGTGACAATCTTGTAAATGACATTGCACAGGGCGATGGGTCTAAACTAGTCAGGAGAATCAACTCCCTTAGTCTTAGGGATAAGGGTAAGGAAGGTAGCATTGAACGCGGGAAGAATCTTTCCAGAACAACGGGAAGACTCAACAATTTGCGAGACCTCTGACTTCACCAGATCCCAGAAGTGATGAAAAAAGTTTGTAGTGAAGCCATCGGTCCCTGGGGCTTTACCATTAGCCATCTGAAACACTGCTTCCTCAACCTATTCCATGGTGACAGGTCTTAGAAGGAGATCATTCTGCTCCAAAGTAACGAGGGAAGGAATATTGTTGGTGATTAACTCTATATCTCTTTGCCTTTCCACCACATTTTCATTCATAACATCTTGGAAGAAGTGACTCAGTTCACCTTCAATCTCCTCCCTAGTTTCCAAATAATTCCCTTCCCTGTTTTTCAGTTTGAGAATTCTACGCTGCTGACAATGTTGAATCACAGAACGATGGAAGAACTTTGTATTACGTTCTGTTAGAAAAACATGATCGCAGAGCAATAACAATAAACAGAAATGCAAATATAATCACACATACACATTACAAGAGAGACACAGATATATCGTGGTTCACCCAACTTGAGCTACGTCCACACTGAATTTTCCAGTCCTTATTATTATTACCATCTAGCAAGGTGAAGGGATACAACCTGTAGCACAACCACTGCACTTTCTCTTCTCTGTTTCACAGTCTCTCTCCTGATCTCAGAGATCTTTACAATGCATAAAACCTAATACATCCTCATCCCTAGCCGTATTACATTGTCTTTATTTATAAGGGAAATACAATGGGAAAATACCACGGGATACCCAAAACCATGGGCCCACAAAACAACTGACGAAAACTGGAACCCCGTGGGGGGGCGATGCCCCCCCACACCCCCCCGCTGGGGTGACTGTACAGTCCACGTACATATCATATAAAATTGGGGTACAAACACGACTGATACAATATCATTTATGAGACTAGAAGATCTAGCTCCACAACCAACACGTTCCCCATCCTGCAGCCATTTCACTCTCGCCTTCTATCTCCATAGAATCTCTTCCTGTTTCTCCCTCTCCAGGATTTTATTGTGGACCAAGATTTCCTCCTTCTGGAGTTCAGGAGTGTAGCCTTCAAGCATTCCCATCTTTAGGATCTCCTCCCTGCGAGCTTCAAGGGCTTTCTTGTCCTCGAAGATATTCCCGAACTCTTCCTTATTCCACTTATTGATTTTGGTCTTTAGGGATTTCAGTTTGTGCTAGAAATTGTACATAATGTGGCCTTCTCCCGGATCCATTTCCCCCCACCACTAAGAGACTTTCTCCTTGAAATATGGGTGGCTTAACCAAAATTGTTCAAAACGAAAGGGTTTTTTGAATTGAGAACCCAAGCCGCTCCACCGAAGGTCTATGGGCCAATGGTCAGAACCCGAGGCCGGAAGAACGAATGAAGCAATCTCACTTCCAGAATCCATCACTGATTCTGAGACTAGAAATCGATCAAGGCGAGAGGCTATGTGACGGTCTCCCTGCCTCTTGTTGTTCCAAGTAAATTTACCATCCCCCGGGACAATGTCAACTAGGTTCAGTTGTTCTATTAAATCCCTGAACCGGATACATTCATCATCTAGACGTCTCCTACCCCTTTTCTTTTCATTGAGAGAGGATATAAGGTTAAAATCCCCACCAATTATCCAATGCTCTCCTCCAGAAAACTCTTTCAGCCAACAGAGAGAATCCAGAAAGGAGGATTTTGATCCAAGGGTGTGGGGGCCATAGACATTAGAAAGAATCCTCGAAACTCTAAACCCAACAACCTGGAACTTAGCAGAAAGGAAGTTGTGGTTTCCAAAAAAACCAGAAAGACTTACTTTGTTTGGGTCCCACGGAATGCCTATCCCACCCGCAAATCCATTTGCATCGATCCCAACTACTTCATAGTTTCTACAAATCTTCTTACTTTTTTCCTGCAACTTATCACTCGAACATTTTGTCTCTTGAAGAAACACAACTGCAGGATTAGATTACTTGATCTTCTTCGCCTGGAACCCCATGGGGGGGCGATGCCCCTCCACACCCCCCCGCTGGGGTGACTGTACAGTCCACCAACATATCATATAAAATTGGGGTACAAACACGGCTGATTCAATATCATCTATGAGACTAGAAGATCTGGCTCCACAACCAACAATCTCCCACTTGGAGACTGATCACAGCAACTCCACCGCTGCTGCACTTGCTGGACTTGGACTTGACAAATTTCTCCTCTTCACCTTCATGCTAGAAGGCCAACTGAACCCGAGCACAAACTCAGTTTCTCTCTGGTCACTACCTTTGTGAACATGTCTGTAGGATTCTGGCTAGTATGTATCTTTTCCAGCTTCAACAGTTCATCTTCCAGAACAGAGCGTATGAAATGGTACTTGAGTTGTATATGTTTAGTCCTGGAATGGAATGCTGAGTTCTTTTCAAGATGAATGGCACTCTGACTGTCACTATACAATCTTCTATCCTTCTGCTTCTTACCCACTTCCTCCATAAACCTCTGCAACCAAATTATCCCTTTACTAGCCTCTGTAATGGAAACATACTCTGCTTCTGTTGTTGAAAGTGCAACAACCTTCTGTAGTTTCGAAATCCAGCTTACTGTTGTTCCACCTACAGTAAACACATACCTTGTGGTGCTCCTCCTGCTATCCTTGTCACCTGCCATATCTGCATCAACATATCCTTGTAGAACAGTGTCTAAACCTCCAGAACATAATGCCTCAGTCGTAGTACCTCTCAAATACCTAAGAATCCACTGTACTGCCTTCCAATGTTCTTTACCTGGATTGTTCATATATCTGCTCATAGCTCCCACTGCATGTGCAATATCTGGTCTTGTGCAAACCATGGCATACATCAAGCTGCCAACTGCTGATTGATAGGGAATCTTGGACATGTAATTTGTCTCTTCTTGTGTCTTGGGACACATTTCCTTACTTAGACTGAAATGGCTAGCCAAAGGTGTACTTACAGGTTTTGCATTCTGCATTCTGAACCTCTCCAACACCTTTTGTATGTACTCACTTTGAGACAATGTCAATCTGCGATTTTTCTTGTCTCTCGTTATTCTCATACCAAGGATTTGCTTTGTAGCACCCAAATCCTTCATCGCAAATGAATTAGCTAGCTTCCTTTTGAGTACATTTATATCCTGCATGTCAGACCCTGCAACAAGCATGTCATCCACATACAATAACAAGATAATATATCTTCCATTGTCTAGCTTCTTGAAATAAACATAGTGGTCAGAATGACAACTACTATAACCTTGTTCTGTCATAAACCTGTCAAACTTTAGATACCACTGCCTTGGAGCTTGCTTCAATCCATACAAGCTCTTTTTCAACCTGCATACCAGATCCTCCTTACCTTTGACCTCATACCCTTGTGGCTACTGCATATATATTTCTTCCTCCAAATCCCCATGGAGGAAGGCTGTTTTTACATCTAACTGTTCAAGATGCAAATCTTCTACCGCCACTAGACTTAAGATAGTCCTAATTGAAGTCATCTTAAGAACAGGAGAAAATATTTCATCAAAATCTATACCTTTCTTCTGTGCAAACCCCTTTACAACAAGTCTGGCCTTGTACCGCTTCTTACCTCCTTCTTCTTCCTTCAACCTGTAAATTCATTTGTTTTGCAATGCTCTTTTACCAGTAGGCAACTGAACCAAATCCCAAGTCTGGTTTCCTACCAATGAGTCCATCTCCTCATTCATGCCTTGCTCCCACTTCTTTCTAGTTTCCACCTGCATTGCTTCTTCATAACATTTTGGTTCACCAGAATCAGTCATCAATAAATAATACATTGAAGGAGAGTATCGTTCAGAGAGTCTACTTAACCTGGTAGATCTTCTTATAGTTGCAGGAGTTTCATGTACTTGCTGTTGCTCTTGATTTTCTGGCACCTTCGGAACTTCATTTTCTTTAATTTCATCAAGCACTATATACTCTGTGTTTTCTTTTTCCTGTTTCTTTCCCTGCAACTGATCTTTATACATGACCTTTTCATTGAATATCACATCTCTACTCCTGATGATTTTGTTATTTTCATAATCCCATAAACGATAACCAAATTCATCAACCCCATATCCAATAAAGGTACATTTCTTGGATTTAGCTTCAAGCTTTGTTCTATTTTCTTTATCAATATGGACAAATGCTTCACAACCAAACGTTCTCAGTAATGAGTAGTTTACCTTTTTATCTGTCCATGCTTCCTCTGGAATACCACCATCCAAAGCACTTGAAGGTCCTCTGTTTATTAAATAAACAACAGTATTTACAGCATCCGCCCAAAACTGTAAGGGCAACCCTGCATGCAGTCTCATACACCTTGCACGCTCCATGATCGTTCTGTTCATCTTTTCTGACACACCATTTTCCTGTGGTGTTCCTGGGACTGTCTTTTCTCTACGAATCCCATGGTATGAACAGTAACTATCAAACTCCTTGCCGCAGTACTCTCCTCCATTATCAGATCTGAGACACTTCAATCTTTTTTCTGTCTCATTCTCAACCAAAGCTTTCCACTTCTTAAAAGTAGCAAACACATCAGATTTCTGTCTAATGCAATAAACCCAAGTTTTTCTAGTTGCATCATCAATAAATGTAACATAATAATGAGAGCCACCAAGAGATTGTACCTGAGCCAGTCCCCATACATTTGTATGCACAAGCTCTAATTTTTCATTCTTCTTCTGTTTCCCAACCCTGAGAAATCTGACTCTCTTCTGTTTTCCATAAACACAGTTTTCACAGAATTCCAAACTTACCTGCTTCAAATCCGGCAGCAACTTCCTTGAGTGGAGAATCTGCATCCCCTTCTCACTCATGTGACCAAGCCTATGATGCCACAATGTTGTATCTGTTCCTATGGAAGCTAAAGAGATAGAATGGTCAGTATTATGAGGACATAAATACAACGTACCTACTCTGTCTCCTTTTGCTATCACCATTGATCCTTTAATGATCTTCCACCACTTTTCTCTGAACGTAGATAGATAGCCACCATCTCCCAACTGCCCTGTTGAGATCAAATTTCTTTTCATAGCAGGAATATGCCTAACTTCTTTTAACAACCAATCAGTTCCATTCTTAACTTTTATCCATACCTTACCCATTTCAACAATTTTACATGGCTCATCATCACCCAATAAAACATGTCCAAAGTCGCCAGAAACATACTCATGAAAGTATTTCCTGTGGGGTGTAGCATGACATGAAGCTCCTGAATCTACTACCCAATAATCACTAGTATTATCTAATGCAAGAATCAAAGTATCTTGTAACACATCGCTTGCTACATTTGCTTCCTAGGTAGTTTCCTTCTGTGCATCTTCTTTCTTCTTTAGAGATTTGTAGTCTTTCTTCATATGTCTTTTCTTTCCACAGTTCCAGCACTCTATCTTTCCCAGTCTGGACTTGGATCTGCCCGTTTTAGACTTTCCACGATTACCTTGGCTCTTTCCTCTCTCCTTTTGTCTTCCCCTGCTCTCCATGGTCAACGCATTACCTGATGTCTCACCTGTGCTTTTTCTTTGCATTTCCTCACTGAGAATAACACCAATAACATCATCAAATTTCAAGGTGTTTGAACCAGAGACAGAGTTACTTACAACCATGACCAAGCTATTCCAGCTTTCTGGCAATGAACACAAGATTATAAGAGCCCTAACCTCATCATCAAAGTTCACACTTACAGAACTTAGCTGATTTGTAACTGTATTAAACTCATTTAAATGATCAGTAACAGATCCACCTTCAGACATCTTCATATTAAATAAACGCTTCATTAGAAATACCTTGTTGGAGGCCGAGGGTTTTTCATACAGCTTACCCAATGCTTTCATCAAACCCTCTGTTGTCATTTCTTTTGAGATATTGAAAGCCACCGACGAAGCCAGGCTCAACCGTATTGTTCCCAGAGCCTTTCTGTCAAGAACCTCCCATTCTTCGTCCTTCATAGCCGTCGGCTGCTTTGCTTTTCCTCCCAACGGTAGGAATAGATCCTTCTGGTACAGATAGTCCTCCATTTGTATCTTCCATAACCCGAAGTTTTGGCCGTTAAATTTCTCGACCTTAAACTTTCCTTCTTCTGCCATTGCTCCCACTCAAACCAGAAACCCTAGCTTCCTGCGGGTTTAACTGCCAAATAGACCTTTGGCTCTGATACCAATTGTTAGAAAAATAGGATCGCAGAGCAATAACAATAAACAGAAATGCAAATATAATCACACATACACATTACAAGAGAGACACAGATATATCGTGGTTCACCTAACTTGGGCTACGTCCACACTGAATTTGCCAGTCCTTATTATTATTACTGTCCAGCAAGGTGAAGGGATACAACCTGCAGCACAACCGCTGCACTTCCTCTTCTCTGTTTCACAGTCCCTCTCCTGATCTCAGAGATCTTTACAATGAATAAAACCTAATACATCCTCATCCCTAGCTGTATTACAATGTCTTTATTTATAAGGGAAATACAATGGAAAAATACCACGGGATACCCAAAACCATGGGCCCGCAAAACAGCTGGCGAAAACTGGAACCCCGTGGGGGGGCGATGCAAGTGATTATGAATGTGTATGATTGATAGATGATGGTTGTTTTGAATTTGTATTCACTTGAATTCTATTCCGAGGCCTTACAACCCTTTGTGGTGTACCTTTCAAAGCACGTACTCCACCTTCCAATATATTAGAGTTATGAAATTCTCTATGATATGCCACTTCATGACATTAATTTATTTAAAAAGTATTAGAAGTAATACCTGAAATGACTATTGATGAATTTTTATTTGCATACATTGCCTCCAATTCTTCTTCAAGAGTTTTCTTCTTCAACCCCCCCCCCTCTACCACTAGAAATTTATATTTTGTTGGGTCAACATTAAATGCAGATGGGGAAGCATCATTATGTCCTAGAAGCCAACGCTAGAAATGGACCCAAGAAAGACACACCTAGTAGAGCCTATAATGCTTCGAGTAATGCTGATCGAAAAGAGCCAAAGACTATTGATATCAAATCCCAGTAACTCGAAGATTATTGGTATCATTATGGAATCTGGTTTGTGAAGTGGAAGATCTGATGTGAATTGAACCTTGACTATGAACGTCTGAAACCATCTGCACCCAATTGATTAATCTTTAGCTCCACGATCTACTAGACCCAGGTTGCTACCATGTGTTTGGCATACTCCATCAGGTAAACTGTTTCCGAACGTTTACCATATGGATCTTGGTAAAACTTAGAGTGTTTACTAAGGTGTCACTTGAAATACAAGTCGGTGTATCATACATGCTTTCTATGTAATTAGGCCTTCAGAGTACGATAATCTTGAGTAAAGGGATCCCATTTTCAGATTAGGAGTAAGATAATCTTGATTGATCTTGTAGCAAAGGGATCCCATTTTCAGATTAGGAGTAAGATAATCTTCATTGATCTTGTAGCAAAGGGATCCCATTTTCAGGAATAATCTTGATTGAATTTTGATCTCTAATTTTAATCAGATTTCCATATCAACAGAAAGTCTGACTTTCGACATCATAGGATCGGATAAGGGAGGGAAGATTGCTAAAAACTCCCTCATATCAGGGCATGGGATTTTGCTACATTATTAGACTGCTATGCTCCCTCAAATTGGAGGGTGTACATAGGAGTGGAATACTTAGGCTAATGGACTTCTAAAGCACCGCGGGGAAGATTCTACGACTAATGGACTTCTAAGAGCACCGTGGGGAAGATTCTATGGCTAATGGACTTCTAAGAGCACTATGGGGAAGATGCAATTCAGATGAAGCTCACTTCGGTGCAGAAAGACACTTTCTGTTTTGTCTGAAATTTCTGAGTTCGAATAGTACCGTGTCCGAACTGATCCAATAAAAGGAGTTCGAATAGTAACATGCTGTTGTTGCTAATCCAACGAACAATAACACACTGATGTAAGATTAAAACTTGAAAATGAGGTTGTAGAACAAAAGTTCAGGATATTATACAGCTAGATTGGGATATGAAGTGAAGATGGAAGAAGATGAGGAAGGAGAACAAAAGCGGGGGTGGAAGTCATTTTGGAAGTTGAAATGCGCATTAAAAACAAAATTATTTTCCTGGTTAGCCTTATTTTCTAATAAGGTCCTCATTTGGGACAATTTCTATAAAAAAACCTGGCATGGTCCATGTAGGTGCATCCTATGCAAAAACAATGAGGAAATCATGGATCATCTATTAGTGCTTTGTCTTTTCTTTTTTTAAGTATGGCTTGAAACATTGAATTTGGCAAATGCAAAAGGAAAATATGCAGAAAGAATTTCAGATTGTTTTAAAGGTTGGTACCCTGCACAAGTTCATGGGCATTATGGATAGATAAAATTGATATAAAATTAGGCAAAGATTTGCATAATTTGGAAGGCTCTGACAGCAAAGTATAATAGAATTCTGGTACACCTAGAAATATATAAGAGCAAATATTGGGGATACTTTAATGGTGCATGCCAAGGATCCCTAGGCATCTGTGGATCTAGAGGAGTTCTATATATGGCAGATGATCATATTGAATTCAAAGCAACTTTTGTTCAGGGATCAAATACAAGGCAGAATTGTGTGCTCTGTGTATATCGTTAAAATAGCTTCTGGGAAAGGTATTTCCAGTATTCAAATTTTGGAGATCTCAAAATTCATTCTCTTGAATGGGCAATGGGTAAAAGTACGCTACAAAACCTTTTGCTACAACCATTCATGGCAAATCCAGAAAGGTAAGAAATATGTTCGAGTATGTCTCATTCCAGCATGTCTAAAGAGAATTAAATGAGCATGCAGATTGACTTTCTAAAGAAGTTTTATCTCTTTAGGAGGAGTGTCTGTTGGTAACAACTGGATTTGGAAAAGGAATCTCCCATCCAGAAAGTCATACTGTATTGAAACTCAACATAATTGGAAATTTCTGTTCAAATGAAGAAGTTTGAGTCTGTGAAATGGGGTTGTATATGTCCCTTTTGATGTGATTTTTGGATTGGATTTTTAAAGCAAAATTTTTGAGGATGACCAGCCCTTTCAGACTGTTTAGTTGAGTGCGGTGTCTTGGATCAAAAGGAGAAGTGATGCTTTATACTTAGCAATGTATATTTTGGAAAGAGCAAATGTCTTTTTTCCATGTAAAAAAAAAATCATTCTTGGGACATTCTATAACCTACAGACTTTAAGCAGTTCATTTGCCTCTTACACCATTAAGACAATAGCACAAACTCTGGCAATGGCTAGCATAGAACAACAACCGCGTTAAGTACAAGATAAGCAAAAAAAGAGCATGCACTGAAACAACTGCTAGGAAGTTGGAACAAATTAATTTCATTAAATTGCGGATCTAATAATAAAAATGATAGATTGTAAAGCAAAACTTTTAAAGAAATGGCAATGTAACAGTACCCAGTCTGAACTGATCCAATGTAAACTAGTTCAATATTTATCACTATAAAATATCAAAATTCATTTCTATTTAAGGCAGCTGCACTATAAAATATCAAAATTCATTTATAATTAAAGCTGCTACAGGAGATAATTTATATTGACATTTTAACAAAAACAATTTCAACATTCATTTATATGTTTGACATGCATAAGCTAACATTAAATAGTTGAAGAATTACCTACGAAGTATTCATAGACACTTTCCATGCCAAAGAAAAGACAACGACTCCCTGGCATTCATAGTATCGATCATTCTAAAGCACTTGGATTCAACAACTTTGCCCACTTGATACTATTCACCCATGAACAAATTCCATTGTTCAAACTTCTCCAGGCTTCACACCAAATTTTTGAGATTCCTTCGGGCTTTACACCAGATTTTTGGGATCCCTTTCGGGGTTGTACTGCATAAAACCTCCTGATCCTTTCAGTATTGCAAGATGAGATAATGGGTATTTGGTGAGAGAATGAATGCCATTCAATGACGACAAAGTACAACCTATTACGTTTTGTGATTCGAAACCAGCGGACGAGCAAGGATCTGTGCACACTCGCTGGATCTTGTTGGTCGCTTGCTAAAACGTGCCGGATCTGCTTGGTCGTTTGAGGAAATAGGGGTCTGCAGGGACAGGAGTTTGAGGGCGTAAACGATTTGAACAGGGTGGAAGTGGTAGCTCGGCATTAACTCACCAACGGCGAGCAAGGTGGTAGCTCTGCATTAACTCACGTCCAAGGTGGTAGCTACGTCGATTAGCCGGAGTTTTGGTTACGGAGGTGGAGTCGTGGACGCAACGGAGGTGGGGTCCCGTATCGGCAGACGGTGGACTGGGTTGAAGCACAACGGGGTGGGTCCGTTTGGCTGCGGGACAGGGCGATTTCAGTGCCCCTTATCCCACGCTTGGTTTGTGCAAATCCATTGATCGAGTGTGAAATCTCAATTTTATAAATAAAATAATTATACACATTATTAATATATAAAATAATTGTTGCATCGAAGAGGGGCATTCTGCAGTTTAACACTGATTCCATGCTCATCCTAGAGCTGACATGTATCTTTAAAACATAGTACTTTGTTAATTTACGAGTAGGATAAAAGACAACTAAAACACCCCTCTTTTCCAATGAATTTTAATAAAAACCGATCAAAATTGTTCCTTGGAAATTGCTATTTCAACAACATTTTGATTAGTGCTTATACTGCCCGTTAAGTTGATTCCATACACCTGGACAGAAGAAAATAAAATATGGCAAGTTAAGATGCACTTTCTTAATTGTATTTGGGAGATCTAACACGTTGAAGATCTACCGTTTGGACGGCGCCATTGATTTTGATGCAACCACCGAAGCAACAGCCTGTTAACAATTCAGATTGTAGCTTCGACCTTTTTTATTTCTATTCTTCGTCATTCATCAGTTCATTCACAATCGATCCCTTGAGTGGGACAAGCAGATACAGACCGCATAGCGCAGTGGATTAGCGCGTTTGACTTCGGATCAAAAGGTCGTGGGTTCGACTCCCACTGTGGTCGGTTTGGCTATGTTCATTTTTGTTGCTAGGTTCAGAAATTATGACTATTTTTTTTTCTGAGAAAAAAAAACGTCTTGGGTTCGACTCCCACTGTGGTTGGTTGGCTTTGTTCATTTTTGTTGCTAGGTTCAGAAATTATGACTATATTTTTCACCTGAAAAAAAAACGTCGTGGGTTCGACTCCCACTGTGGTTGGTTGGCTTTGTTCATTTTTGTTGCTAGGTTCAGAAATTATGACTATATTTGTTACCTGAGAAAAAAAAACGTCGTGGGTTCGACTCCCACTGTGGTTGGTTGGCTTTGTTCATTTTTGTTGCTAGGTTCAGAAATTATGACTATAATTTTTTCCTGAGAAAATAAAACGAGAGGTGCTCGAGAAACCATAAGAGAATGTTCTCACGACAAATTGAAATCTCATTCACATATAGGAAAATAACGAAGTGTAAGGATAATTGCCGTAATCAGAATTCATCCATGAAAAGAGTGGATTCCGTTGCCGGGACTTGAACCCGGGTCTCTCGGGTGAGAGCCGAGTATCCTAACCAACTAGACTACAACGGAGGTGTTACAAATTCAAATTACTACAAAATACTATTTATAATGTCAAATTCGAATATTAGGTAGTATCCGACCATTTATAGACGTTTTGTATGTTCTCTTTCTTTCTCGAGGATAAGATAATGAGATCGTTGCTATCTTTGATTAGATGAATCTCTAGGGCCTCTGCAACGGAATGAATTAGCTGCCACTTAATCTTCGCTTTGCTCTTGAAATATGATCAAAGTGTCTACTTCATGAATGCATTTAGTGACACTTTTGTATTATTTCATGTAACTGAATTCCATAGGATAATTAGGATAATTTCTTAATTACTTAAGGTTTTATGGAATGTATTATTAATGTATTTAACTGATAATTTTTTATCCTTGTAATAGTTATACTTGTTACTTCTCCATCCTATGTATATACATCACGATGTGATCATTGAGAAGTAAATTCATGCCTATGGCAAAACAAACATTCTCATATCCTCAAATTTAAACTGGAATTTCTTATAAGGCTTCCACACCTACCTATAAATTTAAATTGCATGCATGATAGCTTTCATGGATACAAATGCTTCTACATCAACTTCCTAACACTAAAATGCATGACTAAGGCAAAATAGACATTCGCATATCCTCAAATTTGATCTAGAAGATCTTATAAGGATTCCACAACCATGCATGATATCATTCATGGATACAAATGCTTCTACATCAACTTCCGTGGAATTGCATTTTATGACATTTGTGTATTGTTTCATGTAATTGAACTCCATAACACAATTTCTTAGTTAGTTAGGGTTTTATGGAATGTATTGTTAATGCGTCTAATTGATAATTTTTTACCCTTTAATAGTTATAGTCATTATAGTCATTGCCTCTCCATCCTAGGTATATGCATCACAATGTGATCGTTGAGAAGTTAAGGGGTGGGGTGGAGAGATTGAATCCTAGAGATGATTTAGAGGGTTATAAGGTCATGATTCTTGAGTATGATAGAAGGCCTAGGACATCCTTAAGCATCATCCCCATGCTTCATATTTCCTTCAGCATTCAAAATTTTGTTTAGGCATGTATTTCGTCAAAGGTGTATAAAAGAAAGAAACATAGGTAAGTAAGCATGTTCACAAATGCTAATGCATGGGTGCATTGGCTCAATGTCATGTAATTATGTCTAAGTCCAAATTTCATACCTTGGGTGTACTTGGTTTGACCTTTAGAATATGTATTTTGGACACTGAATATGAGAGGTTGTAAAAAAGGTTGGAATATTTTTATTTCCATTTACAATTCTTTAAAATCATTCTACCCACTATCATTGTCATCTGTTCTATGTGGTCCTTAGTGAAGATGTCATTGTTGACATGTTAAGGGGTCACCCTAGCCCAACATCTTCTCTTCCTTATCCAAACTTGAGACTAAGTTCCTTACTAGTTACATAGAACCTTAAATGATGCTTGTTATCCCCAAAAATATAGCATAAGGATCATCCTCATCCTCAATCAACATTCGACAATATGAGTTTTCTTTGCAACCAAGATTGAAAGCTCTATTTTCAAAATCCAAGCAACTAAAAGACAATGCATACATCCAAATCCAACCTCATCGTTATTTGATTGTTTGAGAAAGAACCAATGTTTGAATTTGGGTGATGCCATTGTATCTAAAGGTGAAAAGTCACATAAATACATTTATATGCTACTCTTCATCTGTTTTGAGGAATACAACCTTGAGCTTTGGTGCCTAGAAGAATGTAAGACAAAACATTTTTAAATGAATTAATAACATGTATTGAAAAACTACTAGATGACTACAAGCAAAACATCATGAAATCCATAGATGCAATTAATACCACAAGAGTAGTAGATTGGTTAGTGGAAGAAGCAATGATTAATTCATTGTAATTGATATGCAACCATATTAATGTAGTGGCTCCCTTTACCCATAAACCAAGAGAAAAGATTCCCCATCGATTTTGTTTTGGTGATGGATACAACTTCTCCATTACATACAAGATCCCTATCCCAAATTGGGGCTAGGGATATATCAAATTTATGTTCTCACTACA
Source organism: Larix kaempferi (assembly GCA_027924585.1). Taxonomy (NCBI): domain Eukaryota; kingdom Viridiplantae; phylum Streptophyta; class Pinopsida; order Pinales; family Pinaceae; genus Larix; species Larix kaempferi. The sequence goes on from BSBM01001023.1 coordinate 19,660,060, forward strand.
AAGGTTTAGCTACTATCATGGTTAGAGCTTGAAAATTAATTCCATCAAGGGTGGTGCTCTTTGTCGTCGAGTTAACACTATTATGCCAAATTGGGATCATTCTTTCATATATATATATATGTGTGTGTGTGTGTGGATTAATAATACCATGACATGCATAGGTTAAAGGAATATTCATTTCATGTTTTCCGTTCTACTTTAATGCAAATCACATACAATTTACATTATAGCATACCTCCAAAATGGGGGAACTGAAACGTTGAGAAGAAATTCAATATGTTGTAAAATGAGAGAAAGTTGTGTGTACTTGGACAATATAAATTTGTGTGTTTGAAAGAAAGTCTAGCTAATTTATGGTAGGGATAGTAGTCGATGAAATTGAAAGGAAAACTCTAGCGCAAGTACTAATAAGCAATAAATAGAAACCCATGTAATAGATGACAAATAAAATGAATTGTAAATTAATTTGTCATACCAAAATGAATTCATAGTAAAATAAATATATTTGGTATTTTCATTTGGTAGGGGGAGTGCAGGGATTGAGGATTGCAATTTTCAGTGTGAATGGGACAGAGAATGAAGGCATGCCTCTTGCTTTTTCGAAGTGATACATATGAAGTATATTTCATCTTTTCATAACGTTTGAAGGAGAACGATGGTGTAATTCGGATTGGACTTCTAATGTTGTAGTATGTGGCATTCACCGTGAAGGTCAATCCTTACGTTCTTTGTTACCAATGTCAATGGTTGACCTTGTTAATGTCAATTCTTGGGATTTATGGATAGTCAATGCCCAAGCCATCTTGAGGGGGATTTGTTTAATATTACTTTGATTTATGGGTGGAATTGGTATGTGCTTTGGTTGAGATTGGTCCCATGGAGACCCAATGTAACTATCAGATGCCACGACAACATAGGTTGGTAACTTAAGAGGGGTTGATCCAGGTGTGTATACAAGTTACATGAACAATCCAAGTGCATCATTTACTAATCCTAATTTTACCCATAAATTGTAGGATAACATTACTCACTTCCCTATACGTAGCAATATTTGTTTTGCTAGTTGATGGTCATAATATTTCATTTTAACATTTTCATGTTTAGTGGATATTTCCTGTGCAATTTGTGTTTATATGTTAGATTGGGTTTGTGCTTTTTCTTCATGATGATAAACAGTTTCTTAATGTTCATTTTGTTAATAAGTTTATTGATCCCTAGGATTCATCTAAAGCGGTGTTGAAGGATATTTTTGTTCTTGTAACAAGTGATATTCTCTTTAAGCTTATCATCTTGGAAGAAACTCTTCTTGATCAGGATAACAATAAGACATTATTGTGTCTATTCTTCCTAATGTTATTTACTTTTTCTCAATGCTAATTTTGTTGATAAATCTACTATTACCCTAGAATCCATCCAAAGAAGTATTGAAGCAACAATGTAGTGCTTTGAATTCTTCACAAAAGTGATAGGAACAATTGTGGGTGGGTGAAGAGAAGATGAATATCTTCTTATTTAGTAGGACTTTGCATAGTGTCTTGTTAAAATATGGAAGATTATTCATCCAAGTGTGACTAAAATATCGTTGGAAATACCCTTTGGAATTAATCTATTCTCAAAAGACATGTGGGATTGGGACAAAATTATTCAAATCTAGGAAGAAGAGCCAAGGAATACAAAAGTGTTGATGTCTCCCTATTAGAGAAGATAAAAGATAAATAAAAAATAACAACACATAAATTTTAATCTTCAAGTTCAAATTCTTCCTAAATCCACACAATAAGTATTTAGAATTGTCCATTTAAGGGCTAAATTTGCGGGCAACGTATATAACAAAGTAGAATGTTCAAGCCACGCGCTTACATAATTTGCATACCTAGCCATCTTTAATACTCGATAACATGTATATTTATCCATTGTTTATATGGTGACAACTTGAATGTTTGAATATGAGTGGCAATTGTTTGAATGCTTGTGCTTTATTGTATTTGAATAACATAAATTTTGATTACTTGTGCTTGAATTGTGTTAAGTTACTTTTAATCTTTGAATGATTGTGCTTGTAATATGAAGTAAAGGCTATCAAGAAAAACAACAAAATTCCAATGATATTCAAGCACACAAAATGCAATTGATCCATCTATTTGAATTTTGAACCCGATCAAGGTCTTAAGGCAAACAAAAAAAAATTACCAAAATATTATAATAAAACCTTCTTAAACATGCACTTGATCTAATGCACAAAGAAGAGTATACCCCTTACAACATACTATGTTTCCAAACTTATATGATGCTTCCTCTTAAAATTTTCTCTCTATATCACATGTTTGGACACCACATAACATGTAGGTCTTTATTGCTTTTTTTTTTAACATTTTATAAAATTTGTAAAATTATTGTTTTACCCAGCCAAAAATATCTTGCTCTTTCTCTCCAAACAACCTCCACGAAGGTTCTTATATGCACTCAATCTCCATTTGTATTTTAGAATGTTTTAGTAAGGGCAAACTAATCCATAAACAACTTTATGTATCCAAATTAGATAAACATGCTGAAAACTACATTTTCAATTCCACTTGTTTTAGAGTAATAAAATATGGTGCACCATATGGCTAATTAAAAGCCACTTTATGAACGTGATGAAAACTATGCATTATTATAAAAGAGAATAATAATGCTTCCATACTTTTATAATGTATATGTGGCAATGGAATACAAATATAGTGAAATAGAGTTCACCCAAATTAAAGTTCACGTGGATGCCACCATGCCCTCCTCACCACAATGTGAGAAGGCCCGTGCATTCTATTGCAAATGACCGCTGTCATTGAATGGAGGAGGTGAAGAACTATGAGTGGAAAGGAGAAAACGTTGCCAACCAAATGTGAAGGAGATCACACAAGCTGAGAGAGAAGATCTGCATGTCTTTATCACTAGATGTTTATGGTAGATCAACCTTCATCACAGTGATTCCATTACAAAACTCTAGAGAGATCAACCTTCATCATAGTGATTCCATTACAAAACTCATAACAATAACAAACATGTTGTTTACTGTAGATCTATGAGCAATCTCGTGGCCAGGTAGATCGCATGGATGTTGCATCTTCTTCTCATTGTACATCAACGATGGATCCTTTGACTCGATTGTTTTTCTTTCTGCAAGCTCGTCTTCCTATCTTACGCATGTGGGTAGCATGAATGACGATTGATGTGGGTGTCAAGCTCGGGTTTGAATAGGGATCACATACCAGAGACAAACACTTTCAAATCTCGGACATTAAAGATGGCTCACCGTGGTGTCAGTAGTAAATAGGTACGGGTATGACAGGGGGAGGATCCTCATAGGTCGTCGACAGACGACGAAGCCATCAAAGGAACCACTCCCTTAAAGAACGCCTTCGGCGTAATTAAGTAATTAAGTATTTTTTAATTGAAATATATAATAGTCTAATTTTAGTAGAATTGAATATAGGTTTTTGCAATTGCTAACTATTGAACCAATGTCTACCTATGCATACCCCTGAAGCTAGGGAAAGGAAACACTGAAATGTGTTGAAAGTAAGTTTAATGAATCTATAGTAGTGATAGAAGTCCACTAAATCTAGTTGAAAACTCTAGTGTGAGTATTAATAAACAATAAATAGAAACCCATACAAGCTAATGCAGTTAAAAAGTAGCATACAAAGCAGCATAGCAATAAAAGTATACAAAGAGAACTCATCAAGCTAGGATTCTGCAGCTCTGATTCAATGGAAATGAAAGCATGATGGTCTCCAGATTCTACACAGATCCAACCCAAGAAGGGTAAAACAAGTTCTATAAATTTAGTAAAGTCATATATTCAATTCTCCATGAAGTATTTTCATCTTAAGCCATGAATGCATTTGAAAACAAAATTTCCTTTATTTGAATGCCTTCTAAGGAAAATTAGACGTGCGCATACCTTGAAATTAGAATTGGAGATTCTTCTAATGCGTACGCATCTACCTATGAATTAAAATGCATGCAAAACAACTTACTTGGCCAAGAAAACGACAGCGATAAATTAAATGAAGAAGTTTATGTTGAGCAACTTCAAGGTTTTGTAAAGAAAGGCTAAAAACATTTAACATGCTAGTTTAAGAAAACATATAGTTTTAAACAAACTCCTAGAGTTTGTTATGGAAAATTAAATGAAACACCTAGAAGAACTTCAATATGTTGTAAAATAAGAGAAAGTTGTGTGTATGTAGACAATATAATTTTATGTGTTTGAAAGCAAGTCTGGCTGATGTATGGTAGAGATAGTAGTCGATGAAATCGAAAGGAAAATCTTGTTGCAAGTACTAATAAACAATAAATAGAAACCCATGTAATCGATGGCAAGTAAAATGAATTGTACATTAATTTGCCATATGAAAAAGTATGCATATGTGAGTAAAACAATAAAAGGCTAGGTAGTGATAAAGTTTGGATCTAAATATATTGGATATCAACATTGGTATTTTCATTTTGCAGGGATTGAGGATTGCAATTTTAAGTGTGAAAGGGACATAGGATGAAGGTGTACCTCTTTCTTTTTTCGACGTGACACATATGAAGTCTCTTTCATCTTTGCCTAACGTTCAAAGGAGAATGATGGTGCAATTCACATTCCTTCTAACGTTGTAGTGGGTGGAATCAGGATTTATGGATAGTCAATGCCCAAGCCACCTTAAGGTGGAATTGGTATGTGCTTTGATTGAGACTGGTCCCATGGATGCCTAATGTAATTATCAAATGCCACAACAACATAAGTTGGTAACTTAAGAGGGCTGTGAAGGTCAATCCTTCACGTTCATTGTTACCAATGTCAATGGTTGACCTTATTAATGTCAATCCTTGTGATTTATGGATAGTCAATGCCTAAGCCGTATTGAAGGGGATTTTTTTCTTGTTACTTCGATTTATGGGTGGAATTGGTATGTTCTTTGGTTGAGAGTGGTCCCATGGAGACCCAATGTAATTATCCAATGCTGCGACAACATAGGCTCGTAACTTCAAAATATTATGAAAACATATTTTTTCGTTACTTCAAAATATTATGAAAACATATTTTTTCGTTACTTCAAAATATTATGAAAACATATTTTTTCGTTACTTCAAAATATTTTATGGCACATTTTATTTAAATGTTATTCTTCATTTCCAAATATATTAGTAATTATGATATTTTTGGGGGTTCTGTTATCTTTTTCTATTTTCAATGTTTTTGTCATTCTTTATAATTTTTCCTTGGTTGGTCTTCCTTCTTTTTTAATATTTTTCTTATTTTCATTATTTACTATACCTCTTCTATGTCTTCCTTTCCTTTATTTTCCATTTATATTCTCCACAAGTAAACAACACAATTCTACACAATGATTCATCTTCAACACCCTTAGATTTTATATCAAACAAATGGAAATTAAAAAAGTGATAAGCCTAAATTAACTCTATATTTACTCGTAATAAAGTTATCTTAGAAAAACAATAGAATTATGTCTAACTCTATTAACTCTAGAAAAGTCCTAGATTAACCCTATATTTGTGAACAATGCTACATTGTCTATGTTCAGTTAACACTTGCCATCGTTTTTCTTCTTTATGATTATTGATTATTATATCAGCGCACAATAGCACACAGTAGGAAGTGGCTTTGGGAAATCGAAGGAGATGGCGAACTTTCTGACTACGTTTATGTTCGGAGTGGCAGGTGTCTGCAGAACGAGGGTAACTTTGTATATTTGTTGAGGGAATTCATGTTGAACACAACTAAGTAATTTAATCATTTATATCAATTTTCCTACTGAATTACGGGTTTTTCTAGAATTTTCGGTTCGAGGATTTATGTTATGTACTTCATGTGCAGGGCTAGGGTTCAACAACCTCTCGAAGGCACTGCAATTTTGAATTCAATAATTTATTTTCACTTTAAAATTAAGGATATTTGCAAAGGATACTGCAAGGGATTCGAGTTTGGCTTTATGCCGGGTTTCCGAGGGTGACCGAGGGTTTCTCACGAATTTGAAAAAAAGAGTGACAGAGGTATAATAATGGCGCATAAATCGCACAAAGGTATAACTACCACAACCAACAACAGCAACACCATTATTATTATCATATAAAAGTTAAAAGTTAACAACAGCAACACCATTATTATTATCATATAAAAGTTAAAAGTTAACAAAGTTTAAGTATATTTAAAAACCATTACCATCATATTAACAAGAGAAAAAAATCAACAATCTTGCATTCTTTTATTGTGTTATGTTGGTTCATAAAATAAAATATTATGAAAAATTTAAATTTAAAAAAAGAAATATACCTCAAGAAATTGGATCCCTTTCAGTACTTGATAGATACGGATTTAAAATGAATCGATACTATTTTATGTGTCATCTCTAACATCTTTATCATTAACTTAAAATATCTTGCAACATATAGTACTAGCTTGCTTTTGAATATTTTGATTTGTAATGTATTATGGTAAATATTGCATATAAATATGATAATCGTGTTCCTAATTATTTTATGGTTTTGTTTTGTTTATTTTATGGTATTTATTGTGTGAATATTGAGGAGAACAATGTATATGGAAACAAAATAATTTGATGGTTACTTTTTCAATTTAAAGTATTAGCTTATTATAATTATGGTTTTGATTTTTCTATTTATTAAAAGGATATTTTTATATTTGCAATTGAAATGATGATATTTTGTAGTGTCTCATATTTTCCTGTTATGTGGTAGTTATTTCTCACACATATATTATGTTTAATATAATGTAAAGATAACTATGTCGAGAGGTTATTGATTACCACAATAATGAGTTATTTGATATCATTATATTTAGAATTAATGTATCATTCATTGTCCATCTGTGATGGCATTATTGTCATTCTAAGAACACTTAAAACACAAATAATTTGTATTTGGATTGTCTAAGACAAAGTTAGTCTTCAAATCCATTCCATAATGTTATTCTACATCCCTACTCTAATTACAGAACAATTATTCACTTTGTCATAAATCGTGTTCAATCGTTCAATATCGTTCCACTCCATTCATTGTCCATCTGTGATAGCATCATTGCCATTTTAAAAACACTTAAAACATAAATAATTTGTATTTGGATTTTTTAAGACAAAGTTAGCCTTCAAATCCACTCCATAATGCTATTCTACATCCCTACTCTAATTACAGAACAATTATTCACTTTGTCATAAATCATGTTCAATCGTTCAATATTGTTCCACTCCAATTTAGGACTCCATCAATTCAAAGTAAGACAAATGAAACACTTTGTAAATTTCATTTATCATTGTGTTTTGAAGATATACATTTCTCTGTAATTTGTATCGCTCAAAAGAAATGGATTTAAGTTGCATTTTAGTCCACACATGTGTGTGATGTAGAATTTACCTAAGCACCAGCTAGCATGTAAATATCATATTTTTGGCAAATGATAAATATAATTACTTTTTCTTGCATCATGGCTTATTGATCTCATCCAACTCAATGGCTTTCAATGTTTGATTGAGTTGTACCAAAAACCTACAAAAATGTCAAGAGACTGAATAATGGCCTCAATTCCCGTGTATTCCAATAATCTTCGAGAAATTATCCTTATATCACACCACACCTCCATCACATCCTCCCACTATACGTCTATTCATAACTAACTTCTTGTTTAACTTTATTGTTATTTAGACTGTGTTTGGATTTTCATATCATATTTGGCTTTTACGTTATTAAATGGTTGGCTTCATTGTTCATCATCTACATAATTAATAATTATTTTTACTTTTTAATGTAGTATAAGTGAATATATTATTATACTTTTTTAAATTTTAGAATATATTATTATACTTATTAAGAAAATGAATAATACAAATTATTTAAATACAAATAGGTGTATTCAATTTACAACATTACAATACAATCTACAACCATATAAAATTTTATTGTATTATTTTTATGATGTAGTTTGGTATGTCTATCACATAAAATTTACTTGTATTATTTTTATGATGTATTTTAGTATGTTTGACTAATCAAACAAGAAAATTAGCTGTAAAGCACCTAGTCCTTGTGTTAAAATTATGTTATGTTTTGTTTAATTATATTTAATTAATAAAGGATTAAAATATGTTATACTTATGATATTAGAGCATTTGATATTTTTTAAAATAATTTTGAACACAATACTGAAATCACGTAGAAATCCATATATTTAAATATGAAAATTATACCATCTTTAAAAATTCCCCACATATTCCCCACGGCGAGTGGACACGGAGATGGCAGGGAGGGAGAAGGGAGGCACGTGGCGGGATGTTCTACCCCCCGTGCACCCACCTCATCATCCCCCTTAAATCTTTCAACATCAGGATCATTCTCCCTCCTAGAGAGTAATGGATCCCTGCATGCTCGTACATGCTCACATCAGCCGAGGGTGTTTGGCAATTATGCGCCGGAGGTTTGGATCTAAGGCAGGCTGGTTGTTCATTATGATGGAGTGTGAGGTCTTAATGGTTTGGTCAGAAGCATTATGGAGGAGGCATGGGTGGTCATCCACCACACATATTAACTACTTGTTTTTGAAAAATTCGAGGGTCCATTCAGGAAAGCAGAGCAACTCCTTTGCTCTCATTCTGCTCGTCTCTGTGAATTTCGTTGACAGGTTCAGTTTGGACAGTCAGTGGAACCCCGGTATCGCAGTCTCATGTGCCCCTTACCCCACGGTTTGGACTATTAGCCTTGGTAAGTGGAATTTTCGCTATGGTTCTGGTCTGTATTGTGTTTCTCTAGGTGACTCTCTGAGCGACCTTACGTTGGTTCAACACCTTCACCATTGCTTCATTTTTCGCCACCTTTCCGTTGTTTTTTCTTGCACTGGTTGTTATGCTTCTGGGGACGACTGTATATCCCTTCACCTCTCCCTTAGTCTGCAGTTGTTTGGTTCGTTGGCTTTGAGCACTCTCCCTGTCAGTAGCATGCCTCCTCGCATGAACCCCCGTCGTGGCTCCACTATGCCTGCATTCTTCTTTTCGGAACCTATGGCCCCTCCTATCCGTTTTCAAAAGCTCTCAGTGGACAAGTGCAAGTGTTTCAAGAAGGAGATCCCTGAGTCGGCCCAAGAAAAAATTCAATTGGCTGAGGATGAAATTGATGTGGATAGAACTTGCCTTGGTCCTGAGGAAATTAAGAAAGAGTTCATGGAGCTTGTCCCCGACCCGGGCTCCTCCCGTGGCAGGCTTACTTTGTACCAGAAATCCCTGGATATGTATTGGTCGCAAAAAATGGTTCTTGGAAGGACCCTGGTGGAGAAAGACGAGCAACATGGTGAAATCCTTCTTCTGCAAGACGAAATGCTGCTCCTTCTACAGCACATCCTCAACAATCAGTTGGTTATTTCCAAGAATCTAGGAATTCAGCTTGAGCCAGATTCCACCAACAATGCTCAGGAGTAATTCGTTGTTCTCTCTGTGCTTGTCAATACTACTCTCTGTAGTAGCTTTTTTCTAAGTCTTTCTGAATATTTCGGTTTTTACTACTGTATATAGTTCTTTTTTATAACGTTCTAGTAGCTCTCTTGGATAATGGATGTTTAAAACTGGTTCTGAATTCTCAAACTCCTAGCTTTGGTCTCGTTTCTCTTTGGAGGGGACTATTTTTTTTACTTATAAGCTTTTTTTCTCTTGGTTGAGAGGGCTTGTTGAATGCTGTAAATCTCTGTTTTTAAAGCAATAGAAGGTTCTTCTTATTTACAAAAAAAAAAAATTCCCCACATTTATTTTTTATTTGTTAATACATATAAAGTTATTTAAAAGAAGGCTTAATATTTTTATCTTGAAGTTTTAAATATCTCCTTTGCCAAAAAGAAGGCTTAATATTGTTATCTTGAAATTGGATATTCAAAATACTCCATTGAAGAGTAGAACATGTAATCCACCATCAACATAACCTTGCTTAAAGTTGTGGTGATAATAAAGTAAAAGTCAAAATATAATAAGCTTAGTTAAAATAAAACAAATGTTAATTTAGACATATTATTATAGCTTATATAGACAATTTAGTAATCTAATTTTGAATGATAGTTAAAATAAACATTAATCATCATTATCATATATATTAAAATTAAAATTTTATTTTACAATATTTTTATAATATTGATTTTTTAATTAAATAAATTATAATATTATTATATCATAATTTTATTATGCATATATTATCTTTATAAATACACATTAAAACCTTGAACGTTTTTTTCATTTTTACAAGATAAAAACACATTTCAAGTATATTAACACGTGACTTATGCAATCTAATGTATTGTACTTATTCTATTTCATGTTTGAAATATGTATGTTATGCAAACTAACACATGGGGGTCATTCAAATTGACATAGACTTGTCCTCTTAAATGTTTGACTTATATGTGACATGCAAATTATCACATGCTAAGCATGTGCTAGGGACAACAAGTGTGCAACAACCTGAAATAGTAATATAACCCTTCCATTATATTTTTATCTTTTTGACACCAACAACTTTATGGTTGGGTAAGTTTATAAATCAATTTTGAAACATTTCGAATCTTTACTTAATATGATAAACAAAATAATCATTGATATCTAACAATATGTCATGAAAAATAATAATAAAGATTTATTATGTACTTGACATCTAGTTTTTGAGTCAAGAATATTAGTTTGGTTGATGTTATCAATTTTTTTAAGCTATAGTCCAAACATTGGAATTCCTAATTTTGAACTAATTTTTTTTTTTAAATCTGATTTTTCTTCAATTTGATTGGGTGTGTACATGATGATGTTGGAATTCCTAATTTTGAACTAATTTTTTTTTTTAAATCTGATTTTTCTTCAATTTGATTGGGTGTGTACATGATGATGTCTGTCTCGGTTTTCCCTCTCCAGGGAGTGGCGGTGGGAGGATGTCATGGTATCTGACATGTAATTTATTCGGCCTGTCAGGTGCTAGACCCATCTGAACGTTCATGGTAATTGGTATACAGCCGGTTGTCGGTTCTCTGTGCCTGCAGCATATCTGCTTCCCGGATTTGGTCGTGCAGGCTGCAGTATGGCTTGATCTTTGTGCCTGCAGTATGGGAAAACATTTGGCATCTCTGGGTCCATTTACAGTTCAATCTCGTGAGCGTTCTTGTCTGTTTGGCCATTCTTGTTTTTGGGTGCACGATCTATATGATGTCCCGCCTCGACCTGTGTATCTTGTGGATTACTCAAGCTACAAGCCCCCAAAAGCCTCGACCTGTGTATCTTGTGTAATACTCTTGCTACAAGCCCCCTGAAAGCCTCAAAGTGAACTTCCAGCAGTTTATGGAACCCTCAAAGCTTTCGGGGTATTTTCAAGATTCATCATTGGAATTCCAGGGAAAGATACTGGAACGATTGGGTTTAGGGGAGAACACTTATCTTCCTGCTGCAGTACATTATATTCCCCGTCAGCCATCCATGGCCACAGCATGGGAAAAGGTTGAGCAGGTCATGTTTGGTGCCTTAGACAATCTTTTTAAGAAAACAGGGTTGAAACCCAAGGATATTCAATCCAACTCCGTCGCTCTCTGCTATGATTGTGAATAGGTATAAGTTGCGGGGAACATTCGGAGATTCAATTTGGAGTTATTGCCATAATGTTGCCAAGGATTTGTTACAAGTTCACAGAAACACACATGCAATAGTTGTGAGCACAGAAAATATTACGCAGAATTGGTATTTGGGTGATCGGAGCTCTTATTGGAAAGAAGAACTGCAGACCCCAACACGAAACAAGCAATTGGGTATCAACATTGACTTTTTGTTGCGTGCAAAGTACAAACTTGTCCATGTTGTGAGAACTCACAAAGGAGCAAATGATAAAGCATTCAACTGTGTTTATCAGGAGCAAGATGAAGCCAGCAAGCTTGGTGTGTCATTATTCAAAGAACTTATGGCCATAGCAGGAGGAGCGTTGAAGATTAATATCACAATTCTGGGACCTATTGTTCTTCCCATCAGCGAACAATTACTTTTCTTTGCAACGCTTGTTGGGAGAAAGCTCTTCGACATGAAGATCAAAGCCTACATTCTAGATTTTAAGCTTGCATCTGAGCATTTCTGTATTCATGCTGGAGGAAGAGCTGTGATTGATGAGCTTGAGAAAAACTTGCATCTCAAGCCAATACATGTAGAGGCTTCTAGGATGACTCTGCACCGCTTCGGCAACACTTCTTCAAGCTCAATTTGGTATGAGCTCAGTTACATTGAGGCCAAAGGGCGGATGCGAAAAGGCAATCGGATTTGGCAGATTGCATTTGGCAGTGGATTCAAGTGCAACAGTGTTGTTTGGCAAGCACTTCGAACTGTGAAACCACCAGCTGATAGCCCTTGGACCGATTGCATCAATCAATATCCTGTAAAATTGATGATGGAATGAGCAATCAATGTGAAACGAGTTTGAAACTCTGATACATCCAATTCAACCTCAGATCTACATCTATCTCCTTGATTTGTGTGAACTCGGGAGTTCTGCAATCTTGGTAATTTTCAATGATCCCCATTTCAAGGTTTCTCGCATGTCCAAGTTTTGATTTTTGATTTTTTGCGCTTCCATACTATTGCATCTTCAAGCTCTGTGCATCCAGGCTTTGGATTTCTAGGCTGTGCCACATCCCAAGCTTTAAGAGGGATTTTGCATTTTTTTAGCTTTGCTCATTCAGACTTTGTAGGTAGGAAAGTACTAGCATCAGGCATTTTCATTGTTATCTGTATAAAATTCATTTGTGAGAATTGTTACAATGGGCAATTCATAATATTGCTCCTTCACATTTATCTCCAGATCTACCATTCTTTTGCAGCTTTACTGAAATAGCTACCTGTAAAATTTGCAGCATCAAGGTGCTCTTGACTGTGGAACAATCACATTTCAGACTAATTTTGTTTATGTATTTGGCATTTCTTGATTGTCAAAGGTGACTTAACAAATTAATGTCTAAAATGCAATCATGTTAAAGGGGCGTGTGCAGTCAACCAAATGGGAAGGATTCTTGTTGGTTTTCTGTGCAGCATCTATCTCATTCTCAAAAACACCTTTATGTTCAGAAATATTAGTATGGGAACATTGACAGCCAACCTAATGAGAAGGTTTCCCGGTATTTTTCTTTGTGAGATCAATTTTATTTTCAAAATAGTATTTCGCAGGTAGACAAGCAGCAGCAGTAGCTGACTTCATTATGCTCTTTTTTAGCAGCTCTACTATTATATGTAGCTGGAAAGCTGGCATCATCAAGAGAGTTATCGACTTTGAACAATCACATGTTATGCTTTTTCACATTGCTCCACATTTCTCTCCAGAACTTCCATTCTTTTGCAGCTTCAAGGAAATAACTAGCTGTAAAATTTGCATCATCAAGGTGCTCTTTACTGTGGAACAATCATATTTCAGATTAATTTGTTTACGTATTTGGCATTTCTTGATTGTCAAGGGTGGTGACTTTCATTACTTTTTAAAATGCAATCATGTTAAAGGGGTATGTGCAATCAACCAAATGGGAAGGATTGTTGTTGATTTTCTGTGTGGCATCTGTTTCATTCTCAAGAACACCTTTATGTTCAAAAATCTTAGTATGGGAACATTGACAGGCAACCTACCTTGGAAGGTTTTCCGGTATTTTTCTTGTAAGATCAATTTCCTTTTCAAAATAGTCTGTTGTAGGTAGACAAGCAGCAGCAGTAGCTGATTTCATAATGCCCCTTTTTAGCAGCTCTACTGTTATATGTAGCTGGAAAGATGGCGTCAGTAGAATTGCATTTTGAACAGTATGTTGAAACGTCTTCTCTACATCCTGAGGGCTAGCGTTCCACTGTCAAGTTTTCCAATATTTTTTTCTGCAAAGTAAAATCTTTGTTCATTATATGAGGCAAGGCAGGCGCCGGGCATGACTTTTTTTTTTCCTTCATTCTGTTTGTCTTCTTCTTATATGGGCTATCTTGGCCTATGGATGGTAGACTTGTGATCATGATTAAAGGCTTTGCATATGTAGCAGAAGGATTCTGTTAGACGTCAAGTATTGGATGAGCTTAATGTATCAATGTACCAAGTGTGTTTTTGAAAAACTTGATCTCTGCCTTGCCATGTACAGGTTTGTTGTTGGAAACGAGCCTTTTCTAAAGGCATACAATGGTACTTTTAAACAGTATACTTTTCTGGCACTTCAATATATACAAAATGCGCTAAACAAAGCTAGAGTAAGCAACACTAAAGAAGCAATACCTCTTAATGCATACGTGTAATAGGGAGATACACAATCAGAGGGAGAATTCAGGCCAGATGTTAATGATCTCATGATACAGATTTGTTAGTTTCTGGTTAACAATGGGGCACTTTTTAGAATTAGTATCCATTTTTGAGTTTGTATACTAATGAAAACTTCCCTGTCGATTTTTCCTTTATTATGGCACTGGCCAACATCCATTTCTAAGTTTGTACACTAATGAAAAATCCCCTGTCGATTTTTCCTTTTTTATGGTACTGGCCAACCACTGGTTGATAGAAATCTTCGGCACACAAATGTATTTGATGCCTGGGGGATAAAGAATAGAATAAGGTACTAGAAAAGGTGCTTGCGTCTACACCTTGTGTTCAAGGATACCCCCTCGGCACCAGCGGTAGCACGTGCACCGCTGACCACACCACTACCTCAGCCCCAGGCCAGTGTCCATTATGACCCATCAACAACATTACACATCTTCAGGTTTATATTTCAGTTTGGATTTCAGACTGGGCAGAAGGAGTCCACCGTGGAGTCAGCAGGAGAACGAAGGAGTTGGGTCACTTCAACTTTCAAGGCTCTTGATACGCTGCTTTGGGCATTTAAGGAGGCAGGGTTCCTTAATTAGTATTTTCACATAAGCGATTACCTTTTCTTCTCAACATCAGGAAAATCAAGTACACAAAGAAAAATGTATGATCTTAGCAGACAAAGCCATTAAAATCTGTTATTGCAAGAGTTGGTTTATTCGCTTCTCCATCTCTCTCTCCATATATACCAGACTTTACCTTCCTTCATCTAGCTAGCTATGCTTCGTCGATATCCTTCTTGAGGCTTGAATAAATTTACACAAAATAACGACATCTTAAACCAATCAGCCCCCAACAAAAAACAAAAGACACCATTTCTGTCTTACCAAAAAAACATAATAGAATAAAAGCCGGAAAATACCAGACCATCCAAGCTCAGGAAACGTCTTTCATGGGTTTCTTGATTGGATCAGTAGGAGACAGTCCCCTAAAGCTTGAGGTGAATGCTATGGAGCGGAATGAACCTCCCCTTTCACAAATTGTAGAATTGGCATTATAATTACCAGTGTTGTTGCTTGCCACCATGTGACCGTCAACATATGCTAAAATCTCATTCACAAAATCTCTCGACATCACGTAGGATTGGGATTGCTAGGGTTTGATGTGCATGCTGCTTTCACAAGTTTTTCTCTGCTTTGATTGTTTTAATTCAAGATTATGCCGAAATTAGTGAGCCACACGCATGCATGGTTTTAGTGAGCCACACACATGTACACTTGTTGAATTTAGGTTATTGCTCAGTGTTGTATGGTGAATGTACAACGTTACATAAAGGGAGCACTTTAAAGTCAATATTTTTGTGTTTTTTTAAATAGAATTTACAAAAATCCAATTATCCTTTAGACATTTTTGGATTGGGCTTATTCATTGACTTCCATTTGACTTTCTTTCTACGTTATTTTTTAATGCATCAGAGGATAATTGTTTCGCTTAGTTGATAGTTGATCGAAGAAGAAGAAGAAAATATTTTAATGTCCACGAGGTTAAAAATAACCTATGGGACAGACCATTTCACATGTTGTTTTATGCAACTCAATCCTTTGCCTGTTCAACCTGATGATGAACGCCCCCAATTTTTCCACGGTCCTCTCGTTGAATAAATTATCCCAAGATCTATCTGCCAAGACACTTGCATACCTGTCCCTACTGTCCTTAAAGGCTTCACACTCTAAAATGAAATGTTTTTCCATCTCCACTTTACTCGAGGTGCAGAAAATACACACTCTTTCTTCCCAAGCTTCTTTTGGCCTTTTCTAGCGCCTGGTCTCGCAACGGAGTTGATGAGAATTAGTTCTTAATTGAGCAATAAGTATTTTGGCTTTCCAAGGTATATTGGCCCCTATGTACGCCTTTTTGAAGCTGACTGTAGGTAGGGTTAAACTCTTCAATATAGTACTTTTTTTTCTCCCTAACTCTTTATCCCAAGTTCGCTTGTGGAACTTATTGATAACAAAAGCCTTTATCTTTTTACTATTCGTGGGGCACATGTTCAAGCACATATCCCATTTACTAAGCCATTTAATATTTTGTTGCATCCAAGTTTTATTTCTTTTGCACAATATGTCTTTGAAGATGGCCTTGGGCCATCTACCTTCTTCCATTTGCTCAACTCTTTTTAGATATCGTATTAGCCGCACCATAGCAATTGCTTCAATAGAAGCAACCCCCATTTCACTCAACATGATCTCGTATGGCACTGAACTCTTAATTTTGAACTTGCTTGTGATCATTTGTTTTGAATCTTCTCTATTTGCCTCCACTGTAAGTCCGAGGTACTGCTGGCCCATACCTCACAACCATAGAGAACAATCGGGATCACTAAGAGCTCAAAAAGGGTTTGCATAGTTTTCCAATCCTATAGATCTGCCTCTCTGCATCTATTTTGGAGAGCATAAAACACTTTCCAACCTCCCATAGTTCTTTTTTTTCTACAACTTTCCCAACTCAAATTTTTATTGAAGTCGATTCCAAGGTACTTATAATCTGCCACTTCTTCAAGAGTGTTGTTTTCAAAGTAGAACATATGTTGTTTATGTTTTCTTTTGCTAGAGAAAACTACCACTTTCGTCTTGCTAGTATTTGCTTGCATCCCCACTGTTCTAAAAAAGTACTCAAGGGAAATCAAGTAGAACTTCAAGCAGAATATTTCTAGTTAATGATAGAATTATAGAATTATTTGGTCATTGATGAATGGTGATGCTACATTGATGTACGACATAAAAGGTTCTTGTTCAATCCTAATTAATTGGTAGATGAGACATATTCAAGTGGTGATGTGTAATGTGTCTTATTGGTTTGACTAGCCTTCTCTATGCAAAGGTCTAACCTACTGTGTAATTTTATCTCAGAAATTACATACTGATTCCAAAGCTAATTGCACACTAAGATGTCATTGAATATATGCTAAAATTTGATTATCTAGTGATTAGTGATAATGTAATTGCAATTAAGGTTCTTACCTTCATCCTTTTCCTGTACATTCCGTTGAGATATCGATTGCCTACAGGTCTGCAAATTACATTGGGTTCTCCATTTTGAACGCTAAACTCTTTGGAAATTCACATTGCATTTTTGGTTATTTACTTCATATTGCTATGTTAGCTGCTGATCGTTAATGCTTCATTTCATCTCAGAACCGACTGCTAAAACTGATATATGGTTTATCTATTAATATCCATGCTGCTATGATAACAATAAGTCACATACAGATATGAAAGTTAACTACTAGTTTTACATATTGACAAAATTGATATCTTACGATACGTGCTGCAGCATTTACATATTGACAAAATTGATATCTTACGACATGTGCTGCAACATTTACATATTGACAAAATTGATATCTTACGATACGTGCTGCAACATTCACTCAAGCATATCTATGATAAACTTTTGACCTCTTACATTTCATTAGTACATAATTATAATTGGTTATGATTTGTCTTGCTACATGTCTGTAATTGATTAGTGAATGACATTGGCCATTGTTATCTAAATGCATACTTGGCATAGCTTTCATGTTTGATTGATAGAATCTTGTGTTGTCATTATTGGTAATACAAACATAAGATCCTTGTATATTTATTAGCTATATCATTCGCATTACTCCATTCTCATATTTGCTTCTATCATGTACATGATATTAATGCGTACTTGATTAATGGTTGAGGTTTATTGGCAATATATTCTTTTGATTCAATATTGATTATTATACATATGTACATGTTCTTGTATTTCATTGAATGAGCTGAGCATTATTGGTGGAAGTTGAATGCACTTGACTTCATTTAGGCACTGGTCTAACTACAAATTGCATAGAAGACATATTCCGTGGTTGTCCTAGTGTTCTTACATGGCTCTTTAAGGATACCTTTCCTTGGAGGTTTCGACTTCCAAAGAAGTTAGAACGGTGACCGAGGTGACATTGGGTCACTTTTCTTATTTATGCTTACTTGGAATTAGCCCTGCTAATTTGCCCGGTAACAATAATAATGGAAAATAAAACCAAAACTATGGTATCCCATCTTGCCACTAGTGGAAGACTCTTGAAGTTGGTTCTCCCATCACCCTAACTTTTCCAAACATCATACTCACCACTATTGTGCATGTTAACATAATGGATTTGGGATACTTCATATGAGTCTCTCACTTGGTCTCATAGTTCCTTAGTGCATGCACTGTCAGGTAAGTTAATACAGTTGTTACAATCATCATTACCCCCACCCTACTTGGAGCTCCATGTGCCCTTGTCCAGTGGCCACTAGTATGAACTATGTTTTGATCCTATGTTAACACCCCATCTATATATTGAAATATGATATTTAAAATAATATAATATTAAGTTAAAAAGATATTCAATATCCACCATAGCCTTAATTTTAAATAAAATATATAATTTTGTTTCATAAAACATCCATGTCATCTACATTCACAAGATTAAGAAAGCCATCCAAACATAACCACTTTTTTTCATGTTTTAGATTATACATCTTTTAAAATAGCAACAAGTGTGAGATATTGTCATTTTATTTTTATTTTTTTAGTATGCCTGAATGAACTTCATATATTGGAATTTTGAAAATGATTCAAACTTGGGAGTGATGGTTCACTAAGGAATGTCGAGTGTTTTCACCTATTTCAAGTATTCTCACCTTGATATGGTTCTAGGCTTTTTTGAGGTTAACGAATCCCTTCTTTGGTTGGTTCACAGCTCCTAGTACTTGCATTGTATAAATTCTTCCTTTTTACTGAGAAAAACTTATTATGCATTTTGTGAGGTCAACGAATTCCTTGTTTGGTTGATTCATCCCTCCTGGTACTTGTATTAAATAAATTATACTTTTTGCCAAGAGAAATTTATCATGCTTAAGTTCTCATTATCCTTTCTTTGGTTGGTTCACCCCTCCTAGTACTTGCATTATATAAATTATTTTTTTAGCTAAGAGAAATTTATTATGCTTAAGTTCTAGTTTATTTTACTTCAAAATAATTTACAACATTAATAACATTTGTATTAAGATTTAATTGCATGTGCATTTCCTTCAAACTTGGCCTAAATGCTCACAACATCCAACATTTATGGCTTCCCAATGCTTTTACAAAAACTCTGTAATTATGTAATTAGTTCATTTCTCCTTCTACAACTTTCTTCTTGAGGTAGTAACAGCGAATGGCAATGTCAAGGACATTGCCACCTCGTGGCTCTTGTTAACTTAGGAGTCGATACATAGAGGTAGGGACCTGCCAACACCTGCATCTAAAACTCTGACAATAGAAAAAGATTCCAATGTTGAGTGGAAATTTTAATGAGCCCATCGATATTGGGAAATGAGAATGATGGTCCGAGCAACATTTTCATTCTCCAAGAACCTACGAATGGACATTCTCCACCCTATTGTACACACGCCCCAATTCTATTTCGGTAATATGGCATAACATAGGTAAAATATATATTTTATGGAATATAACATAGGTAAACTATCCATATAAGTTAAGAAACAATTTTTTTTCATTTATTAACTTGGACTTTTTAAAAGCTTTAATTCCTATGAAGGTTATCTCTCTATCCCCACCGGAGATTTCATTATAATCATCCATTGTGGCTTATAAAATCCTATGGTTATACCTAGCTCCATCCATACATCTCTACTTTTTTATCCAACCTAGAGCGAACCAAATAGTCATTGACTCCAGTTAGTTGTATTTGTGTCAAAAGTGCCTAGAAAATGATGTAGTAAACATATCACATCATCGGCAAAAGAAGTATGGCAGGTTGTTTATTCAATTGTGATATGAAGGGAGATCAACTATTTCGCATCTTTCTTATACTCTTGCCATCAGATTAAATCAATAGATGATATAGCTACCAATTAATGATTACTTCTTGGTATAATCTATCAGTGGGTCAGAGATATGATATTACTTCTTGGTATAATCTGTCAATGGGTCAGAGATATGAGGTAATTCGTTGGTAGGCGATTAACAAAGAAAGATTGTTCAAAAGTGAATTATATATATAATTTATTTCAATTGAGAATGCCTCGAACCTCTTCAAGAAATTTAATGCTTCCAGTTTATGATCACCACCTCTGTTTGCTAAATTCAACTGACACTTAATGCACCAGCTACACTAGGATTTCAACAGGCTTCGACGTCGCTTGTGTCAGGATCTATTACCTTCCTAATCATGGAGAATGCAACCAGCGCTGGGAAGTCATGGAACCAGTTATGAACTTATTTGCGCTGCCATAAATACTGTATGTTTACAGCTGGGCATTACTTGGAAATCTGTATTTTTTCCATAGTTGTTAACACAATTATGGGCACCCAAAGTAGGATGCATTAATTGGGAGAGAGATGTAAACAACTATTTTCACCTCCAGGACTGTAAATGACCTATGAGTTTGCTTCCATGAAGTATTTATGAGTTCAACGCCTCAATTCCCACTCTTATTGGACTTACTCTACATTGTTCACTGCCACGACCGCTAAGAAATAAGCTAAATTCAACACATGTACATGTACGTGGCTTACTAAAATCATACACGGGATGGGACGTCACTTCCGACGGCATTGGACTTACTCCACATTGTTCATTGCCACAACCACTAAGCAATAAGCTAAATTCAACACATGTACATGTACATGGCTTACTAAAATCATACATGGGATGGGACGTCACTTCCGAGTTGCGACAACTCCCTTGTAGCCTAACTCTGCCATTGTTGGATGAAATTGTGATGGAAAGCCAACTCCAGTTACCCAATTTGCATTGTTGGATGAAATTGTGATGGAAAGCCAGCTCCAGTTACCCAATTTGTGTTTGCAGCTCCAGAACGAGTAGCTTTGACAATCAATGCAGTAGTATGAAATTACATGCTACACCAACTACAATGGACGCCCTCCAAAAATGCTATGACACGACCACTAGATTATCTTTCATTAATTCATTTAGGTCACAGACAAGTTTCAAGTTTGAATGTCAAGTAAAATGTTGAGGACGGGCCGATAATCTACAACCAAAAGGTATTTAGCTCCTCATCTAATGCAGTTTGTGACTATGAAATACGTGTGCTTGAAGTAGAACTTAGGCAGAGCTAAAGAAAAGGCCTACAACAACTGAGAATAAAAGATTACCGTTTGTGAAATTTTTAGGAAATTTTTGCTTTGATTTTGTGTTTTCTTCAAAGAATATGAAAATTCATCAAAAATTGGTTAAAATTCATGTTTCAAATGTTGTAGTAGTGATAAAACTGGCAGATTCTTGCATTATCAATAAAGTATCTTACAATTTACAAGGTTCTTTCAATCATGTGTATTTTATCAGCATCATTTACAATAGGTGTAAATGAAGATAGGAAAATTGTAAAGCAATCCAAGATCCATTTTCTTGGTAGTCCAGCAAACTGACCTGGATGAAATTGCGTTAATGGCCAATGAGCACTCAAATGCCCTATCAATTTTCCAGAATAGTTGAAGAAATAGCTAAACTCGAAGCACCAAAGGCCGCAACCAAAATTAGATCATGGTCTACCCTTCGTTGGCCTCCTGCTCTCAGATGATTCCTGCCTCCATAAAGGAAATTATTGTGTCAGAACGCGGGCTCCTTTGTCAAGTAAGTAAAATACTATCTATTGATTAATTGAATTCATACCCTACTACTCTTAATTCCTCATTCTGATTTCTTGTGAATTGAATGCTTAAATTATTTCCAGGCCGACTCCTTACGTGCAAGAGCATGTCAATATCGGTAGCGAGCTGCTTGTCTATGAAACTGGGATGGATTATTATCATTATGATGTGCAAATTAGATTTGAAAGCTAACTACTACCATTATGTTTCTCTGCCTTACCTGTTTCTCATGAACAATCTTCATTACATTGTCAAGAAGGTCAAGGGTTCGAATGTTTTAGGACTGTTCCATTTAACTTTGCAAAGAGTTGCATCCTAACCTTTCAGCTTTAAATGTTTCACCAGAATATGCCTAATACCACTGTTGTTGCACTTGATACCGCTGGGTTGCTCCATATATCAATTTTGGCTTCATAAAAGCTAGAAATTCCAGATAGGATGAGCCTAAGAATTTCTCTATGATGTGAATACATTGCCACTAAATCCCACAGATAAGGATTCAAAAAAATTATAATGGAATCTAAAGTCAACCAAATCTGAGTGGAAATAATATTTTGAAAGATCGCAAACTTTTAAAATCTCTTTATGTACCTTCAAACGATATTTTGAAGTGTCAAAGTATTTAGTATCACATTGACAACGGCGATATTCATGTTCGGATCTTCCATTTTCTAGGAAATCAAGAACCATGGCCTCTGGATCATGTTCCAACTCATCACTGGCGCCATCATGCAGAAGATCACAGTTTGAATCCTTTACCGATAGCGGTCGACTCTTTAACATCCAAAAATCCTCTAAATGTAACAGCCTACACATCACATCACATTCTTCACAGGCAGAGTAACAATTCAACTTTAAAGATCATCATACAATGTATCTTTTTGCGTGGGGAAAGAAACAAATTTAGTAATAATTTAAAAATACGTGGCCACAGATTCTCTATATATGACCTGATTTCTTCTCTAATGGGATTAAATGAACCTGCGCCAGCGTAATCCAAACCATGGGATGAAATCAATGAAGACTTAATTTTAGTAAATGTGGCCAAATCAGGAGTAATGTCTAAACAGAAATAAAAGACAACTGATCAGCTTATCTTATCTTTCTTACATCTTCCACAGTGAAAACTATAGATGACACCACTCGACTCGACACAACTCACGTATAATCCTACTACTTTAGTAGCTAGTACCCTACCTAGTCTCCGCCTATTAAATATTAATGACGTTTACAACAAAATTTCAAACGTCATTTTGACAATTTATAAAAAATTTACGCATCTGACATTACGTTTCTTCAATATTTTTCACCGTATTTGATGGGAAAAATGCTCAAAGACGGGCAGATTCTCAGCAAGCATGGATGGAGCCAGCTATAGCACGGTCTAATAAATGTTACTGAGGCATGTCATAAATTCATTTAGGATAAAGATCCAAGGCGCATTTTTCTGAAATTCTAAATTTAATTTAATTTTAAATTATTTTTAATATCTGACAATTCCCCTCACACCAGGGGTATATTGTCAAATCAATCTTATTAACCAATGATAAAAAAGCAATTTCAAATTTCAATAATTTTATAAAGTTTTTTTTAATTTTCAAAAACCATATTTAATATATAATTTTTATAATCTTTGTATAACTTTGTAAAAATTTAATACAAAGTGAGTTGTTAATATAAAGTCAGCTAAATTAGATAACCAATCGATCACTATAATCCCTGCTACGCAGGGACTAATAATTCAACACATAAAAAGTAACAAACTTTAAAATTTTATTGAATATCCATCTATCTATCTATCTGTGTGTGTGTGTTAGCATTTTGTAGCTCAAGGTACTCTTGTATCCGGTGTCTAAGTGCAGGGGTCCGAGATGATGAAGTTTCATAAATGTTATAAAGTGACTTTATTAATGTGCATTTATTAAAGCACTTTATGATGTGATTTTCTAATTTAAAAGTGACATGTACTTTATTATTTTTATAAAGTGACTTTTATTATATTTAGGGTAAATGTGACTTTTCGAAAAGAAATATTTTTTATATTGTTCACTTAGGAGTTTTAAGTGAACATCAGATTAAATCCTAACCTTAAATCTTGTGGCCAAGATCTAATCTCAACCGTTGAAGTCGAAGAGTCATGGGGAGTTACCCTAATGAGAAGATAAGAGAAACTATGAGACTTCATTTGCACACAACCCAAGAGAATTTGGAGAATGGAGGGAATGCGCTTCCAAGAGAGAATTTTAGAGGAAGGGAGAGACTCGAATTCCAAGAGAGATTGAGGGAGAAAAGGCAGAGAAAGGAGGCACGAATCCCAAGAGCAGAGTGCATTTCCCAAGGAAGCAACACACATTCCAATGATGGAAATGGTGGCATGCACTTCTAGGACATCCCAAGCATTAATGATTCATGTACAGCAGTTGAAGAGCACATTTTTCTAGGTGAAGAAGGTGGCATGTTTTCCCAGAAGATTCAGAAGCATTTAAGGAGGCCTGCAAGTATTGTGCAGTGAGGATGTACTATTGTACTCGTGCACGCAAATCGATATAGGAGTTATGTAGTAGATTGGAACGCATTTCAAGTGAGTGAAGGGTACGAAGTTCAAGGTTCAGGGTTGTTTATTAAATGTTGTTGTTTACTGCTGATGTAACTTTTGAATTTTATCTTCCTCAATAGAGAATTCTCTTAGATTGGTTTTCCCCAAAGTGTGGGGTTTTTCCAGGGTCAATTTGACCAAAATTCCCGTGTTAAAACTTATTTACAATCTGCTGAGATAAATTTCCCGTGTCCGGAATTTTTGGACATATTGTTGTTAGTGAAGTTTTTTCGTTGTTAAAGTCACTTAATGAACAACATGTTAGCTTACAGGTGCATATCATGGTATGCCAGTGAAGTGTGGTCGCTTGGGTGTCTTTATAAGTCTAATATCAAATGTTGCTCAAGTGTTTGACAAAATTTTATGTAACTATATGTGAACAGTGAGCAGATTTTTGTCATTTTTCTTTTATATATATATATATAACTTAAAATACATTAAAACTATTGAAATTTACTAGTATTTTAGTATTTAAGTTAGGGGTATAGCCATACGTCTTTCAAAATAATGTTTAACTTTATTGTTATTTAGTGCTTGGATTTTCATATCATATTTGGCTTTTATGTCATTAAATGGTTGACTTCATTGTTCATCATCTACATAATTAATAATTATTTTTAGTTTTTGATATAGTATAAGCATATTTATTACTATATTTATTAAGAAAATGAATAGTAAAAATTATTTAAATAAAAAATGTGTATACAATTTATACATTATAAAACAATATACAATTAAATAAAATCTACTTAAAGTAAGTATTTAGGGGATTTGAACTTGTGACCTTACATTTACAACTTTTCATCTCAATTAATTGCTATATCCCTCATGAGTTATTATTATTATTGTTGTTATTAAATGAAGATGAGTGTTTTGTTTTCTTCAAATAAATAACCAACATTTACCTTTTCATACTTTAAATAGTGTGACTCATTCATTTTAATTTTATCCAAATTTATACCTGTTTACATATTTGAAAATCGGAGGGTCTGATACCAATTTGATCACTCTATAGATTATTGGTTTATTTTATTAAGGACATTTCCTTTTTTTTCTTTTTCACTTTTAATGAAGTTATTTTTTTTATTTAATTTATTAACCTTACACTAGTAATAACATATTGTTATAGATACATCTAATTATTCTCTAGGTTATATGGTTATAGATGCACCTATTTAGCTATATATGCACCTAAATATTCTCTAGAATATATAGTTGTAAATGCATCTCATTATTTGATATACTAAAAAAACAAAAAACACCAATTAAATTTAAACATTATTGTTTTCCATCATTATTAATATTATTATTTTGTAAAATATTATATTGAATTAACATATAAAAATAGATGTTACAATTTTTTTTACTATTGAAATGCAAAATTTAATTTGGAATTATTTCATAATTATATTAAGTTTATTCAATTTAATACATTTTTTTAATTTTAATTATGAATCTACATTATATATTTTTATTTTTATTTTTTATTTGATTAGATACGATTATAAACATGACACATTTAACATTTAATACAATAATTTTTAATTTATATTTTAATTTACATTATTGACTTTTTTATGAAAATTATTGATTTTTTTTGTTATGAAAATTGAAATGATTTATTAGTATTTCTATTATTTTTTTCTATTTTTTGAAATTTAGTTTGTTATAGAGAAATTTCATTAAAAAATAAATTCAATGAAAAAAAAACATACTATTGATATTCATTTGAATCAAATGGTACATGACTATAATGGTCTATGAACCAACATAAGTTCCCGCCCGAGGGCCATATCATTAGTTACAAAAGATTTATCAAATACTTTTCCAAAAGTTCTAACAGAACTACTAAAAACACTGAAATCAAAATGCATCAGAAATAACACTCCACAAATTATAGTTCGAAGATCTGGACCTCTCCTTGGTCCCAAGATAGTTGCTCCAGTATTTCATCCCAAAATATGACTCTTTCGTCACATTCCAAAGCTTGTTTGGAGAGTTTGTCTGCCATAGAGTTATGTTGACGATATATATGGACCATAGATATTGAGTTAAAATATATGAAAGCTTCCTTAATCCTTCTGGACCAATGAGCTAGTTTGATTACCTTTAAATTGTAGGCTCCTTCTCCCCATTTGATCATGACCTTGGAGTCACCAAAAATATTTAGCTCCACCAAACCAAAATATTTTGCAACTTTAAGTACACACCAAAGAGCCATCAGCTCCGCTTTCATGTTGGTCCCAGTACCACAGTTTAACCTAAGCTTGAAGAAATGATTCTAAGAAAGATAGATCACCCCACCAGCCGTCGAAACCCCACAATTTGGAGCATCATCAAAGAAAGCTACAGGAGAGCAGAACTATGTATTGAATAATCCAATTTTCCTTATCTTTGGTTCCATAACCTGTTGACCCCCTTCATCAATGAAATGCATAATTCGAGCACAAGTTGACTGAAGATCAGGGCATTGATCTTCGAAGATGGATTTGTTTCTAATATTCCATATAATCCATGAAATCCACGTAGGGAGAGTTTGTTAAATTTTGCAATTGCCCATCCAATTTCTTATACAAACATCAAACTGTCCTTTTCCCCATATATTATCCACTTTTAAAAAAGTACAACACCGAAACCAAATCTGCTGAGTAAATGGACAATCAACAAAAATATGATTAGTAGTCTCCACGTTTTCTCTGCACAAAGTACACATACCAGGTCTACTCCAACCTTTCAACTGAAGGTTTTCCCATGTTTTCAGTTTACCTTGAAGAGCAAACCAAAGAAAGCACTTAAGTTTTGGAGGAATCTGCCATCTCCACAGATTTTTATACCACCATTGCTGAGGAAAAATACACTTATGTTTTATCATTGCTTCATATGTTGTTTTAGCCGTTACTATTCTTGAAGCCAAATTTCCTCCCCAAATCAATTTATCACTTTCTTTATTGATTTTGCATCCCGCCAAATTTAGTCTTCTGATGTAGTGGTCCCATCCAAATGCAGTCGGTCCCCATAAACCCAAATATTCTGACATATACCAATAACTCCCATGAGAGTTATCAAATTGAGGCTTAAATTTCATTAACTACTATAAAGCACTAGGAGTAACTAGCAATTAGTGCCATTTATTTTTCGCACTAGGAGTAACTAGCAATCAATGCCATTTATTTTTCAAACTTTGTTTTTATATTATGGAAATTTGAAATCTTAACCCGTTTTTTAAGCTAATTGCAGTCTTTCTATTACTTAATAATTATACATAATATGCAAAAAAATTCATTGGCTAGCATGCCATAAGGGAAACTAGGCCAACCACAACGAATATAGTTAATTTGGCATTAATTCGAGAATCCAAAAACGCACAAAATTGACTCAGGAGCATGCCTGGAAGAAGATGGAAACTAGTGCCTCGTTTATACCAAGCATTCCCTGAGCATCTATCATTACTAAGAAACAACAATGATAGTCACCTATGCCAGTACTAGCAATTAATAGAACATAGTAAAAAACAAACCAAACATCATTGAACTTATGAGGTGCATCCAAGGAGATGGAGATAGGAGTAGAATTCGCCTCACTACGGTTCTCCTCAACTGGAGAAAGGTGTTCATAGAATCCACAAGAAGCTCCAATTTTTCGTGGAGAGCCTCAATATCAACTCTCATAGACTAGATTGCCAGTCAAATTTCCTCTCACAAATGATCATGTTCCATCAAATCCTTCCCCAACAACGTCTTCATTAACTAGTATGGATCAATTCCAGTTCTTTTTTCCTACTCTTTCATAATCAGAGAGGCAAATTGCATCTCCACCTCCACAATTTTTTTATGAATAGGGAAAGAAATGTCATTGTTGAAGTGTTCCACATAGTACTTTGGCCTCTGGCTACTTTCTCCCTTCTACATCTCACTCTCTGACGAGGATTGCATCTTCCCCTCTAGAAGTTATCCAATAAACTTGAGGTCGAGGAGGTGCTCTATAACTCATCCAGAGACTGCAGTGCAAAGCTATCTCTTGCTCTCCCTTTATCCTTAACCATCGAGCCTGCAATAAGAACAACTTTTTGGCCTCCACATATCCTGAATAAACTTGGAATCCCAATACCCCATGTAAGTAATGCCCATTACTATCCAACAATGCTCCCTTATGCTACATATATGTGAATGAACTGATTGTACGAGATTGAGCATCTCCCCTTAATATTGGAAATCGGCTTCATTCAAAACCATTATGCCATTTGTGCTCAATGCATCTAAATTGACATGTACGGTAGACTCAACATGGATACTTGCATGTGGGGTTAGATAGAGACACTAAACTCTTTCACAAATCCATAAAAGCCATTACAAATTTTTAATCCACCCAAGTCATATTTTTAAATTATCTCCACAAGTTTTGGTTGTTTTGGTTATAAGTGTGTATTAGACTCCCTTGTTTGTGGGAAAATGGACCCCCTAGTCTCGGCAACAATTTAATTGCTAAAGTCTAAGAAAGTGTACACACCCTATCCACTTAAAGATTTGAACATTTGACTTCCTAAGAAGAATTTTTTTTTCAACGAAAAAAAAACATACTATTGATATTCATTAGAATCAAATAGTACATGACTGTAATCGATCGATGAACCAAACATAAGTTCCTACCCTAGGGTGATACATAATGAGTTCTTCCCAAAGGAAATACATATGATAGCTTACAAAAGTCAACAAAACAACTTCTCCAACAGTTCAAAGAAAGCTAAGCAGAAAACAATGAACATTGTCCTTCAAAGAGAACAATCCACAAAAATTACATCTCAAAAATCCGGACCTCTCCATGGTCCCAAGTTTGGTGCTCCAAAAGTTCATCCCAGGATATTACACCTTCACACATTCTAAAGCCTGTTTGGAGAGTTTTTTGCCATGGATTTATGTTGTCGGTAAATATGCACTAGGGAAATATAGTTAAAGGATTTTAAAGCTTCCTTTATCCTTCTGCACCAGTGGGCTAGTGAAATGACCTTTAAATTGTAAAGTCCTTCAGCCCATTTAATCGTGACCCGAAAGTCGCCACAGATATTAATCTCCCTCAATCCAAAATATTCAGCTACTTTAAGAACACAGCACAAGGCCATCAGCTCCGCTTTCATGTTGGTCCCAAAACCACAATTTAACCTGAGCTTGAATAAATGATCCTAAGTGAGATAGATCACCCCACCAGCAGCCGCAACTCTAGAATTTGCAGCACCATCAAAGAAAGCTACAAGACAGTTATACAAAGTATTGAATAAACCAATTTTCCTTACCTTTGGAACCAAACCCTGTTGCCCCCCATCTTCAATGAAGTGCATAATGTGAGCACAAGTAGCCTAAATATCTGGGCAATGATCTTCAAAGATGGAGTTATTTCTAATAAACCAGATAATCCATGAGATCCACGCCGGGAGGGTTTGGTAACTTTGACATTTACCCAACCAATTTCTTATGCATACATCAAACTGATCGGTTCCCCATATATTATCCACTCTTAGAAGTGTACATCACCAAGACCAAATCTATTGAGTGAAAGAACATTCAACAAGAATATGATTGATGGTCTCCATATTTTATCTGCACAAGTAACACATGCTAGGACCATTCCAACCTTTCAACTGAAGATTTTCCCATGTTTTCAATTTACCTTGAAGAGCAAACCAAAGAAAGCACTTTAATTTTGGAGGAATCTTCCATCTCCACAAATTTTTATACCACCAATGATGTGGAAAGATACACTTATGTTTTATCACTGCTTCGTAGGCAGTTTTTGCAGTGACAATGCCTGTGGCCAAATTTCCACCCCATATCATCTTATCTCTTTCGTTATTAATTCTGCACCCTACCGAATTTAGTCTTCTGGTGTAGAGGTCCCATTCATATGCTGTCGGTCCGGATAACCCCAAATCTTCAGACTTATACCAGTAATTCCCATCAGATTTATCAATACGAGCCTTCTTTATCTGATTCAGAGTATAAATATCAAAGTATTTTAAAATGGACTGAATGTTATCTGAAAGTTGATAGTTTTCATCCAATCCTAAGATTGGATCAATACCAACCCGAACATTCTTACCATCGCCCACCTGCCACTGAAGGTCCACCGCGAGGCAATTATAAACTCTGAGAAAACCCAACCAGAAAGGGGAAGCCCCTTTTGATTTTTTGTTCGAATTCCTTAACCAATAAATCAGGTCGTCTTTTATGCATTTCTCTTTCAGCACTTGAGTCCAAAGAGAAGACCCAGTCAAGCCACGCCAAAAACTTTTCAATCTTAGAGACTCACTGAAGCTTTCAAGCTGTTTAATACCCCACCCACCATATTTCTGTGGAAGTGTGATTTTTTCCCAACTGGTCATAATTACACTCTTACGTTCTCTACCACCATTCCACAGGAAATTTGAAAATAACTTTCTGAAGGATGTTAAGACTGCTTTAGGAACCCGAGCAAGAGAAAACCAATACACGGGTATTCTTGTTAATACCGCTTTGACCAAAGTTAATCTTCCAGTAATTGTGAGCAATCTGTATGACCAATGATTAATTCTCCCTTCCACCTTTTTCATCGGCCACATCAAGTCCTTAACCCTATAATCATTAGGTTTTAAGAAATAACCTAAATACTTGAATCCATCTTCCAATTTACAGCATTTATAAGGCAGAAAGTTCATAATTTCTGCAATTCTGGTCTCCTCCATATTATGCTGATAAAAACACGATTTTTTGGAGCTTACCTTCATTCCTGAAGCTTTACAGAAGGTTTGAATTAAATATTTGTAATGACTCCATTCTTCAGCAGAGTCTTTGCCCGCCAATAGAACATCATCTACGAAAAGAAGATGAGAAATATAAAGCTCTTTTGATATTTTTATCCCTTGGATTCTTTTTTATGTTTTGGCTTGATTTATGAGTCTGTTGAAACATTCAATGATTAGCAAAAATAGAAAAGGAGACATATGACACCCCTATCTGATACCTCTGCTAAGCCTAATACATATTATAATGCATGATCTCAAATTGATTTATTTTTATCACTTCAATTATTTTTTTAAAATGTGACTCTAATTATTGAAATTTTAAAATGTTACAATATGAAATTTTATTTTCTATATAATTGAAATTAATATTATTAAAAACAATTACATATCATTTTAATAAACAATAACAAAATTTTAATATATTAACATGTAATGTTTAAATTAAAAATTTACATTCAAAAAAATTTGACATACAAAATGTATGCTTATCCCTTTAAATGATATAACTCTTTCATATATGCAATTTCTTAAAAGGAAAACTAGGACTAAAATCCAATAATTTATTTAAAATTATAAAACCATTATATTGTAAATATAAATATCAAATTTTCAAACTATGGTCAATCATAATGAATCATGGTCATTCAAAGTCAACCATAGTTAAGCATGGTTAACAAAAGTTAAACATGTTCGATCAAAATGAATCATGCTCACCAATAGTCAACCATCGTCAACCATGAACATCAAAAGTCAACCACAGTTGAGGATGGTCAACCATAGTCAACTATAGTCAACAAAAATCAATCATGATCCACCAAAGTCAACTATTATCACCATAAACATCCAAAGTCAACCATAATCAAGCATAGTGAATCTAAATTAACAATGATCAACCATAATCTACCATGGCCAACCAATAATAATAATAATAATTCACCAAACCTTAGGCTAGCCATCAACTAGCAAGGCATATTAATAATTAATAATATGGTTTATATATGTCCATGGTTGTATATCAACCACATTTAAATTTATAGTTATAGTTGATATACGTAAATCAACTTATATAAGCCATATGTGGTTGATATAAGCATATGGCTTTCTAGTTGTACTTTAAAGAAAGAAAATGTTAAAATCATAAATAAAAAAACGGATGGCGTGGGAAATCTAACACGTTGAAGATGTCCCGTTTGGACAGCACCATTGATTTTGATTTGTCTGTTTCCTTTGGAGATTCATGCAACCACCGAAGCAACAGTCTGTTAACAATGTAACACGATCTACAATTCAGATTGTACCTGCGACCTTTTTTATTTTTCTTCTTCGTTGTTCATCAAATTAATTATATTATTCATAGATTGAAGTGTCATCAATTGATCGCAAATTTCATTTGCAAATGCTATATATCCTATCCTCAATTCATGCAATCTATTCAAAAATTGTGGAGTTTTCATGACACTTCATGAGCTATTTTTTAGTGTAGGGCCCTTTAATCTACGAATTCCCACTACTATGTTAGAGTGGAAACCACAAGAATCCACAGATTTATGCTATCGGTCCAAGGAACATAAAGCAATTTTGTCAAGAATCCACATATGTATGGCTTCTTAGATATTCCTAATAATCTCCAATTTCTAATGTAGCTATAGTCTGAAATTTAGCATACGAGCTATGTGGTCAATGTCTTCAACACGATGAAAGTTCGTAAAAATTGAAGCAGGGTGCCAATTTTTAATGTAGCTTTAGGCTCAAATTTAGCATACGAGCTATGTGATCAACGTCTTCAGCACAATGAATTCCGTAAAAATTTGAAGCAGGGTGTTCAGAAGTGATTCATGTAATTGGAGAAGATGAATTTAAACCCAAATTTAGATATCTCCCACCACAGTTGGAGAGGATTCTAAATCAATCATATCGACGAGTAATTTAACTCGTCAAAGAGGTTAGATAGCTTGCACAATGTCGGGCTTGAATTTTTTTGAACTTCAATCACATTTGACAATAAGATAAATTGCACAGAATGGATGTTAGAAAAGAAAATATGAAATTCAACCAATACTTTGAATCTATTTGTGTGATACGAGGCATTCAAATGGCATCGGTTGGAATCCGGTGAAAGAAGAATACAATGTTAGAATCCGGTGAAAGAAGAGATGCTCACACGAAAATTTCTATTGTTCAAATAACTATTTGAAACAACAAGGTAGATTCAAATTGTTGAATTTGCAAAATTATTAAAATTACAATTTTCAAATTGATTTTCAACGAAATTGGAAGAAAAAACTACCATTTCATCAAAATTGGGAGAAAATGGCTAGGGATTTGATGGCTTGTTACTCATGTTAGGAGCAATTATACCACCAACCTCCATACCTATCATTGAAATCAGTCAGCACAATTAAGCAGTTCCAGGGCTTGAGATTTGCCCAGCTAGATCGAAGATAAGTTCAGCAGGATAGGCATCAAGGCGATTTAGCCATTAATCAGTTCAATCGGTAAGGTAATAAGGCGATTCATAATTGCATTACAGGTGTTATGCAAAAGCAGTAATGGAAATCATGATCGGTTTAGATCATGTCAAGTACAAACCACATGGGTGTCTTCAATCGCATTGAAAGAGTTTGCAAGTAGGAGAAATGACGCCACATCATTCATGTCCAGAGTTTAATTTTGCATCTACTGAGTTGAATGCAACTGCATGAAGTCACCCGGCAGAAGCCACAAAGGAAAGAAATATTTTTGGCTAACTGTCAAGAAGCTTGTGGAGGACCCTGATGGAGAAAACTCGATAACAAATCAGAAGACAACATGTGGCAGCAGCCAAGAGGGTGTCGGAGAAGTTAATCGGGGGTGTCAACAAAGATGCTCGGGAGGAGTCCTGAAAAATAAAATCAATAAAGAAGCCCCAACGGAATGACAAGTGGAAAAAGTCAAGTGATCGCCAGTGTGCAGTATTGGAGATGTCAACAAGAATGTTCAGGAGAAGTCCAATTGGAGCAAGTCCGACGGAGTAATTAGACCCAACAGATTGGCAAGGTATTAAGTGTGCAACATAAGGAAGTCTGATGAAGAAGTTTCAACAGGACAAGTGTCAAAGTATTGGAGTCTGCATTGTCGAGGTTGCAAGTGTGTGCATCAATGGAAACCTCGAAGGAGTCGGGGCGATATATTTCGAGCAGATGTATCAGAGGGAAACAACGAGATTCAAATGTTGAAGGTCGATGGAGAGTCCCAATAGGGACACTCGTCAACGATGTGGAGTTTTCCAGCGGAGTTATAAAAAGGAGTCAACGTGAGAAGGTCCAATGGAGAAGGTCGAAAGGCATAGCTCTTCATCCATCCAGTCAGAGAGTGACTCGTGGAAGAAATGTAGAGGTTTGGATCAAAGGTGACCAAATATTCTACGACTGGCTACATGTGAAGGACGTTCTTCCCAGCCATAGGCACTGTCAAACCAAGTTTTACTTTGATAGGCCACCCCCTAGCTGGGGCTATCAATCCAAAAGGGCTAAGTGTTTTTCCACGTCTTCTAAACAACCCAATATCTCATGCAACCCATTGGTGCCTAAAACCCCTCCAAAGCTATCTCAATCCTCAATTCTCCTTCCCCATAAACCTACTCAACGCTAGGAACAAGCCCCCTTCTCTGAGTCAATAGTCCCTCGGGCAGCCTCTAGTTCCCTTCTAGTGCTCCAGAACAAGCTAGACAGGAAGTCTCCGAATTGGGGACTCCAGGGCTAAGATGCAGGCCAGGTTTCTCTCTCTGACCTATCTACTGATTCAATGGCATGCAAAATTCATATTCATAAATGGATTCACACTCCTATGTCACAGTATCAAGCTCGACTCTCCAAGGTAATGGCAAGGCTCATGGTGAAGGAAAATTCGAATGGTGGAATGGTAGAAGGAATGAACCCTTCTGAAGCTCTAATTCTTAATTTTATAGGCATGCATCTTATTGACATGTGGCCCATCCACATGGAACCACTCTTAATCCCCTTTTGCATAGTTAAATAACGCTTTAATTAAATAAAGCAAGCTCCTAATCATGGCTTTAGAAAATATGGTTAAATGGATAAGGTTAAGGATATAAGATAATCCCCCTTGGGTCATTTCCATTAGCCCAATGTCACTTCCCCTCTTGTGGATTCATAGCCCCCCATCTCTTCTTCGTCCTTCTTCCTCTGCAACCATTAGAGATTTTATATTTATATCAAAATCTACATTATATTTACATAGTCTTGGTAATATTCTTGGTCATCTTGACCATTGTTTTCGGCTTCTAGCCTTTACAAAAATATTTACAAATTTACATCATGGGGTCAAAGTTGGGGTATTAGATTCCCCCCTCTTAATTTATGCATTGTTCTCAATGCGTCATCGACACTATGTACATTTACAAAACTTTGTCAAAATTTATAAATAGTTGCGGGTATACCTCTCACATCACATCCTCGAGCTCCCTCGTTGCTTCTTTGGGACTATAATGGGTCCATTGGAACTTTACCTGTCCAATGGCCCCGTTCCTTAGCAACATAGCTCTCTTGTCCTGGATGTGCACTGGCTGTACCAGAATATCGCCTTCTGATTCCACCTAGATCACAACCCAATCAATTATGTGGTTAGGATCAAGCACATATTTATTTAATAAAGAGACATGAAATACATTATGCACATGCAGACAAGCAAGAAATGATAATGCTTAAGCTACATGTCCCATTCTATCCAAAATTTCAAATGCCCCACAAAATCAGGCTGCAAGCTTTGGACAAATTCACAAGTCCAGGGAACTCTTTTTTGGCATGACTTTCAGATACACATGATCCTTCACTTTAAATTATTTTACTACTCTTACTTTGTCTGCACAACTATTTTGTCTATCAGGTGCTACTTTCAAATTCTACCTAATTTTTACCATCTTCTCTTCTATTTCTTTGAGTAGTTTCGCCCTAATTATTACCTTGTCAACTGGATTGTCCCAACTGATTGGAGTATTTCCCTTTCTACCATATAATGCTTCAAATGGACTCATCTACAAAGAATCATGATATCCATTATTATATGAAAACTCTATTAGATACAGGTAGTCTTCCTATTTTGATGGTTAATCCATCACATACATCCTTAACATATCCTCAATAACCTGGTTGACTCTCTCATTCTTCCCATCTTTCTGTGGATGATATGATGTGCTCAAATTCAAATTTGTTCCAAATCCCTTGAATAATACCCTCCAAAAGTTGAAGTAAACTTTGAATCTCTATCTGCAACTATTGCCTTGGGTATCCCATGTAACCTAGCAATATCTTTCATATAAATATCTGCTATATTAGCTGCCTTATGAGTTGAATTAACTGGTACAAAGTGTGGAATTCCACAGGGGTAGATCACTAAGCTTGAACAAACCTCACAATTTCACTTAGTTAATTGCAGAGAAGAATTTAGCAGAAAGGATGAACAAATTCACTCATGAAACTCAAAAGATATGAGAAAATAATGATAATACATTCATCAGCTGTAAGCTGGCAAAAAGATATCAATACAATAGAATGAATTCGATTTCTCCAAGGGTGATTTGAATTCTCCTCGAGTCATGGCTTAGTCATCACTGGAACCATCTCCCAATTAGACTCAATGACCACCGATGGTGAATAAATAGTCAACTGAGGTAGAAATGAGCCTAACTAAACCGTGTGAGCACTGAAATAGGGGAGGAGACTCCAAGGGGCGCATAATTGGCTGTCAGTAGTCAAGTGGAGTCCTTCTACACTCTAAAACAGTCAAGTGGGAGCTACAGTCAATTAACTGACCAATCAATGCATGAACTAACTGATGGAGGTCCTAGAACTGTGTAGTAGGGCGCATTAGTAATTGCAGTGATGACAACAATGCGCACTAGGTGGGTAGGAGGGTTATTGATGACTACAAATAGGCTCCAAGGGGCCTAAAACAAGGACTAGATGCATGCAGTGCTGCATGGAATGCATGCAAATCCAACATGTGATGGTAAGAATATTCCAACACCCCCCTTAAGCTGGACTAAGAGGAAATATAACTAAAAAAATAGGGCCCCGGTTACTGAGACCAAAGGTCACGTCATACAACAATGTAAATATAATGTGAGGAAAGAGGGAAAACCCAGTGGGAACAAAGCCCCCCTCAAGATAGACTGTAGAAAAATATAGTCAACCAAGGTATCAATCATTCCAAGAAGGGATCAAAGGTAAGTTAACTTCTTCACCGAAAAATACTTGGTGAAAATATTTGCAATCTGCTCTTCTGTAGGACAGTAGAGCAGTGTGATGGTACGATCATGCACCAATCCTCGGATGTAATGCATGTGTATATCAATATGTTTGGTTCTTTGTCTCAGAACTGGGTCTGTAGAAATCCCAATAGAAATTTGATTGTCACAATCGATGAATGGTGAAGTACTGTAGCGAATCCCAAACTCTAACAAGATGCCTCGCAACCAAATGCACTGTGTGGCTACATTCACTGCACCTTTGTACTCGGCCTCAGCTGAAGAAAGAGATAAAGCAGTTTGTTTTTTGCTTGGCCAACAGATAGGGCCAGATCCAATCATGAAAACAAAACCGGATGTAGACTTCCGATCTGAGTTATCTCTAGCCCAATCTGAATCTGTATACCCAACTAGGTTCAATGGAGACCCAGTTGCATAGTGAATACCATAGGTATTCGTCCCTTGCACATAATGCAAGATCCTCTGTGTTTCCTTCGAGTGAATTTCATGAGGCTCCTGCATGTATCTGGAGACAACACTGACTGCATAGGATAGATTAAGGTGAGTATGTGTAAGAAACAAAAGACTCCCGATCAACTATCGATACAAAGTACTATCCACCAAAGGTGTAAAAGAACCATCCTCAAGGCTGATCCCTGAAAGAAAAGGAAATGTTGCCGGTTTGCATTCCGTCATATGAAACCTGTCAAGTAGATATGATGCATACTTGTACTTTTCAACCTTGATTCTAGAGTCACTCTAAGAGACTTCAAGACCAAGAAACTGCTTTAGCAGTCCCACATCTGACATAGAGAAGGAGTTGTGCAAATTTGTTTTGATAGATCTAAGACATGAAGAGATACTCCCTGTAATCAGCAAATCATCAACATAAATAACAATAAGTAGTAGAGAGTTACCATCATGTCTCATGTAGACATTCGAATCAGATTTGCATCTCTGAAAATATTGTGACAGTAAGAAGGAGTCCATCTTAGCATACCATGCTCGGGGAGCCTGCTTGAGCCCATACAAGGACTTCCTCAATCTGCACACAAGTAAAGTATCATCAGTGTATCCTTCATGTTACTTCATGCAGATCTCCTCCTCTAGATCTCCATGAAGAAAGGCACTCTTGACATCCATGTGATGCACTTCCCAGTGCTTGGATACAACAAGAGCTAGAACAAGATGGATGAAATCCATCTTTGCAACAAGAGAAAATGTCTATGAATAGTCAATCCCATGAACTTGGGAGAAACCTTTAGCAACCAAGCGAGCCTTGTACTTTCTTGTGACTCCATCTGAATCCATCTTTGTTCTGTATACCCACTTGCATTGAACAAGATTCCTAACGGGAGGAAGAGAAACAAGCTCCCAAGTCTCATTTCTTTGAAAAGATTGATACTCTTCATCCATAGCTTCTATCCATCTCAGATCTTGGGAGGCCTCAAAGAAATTTTTTGGATCTGATCCAATCATAAGAAAACATATGTCGGCAAGAAATGGATCTGTGTGAGAAAGTGCAAACCTTGCATTTTGAAAATCAGATCTAGTTCTCCTTGGATATTGTGGATCTCCAACAAGATCACAAGAGTTATGGTAGCCCATCTTGGAAGAGGAGTTGGATCTTCAGGTGCTATATCTTCAAGTTCTTGTGGATCTGGATCTAGCATTTGCTCATCTTCACTTTCATGGTCAGAATCTGAACTTTCATGAGAGAATGCGTCGCTATCTTGTTCAATAAGTTGTGTAGGTGTAGTTGGCAAGCTGTCTTCATAGACATGGTGAGCATCATGCAATGGCCACTCCTCAAAATGCACACTTCTCTCAAGAAATGTATGCATGGGGATAGATCTAGAAGTTTGTAGGCCTTTGCACTGAGTGCATAACCAACAAGTATACACTCTTTACTCTTTGGCTCTAAGGCTCTCATTTTCTCTGATGGAATCCTTGCCCAAGCCTTGGATCCAAAGACTCTCAGATGAAATACATCAGGTTTGTATCACATCCATGCTTCAAAAAGAGTTTTACCTTGTAGCCCTTTATGAGGAACTCTATTCTGGAGGTAAGCAGCACAATTGACAGCTTCTGCCCAAAGTCTAGGAGACAATCCTTTAGACTCTAGCATGTAAGTTTCCATCTCTTTCAAGGTTATGTCCTTTCGCTCTGCTACACCATTATGTTGTGGTGTGTAAGGAACAGTGTGCTGCATAGTTATACCCTCATCTGCACAAAAAGACTGAAACTCATTCTTCACATACTCTCCTCCATTGTCAGTATGAAGGACCTTGATCTTCTTTTCAGTAAACTTTTCTACAAAAGATTTAAAGAACTTGAAGTACCCAAAAACTTCTGATTTCAACTTAAGAAAATATACCCAACTGAATCTAGAATAATCATCTATGAAATTTAAGATGTATCTTGCATTATTCAAAGATAGGTGAGGAAGAGGTCATGATATGTCACCGTGGATCAACTCAAGAGGTGATGAGGCTCTCTTAGCCTTTCCTTTCTCAAACTTATGCTCTAGATGCTTACCATTCAAGCAACCTTTACAGGTGCCTTTAGCAAATCTGATGTTCGGAAGCCCTTCAACCATATTTTGATTATGTTGTTCTTGCAAGTACTTGTAGTTGAGGTGTCAAACCTCTCATGCCAAAGTTTGTTCACTTCATTCGCATGAGTAAGAAGTGCACTTTGTTTTGAGTAAGGTAATAAGTGAGAAAAATCATAGAGTTTCGAATGGTGGTATGCAATACCTTGTGCAATGATCTTCCCAGATGAGATCTCTTGGATTTCAACTGCATTAGGAGTAAAGGTAACCTTCTTTGGAACTTTTGTATGGGTCATTTGGTAAACAGAAAGGAGATTAGCTGCAAGAGTAGGCACGTAGATTACATCATTGAAGTACCCATGATCCAGATTGATCCTTCCAATCCCTTCAGAAGAGACTTCAGAAGCATTTCCCATCATTATTAATAGAAGGCCCCACAGTAGGTTCGAATTCAGAGAATAGATCCATACAAGCAGCCATGTGCCTGGATGCTCCAGAATCTATGATGAAGGAGGAGTCATTCGAAGTGCCTGCCATGAGTGCATGACACCTCTCTTTGTCCTCTTATTTAGGATCAACTTCTTTTCTTCTAGCATTTGTAGGTACTGGAAGATTGTTTTTCTCAAGAATATGGGCCATTAGATGAATGGTCTTCTTCATGCAAGAACTTTCGGGATGGAAGCCTCTGTTGCAATATGGACATTTGGTCTTCTCCTTTTGTTTTTGCTTGCCTCTCTTAGGATTTGAAGTCCCTTCTGACTGTTTGGGATTCTCTCTTGACTTATGCTCATAGGATTTATTTTCCTTTCCCTTATGCTTCCCTTTTCCATTCACATTCTTCCCTTCTCCTGCAGCAAGGGCTTGATCCAACTTTGGTTTTATCACTCCCATTTGCACTAATTTGTCCTGCTCCTTTGAGAGGGAGAGGATGAATGCATCTAGAGAGGGCATTTTCCAGTTTGGAATGGATATTTTTGTTGATTGAAAGGTGGATACAAACACAGAGTAGTTTGCACCCAGTTTCGAAAGGATGGCAAGGATAAGCTGCTTGTCTTCTTTCTCAATTCCATATTGCTTTAGCTTCACAACCAAGTTTTTGAACCTTGTGAAGAACTCATTGATATAATCGAAATTACTGGGGATCATAGAGATTAAATCATTTTCCAATTGATTCCCTCTCAAATCATCCTTTTTCCAAAACAATGATTCGAGCTTTTTCCAAACCTCCTTGGGAGTATTCAGACCAGTGAGATGAAAGTGTAGATCATCAGAAATACATAGGAGTAGCAATCCAACTGCTTCATCAAGTTTGTCAAGATATTTGGCTTTCTCTGTAGCACCATTAGGTTCGAATGTTGTCCCATGTAACACTCTATGGAGACCTGTGTTGAGCATGAAGATCTCTAATTTTCCTTTCCATTCGAAATAGTTGAAGGAGGTGAGTTTTGGAATCAAGGACAGATCCATAGTAGCTACCGAAAGTGCTTCTGATGATGGAATAACCTGCAATAAACAATTAAATTTATTTGGAGGAATGTTACAAAATCTACTGAACACTGCTTTAGGACGGTGAAAACTTTTATCTGGATCCTTCACACCTGGCTAGACCTCACTAGATTGCTCCAGTGAATTCAATGCAATGGCACTAGGATTTGTTGTGGAAATACATAGGCTTTTGGTTCTCTACTAAAAAACAGTTGTTCAATAAACTGTTGCAACTGCTGCACTAGCTCTCACAAGCTCTGATACCATGTGAAATTACACAGGGGTATATCACTATGCTTGAACAAACCTCACAATTTCACTCAGTTAATTGTAGAGAATAATTTAGCAGAAAGGATGAACAAATTCACTCATGAACCTCAAAAGATATGAGAAAATAATGATAATACATTCATCAGCTATAAGCTGGAAAAAGATGTGAATACAATAGAATTCAATTCAATTTATCGAAGGGTGATTTGAATTCTCCTCAAGTCATGGCTTAGTCAACATTGGAACCATCTCCCAATCAGACTCAATGACCACCGATGGTGAATAAACAGTCAACTGAGGTAGACCTGAGCTTAATTGAACCATGTGAGCTCTGAAATAGGGGAGGAGACTCCAAGGGGCACATAACTGGATGTCAGTAGTCAAGTGGAGTCCTTCTACACTCTGAAACAGTCCACTGGGAGCTACAGTCATTTAAATGAGCAATAAATGCATGAACTGGCTGATGGAGGTCCTAGAACTATGTAGTAGGGCGCATTAGTAACTGCAGTGATGACAACAATGCGCACTAGGTGGGTAGGAGGCCTACTGATGACTAGAAACAGGCTTAAGGGGGCCTAAAGCAAGGACTAGGTGCTAGGATACTCCATTGCTACTGACTGGATGCATGCAATGCATGCAAATCCAACATGTGATGGTGAGAATATTCCAACACAAAGTGAGCATCTTTTGTTAAATTATCCACCACCACCGTCATGGAATCACGTTGTTTTCTTGTCCTTGGCAAATTAGTGATGAATTCAATTGTCACCACATCCCATTTCTACTCAGGTATTGGAAATGGTTGAAGTAATCCTGTTAAATGTCTATGCTCAACCTTTAGTCTTTGACATTCAATGCACCTTGCTGTAAATTGTGAGGCCTGTGGTGAATTTCACTGTATATCTACACTAGTGTATGATGAACTAGATGAAGAGCCTATGGAAGTTGTGCTTGTAGAGGAGAAGGTTGAAGAAGTCCATGTGTGTGTAGTTGAGCATGCACAAAAGGATGGTGAATCCCATTGTTCACATACACAAGTGGATGATGTTGAAGCGAAAAAGGAATATGAGGTTGTTGTATCCTCTGTAGTAGCAGAATTTGAAGAAGTTATGATAGACTTTGCAGAAGCAGAGAGAACATAAGAGATTGAGGAAGATGATGTCTCTGTCAGCAAAATAGAGCATGAACATATTGTGGAAGGTGAATGCCAC
The DNA here is from genome assembly GCA_027924585.1 of Larix kaempferi. NCBI lineage: Eukaryota > Viridiplantae > Streptophyta > Pinopsida > Pinales > Pinaceae > Larix > Larix kaempferi. The sequence continues at coordinate 19,703,203 of BSBM01001023.1, forward strand.
AGCGCTCAAACACCTATGGAAGAAGATTGCAGAACTGCTAGTATAGCAGTCTGTGTCTTAGAGAATCCAAAAATGAAGGTTGTTGATGATTTGATTTGTTTTGAAGATGCACACTATGTAGATTCGCCACAACGGAAAGTGCACTGAGATGCAGAGAAGAAGGTTGAAGAAGTCCCTTCGTAGTGGAGGAAGTTGATGGTGAATCCCTTGAGGTTATGCCCAAGGAGGATTTGAGGTCTAAAGATGATTGTGCAAGAGTTGGCATAGTAGAAGATGAGAGTAGTCAGAGAAGTCACTACAAAAAGTGTTGAAGATGTTGCTACATAAGAGAACAATTTTAAACCTATCAGCAGGACAGAGGTAAGCAAATCGACCTTAGAGTGTGAAGCTGAAGTTATATTTTAGATTGGAGAATTAAAAATTATTGAGGAATTTCTAGGGATTAATCATTTTGCATTGGAGGAGATAGATTGCATGGCCATTGAAAGGAAAGAATGGCATAATGTCGTGGATCTTGTTGTAGTGGCAGAAACTGTAGTAGAGAATGAAGAAAGAGAAGAAGGTTGGTGTAATTGGGAGAAGGAGCTAAGTTCCCTTGAGGGGTGGCTCTATCAGTTGAGGTTGGATGTATACCATACTGACATAGGAGTAGTAGCAAAGAAGACAACAACTGAGGTTGTTAGAAAGACTATTGAGGGAAAATTTGTAGAACTGTTTGAGTGTCTTGTTGCGGCAAGCAATGCAACCAATGGGTTGTAAGAGTATCTATGTGAGGGCACAGAGAGAAATGGTGAAACTACCATGGAGAAGGAAGTTGTTGTATAAGCGACATGGACAAGAGGAAAATTCTATGGAAACATAATGGAAATAATGATGGAGAGTGAGTTATTAATGAACTTGCAGAAATAAATAAAGAAAAATTTAATGAAGATAAAGCCACTGAAAAGTTGAAGAATGCAACTATCAGCCTACATAATGGAGAAATAGGACTTGCAGGAGATATACAAGTGAAAGAGCATAAGAAGGACCATATAGAGTTCCATGCTTTCTTTAATTATTTGTTTGCTTGTGACTATGTAGGGATAGACTGCACTGATATAACTGAGCATGTGAAGAATCGCAGTACTGAAACTGAAAAGGCCATGCATATGGATAAAGAGCATGATGTTGATAACATACCCAAATTGGATATGCGTGATGAACAAGCTGCCAACAACATAGTAGCAGATATGGATATGATTCGGAGATGGCATCGTGAAAGAATGCCAAGAAAGCGCAGCAGACATGTAGTGAAAGTGGAAGATAACCTAGGCAAAAGACCATAAGTGTCTGAGAAAGCATGCAAGTGGAAGAAGAAGAGAAATAAGAAATGGAAGATCACAGAGTTCCGAATATGGATCCTGAAGAAGAAAAAGAAATTGAATAATTAAATTTTCAAGAATCATTGTATAAGCTTGGATGAGACTAAGACCAACAGGAAAGTTTTGTCAAGAATCTTATTTAGGTAAGCTTGTAGGCATGTTTGGATTTTTATTTTATATGTTGTACCATCATAGTTAATTTTGTTATTTGTAAGAAGAGCCGAGGTGAAACCGTTCAATAACAGCAAATAAGGAATTTGTAGAAGAATTCGACAGAGAAGATAAAGTTTTTGTTGAGATAGTTAAGGGGGAGAATGTTGGGAGTAATTATCTAACCAACCCCCATATATTTCATTGAAATTAGTTGATGCAGTTAAGATTTTGTAGGGATCGAGATCTTCCTAGTCAAAATGAATATAAGTTCAACAAGATAGGCATCGTGGTGGTTTATCCATCAATGAGTTCAGTCACTTAGGTAGTAGGGTGGTTCATAATTGCATTAAAGTTGTTATGCAGAAGCAGTGATGAAGATCATGATTGGTTTAGATCATGTCAAATACAAACTGCATGGGTGTCTTCAATCAGATTGAAGAAGTTTTCAAGTAGGAGTAATGGCGTCGCATCAGTCATGTCTAGAGTTTAATTTTGCATCTACCAAGTTGAATGCAGCTGCATGAAGTTTCCAAGCGGAATCCCCGAAGGAAATAAGAATTTGTGTCTAAGCGTCAAGAAGCTTGTGGAGGACCCTGATGGAGAAATCTTGAAAACAAATCGAAAGATTACACATGGAAACAACCAAGAGGGTTTCAAATAATTTTATCATGAGTGTCAACAAAGATGCTCAGGAGGATTCCGACAGAGAACGATGATAGAGAAGACCTGACGATATGAAAAGTGGCATAAGTCAAGTGGTGGTCAGTGTGATGTATCATAGATGTCAATAAAAATGTTTGGGATAAGTCTCGATGGAGAAAGTCCGATGGAGTAATCGAACCCAACAGATCGGGAAGGTATTAAGTGTGCATCGGAAGGAAGTCCAATGAAGAAGGTCCAATAGAACACATGTCAAAGTATCGGATTCTGCATTGTGGAGGTTGCAAGTAAGTGCAACATTGGAAACCTCGAAGGAGTTGGAGTGATATATTTTGGGTAGATGTATAAGAGGGTGGCATCAAGATTCAAATGTTGAAGACTAATGGAGAGTCCTGATAGGGACATACGTCAGCGTTGTGAAGTTAGGCAATGGAATTGTAACAAGGAGTCACTATGAGAAGGTTTGATGGAGAAGGCCAAAAGACATAACTTGCCAGCTAGTCACATAATGATCTGTGGAAGAAATGCAGAAGTTTGGATTGGAGGTTAACATAGAGGCACAACTATGGAACGCCATTAGTAAAGCTCGATGGTTCAATCAGAGGATAGTCTTGTCGCCATGTTTGTAATAATTTCCTAGCCCAATGGAAAATTACAATCGCCGTGAAAATTCCTTCATGTGTCTAAATTTGTAATTTTATCAGTTAATAAAGTAGATTTTGAATTGGGTTGGTTCCATTGTGTGCTTTGTGTATGTGTATTATTTGTGAATCGGGAGTTTGTAAACTCATATGTGTCCATTAGTTTGGTTGTAGAGCAATTTTAACTCTTCCTGTATCCAACATTTGGTATCAAAGTTGGTTCAAGCTCTAATCATTTCCAACAACCCTAGATTGTTCTTCCTTCATAAAATCCCTTCCCAAGTTAACCCTATTGTCCTTGCTTCTCATCATTAAATTTTACTAAAGTTATTTTATTTTTCATGGCCCTTAAACTCCTCTGCCATCTTTGTTTTCTTCTACGAGGTTGTTTGTTCTCCTTTTCTAGTCATCATCTCCCCATATTTTTCATTTTTGAATCTATTAAACATGCATTAGAATACTTGTGTGTTGTCATGTGCAATTGTATAATGATACGATGCAAGTACTAAGAGATCACTTGTTTTATCCTTAGCCACCTGACAAGAACCAGAGAAAAAGCAGGACTATGGTGGGTGTAACGATTCTGTAGAGGCAAAGTGAGGTACATTGAGGACAGTTATTGTATGCAAGTATTGTGCTCAACATTTGTTTCTTGCTTAATATAAGATACGGTGTCGAATTTTGACAACCAGTTATATAGTAATTAATGTTAAAAATATAAGGGACCATAACCTTTATACAAGACTATAGAGCAAGCATGGGCTATGGCAGGTGTAATGATACTACAAAGACAAAGATAGGTACATAAAACATATACAAATTGTCTACCTATATTAACTCAACCATCTCCACATAGACGTTGGAACTCCAACTCTTGTGACCTCTCAATTTTGATTTTATTTCTTATTTTATAGATCATTTGCTGAAAATACCTATTGATCTATGTTATTGTTGCACCTATTTATTTTTAATAGCTGCAATAGTGGTATTTACAGTGTTTCGTTTTGGGCTGATTTCACATTGATTTTGGGAGAACCTGGGGGAACTTCCTTTGTTTCAGAATTTATTGTGACAAACAATACGTTGAAGATAAATATAGAGGTGATCGAGATGATTGTTATCAATCCCAATCCAAGGTTGCGCATCTACTATGACAACTTCCAATCTTGTGAAGGAATTGTCATCAACATATTTGCAAGGTTGCCCCATCACATCACATATATACAAAGCCCTCCATGCTACTACAATGAAGGATGATATCTTGTGAAGCTACACCCATGTTGAGTTTTACCCCATGTGCAAAGATCTTGAAGTGCATGACGAAGGATGTGATTTTGTCATGTCCCAAATTTGGCATTGGGTCACAATGGCCTAATCACATTAGCCCTATTCATTAGAGTTTGTCAAATTGATGCTAAAGGTCAAATAATTGCCAAGGAGGAAAATTACTAGTTTCCTAGGTTTGGGGTGGAAGCTTTGGGATTTGGAATAATGGGGATAATAAATGATGTTTGAACATTAGAATGGAATAAATATTTAATAAAGGAGCTAAATAAATATATACAAGTGAAAATCAAAGTGGCATTTCATGATGAAGACACATGGAGGAAGTGGGACCCACATATGGCTAGATTTCCCCACTACATTTGGCATCATTCTCTCACCAATTCGAATTCAAGGTGAATGGTAACATACTTGGGGGAGTCCAAAAGGTATTATTCATTGCATGACTCATCCAAGGTCGAAATATAGAGGAAGAGTAACTCCCATGGAAGAGGAAGAGGCAATTTGGAGCTAGTGAGACACTTGGGCTAGATTCCCTAGCTCTATGACAACAATGATGAAGATGCTATGACACCTATGACACAAATCAGACCTGAAGGCTGACATATGACATATATGACATGTCCGGGCTAAAAATAGACTCCAAGAGGGCGCTCAAGGGTGTTAGGGCAGCTAAGATGCTTCCACATGTGATTTGGTGGAAGTGGGAGACTAGGAATTGTTGTACAAGTGGCGTTCTTTGGAATCTCTTCCCAACTTGAGTTGGCATGAGTCTCTTGGAAGGAATTCGACCCATGGAGGACATTAGAAGTTTATAAATGTCAATAACAAAGAAGGAAACCAGCTTTTGATCATTTGTAGAATTTGCAATTGCATTTGTGAAGAGGGAGAGCTAGTGGATGACTAGTTTCTTGCCTTAGCCAATTTCGAGGGTGAAAGATTCCCATCCAAGTTGGTAATTGGAAAGGCCATTCAGACCTTTCATTTGGAGCTTTAATGGAGTCTTTATTTGCAGGTGTAAGCTACAGGGCAGCTCATGGTTTCTTCTATTGCAGCTCACTCCTTCAACCATTTCCGGTTTTGATGGCATATTCTTGATCCTTGAGGGAGGGCGTTTTTGGTGAGCTATTGTACTCTTTGGGGAAGATTTTAATGCCCCATTTCTTTTGTAATATGAATTAAATACTCTGTTCTTCATCTCCAAAAAATTTCAGGTCGAAATTCCAAGTAGAAATGTATAAATCTCATTTTTAATGGAAGAACAATGCCATTTCCCCACTACCTTGTTGTGAACCAATGTGTTGATGATGATTTCGAATGAATGGATGATTCTCTGATGAATTTGTGATTAATGGACTTCCATGGATGTATTTTACAAGTTTCATGTACTGTACTTGAGCATTTGAAGTATTTTTACTTAGTTTAATTGCATTGGGAGAAGAAATAGTGCCATTTCCCCAAGGGTCGAATTGGTGATTTTTGCAGTTGAATGGGAGAGGGTTGGAACAGATATAATAATCAATTAATGGTGCACATGAGACCTTAATAACATCCTTAATACATTTCCTACCTCTGTTCATAAATTTGAGTGGCTTTGGAGGCATTTGGGAAGCCATTTTCAATACTTACCCCAGGGGGATTTGAACCCCAAATTACTAGTAAAATTGCATACTTGGTCCAGAATCTTAAGAGAGTTTGCAGAGGTATTTTGGTGGCCATATATCATCCCTGAACATAATATTCAAGTCTTAATATCATTCATACACCTTCCTTGAATATTTGAATGCATTTGGAGTCAATTCGAGACATAGAGACCAATACTAGTCAAAGGCAAATTACTAGTAAAGTTACCTACATTGACCAGAATTGAAAGAGTATTTGCAGAAGTGTTTTAAAGGTACAAAGGCATCCCTAAAACACATATTTATGTTCTAATATCATTCATATACCTTCTCAGAAGATTTGGGATCATTTGGGGCAAATTTGGGACCTAGAGATCGAAACTAGTCAAAGGTCGAACCAAGGAAAAAAGTGGAAAATTGCAATTTTAATAAAATTCCTAACAAGGGACATTACAGTGGTATCAGAGCATGATCTTGGCACCTGATGTGGTATAATATTCATGAGGACAATAATTCAGGTACCACCATTAGATATTGAAACCAAAAGTGCTTTTGTTGAAGAAAAAAAAAAAAGGTAGGAGAAGAAGAGCAAATTTTTTTAGGAAACTATGACTAGGGATGAAAAGGGAGCCTCATATGATGGTGAGGAGCATATAAAAATTATGAAAACAATATTTGAAGATATGACCAAGCAACTTAAGGAAGGATTCGAATTGTTTTCTATCGAACTTGTGGAAAAAATTATTGATTTTAAGGAAACCAAGGGGAAAAATGCATCAGCTTGCTTGAAGGAGCAAAAGGAAGAGACATCACAAGATCATGAAGAAGATTCTATTGAAAATATGGAAGATCATTTTGAGACACCTTCTAGCTTAGACATGAACCAAAGAGCATCTACTGATGGATGCTTAAACTATGAAGGAGTACCTACTGATGGGTGCTCACACCTCTATGTTGGTGACATAGAGATCACTTTTGAAAGTGTTGCTGCAAGCCCAAGTTCCATTAAGCATGATAATGAATACCTTGTAGCAGTTGAAGAAGAACCAAGATCAACTTCCCCATCACCACTTGAGCTTCATGAAGTTGGTCCAAGCAAAATTGAAGAAGATGAGAAGGTTCATTTGCAAGAGCCTCATTTTCTTGAAGGGTCCTTAAAGATGAATGAAAATAAGATCCAAGAGTCCCTCATAATTCTCCATGACACTCAAGCATTGGTGTCAAATTCTTGTTGGAGAGCTACATCATTGGAGGAAACATCTTTCCTTGAAGACATGGAGAAGATTCAAAGAGCAATGTGCCATATCAAAGATTGTCAAATGGTAGATTGTTTGGAGGATTCTCATGACATGGTGGATCATGAGAAATGTGGGAATTTGAATGTGCTTAATGTGTTTGAAGATGAACTTGAAGAGATCCAAACACTTGATGTGGTGGAAGAGGAACTTGAATTGTCTCTTGATGAAGGTTATACAATTTTTAAAGAAAAGCATGATTCCTCTACATTGGAACCAAACTATGACAAAGAGTTCATACTTTTGAAGGAGCTGCATGATACTACCCATATGGATCCTTCCCATGATGAAACTTCTGTACTTTTTGATCATTTGGGTGATTTGGTTCATTCTCCTACATCCTACAATTCCATGTTTTGCAACATTAGTCTCAATGAAGTATGGGTGAAAGGGTTCTTTTTGATGGTGCCACATGAGGAGTATGGAACTCCTAGATTTACTTTTTATGATGACATGGTTGGAGCACATTCTTCTTCACATTTGAAGCAACATTATTTGTCACTCTATGATGATGCAAATCTACATGGATGCACCTATGATATGCATTTGAGTCACTTGAAGACTCATGGTTTTTCTTACTCAACACTTGATTCATTTGATGTTGGACGAACTTCATCCAACACTTGGAAGAATAGATTTATGATTGGAGAACATTTTTGTTGCAAGACACATACTTTGTTATATCTTTATGACTCTCACATTCAGGGATGTATGGGTGAGACTTCTTTGAGTCATTTGAAGTCTCCTTGTTTTTTCTGCTCACTATTTGGTTCAGATTTTAGTGGAGATTCTTCATTCACTTCTTGGATGAAAGAATACATGGTTGAATATTTTGATGCATATCACATCCTTTTGGAGCAGCATTATAGGACATGGGATCCTCACCTATGTCATTGGAGCAGATTTGATTGGTCACTTGAAGCTTGTATGCACTTGGAAAATGGTGGTCTACTTGCTTGGAGGTATAAGCACTTTCATGACTCTTTGATGAAGCATATCCTTGATGTACATTTTAATTATGTTGTTATGTACTTTGATGATATATATTTGGTACTCATGATGTTTGGAAGGATGCATACAAGAAAATGGGATCCAGGAATCCTCTTAACTAATGGTGTGGGTTGGAGAGCACTCTTAATTATTGGGGTGCAATACAAGCAATGGGACCCTGGAATAATTTTTATCTCATTGCTTTCAAATTTTTTTTTGGGAAACAAGCAGTATGGGAGATGGATTTCCCCACTTAATAAAGTTATTTTTATCAGAGTAGTGCAGCAGCAAGCATGGTGGTTCCTCTCTAAAATCTTCATGGAAACTCAAAGACTCAAGGTTGGGCAATTCAATGGCAACTTCAAAGAATTATACAGAAAGCAGGTTCTTCAACACCCATGTTTAAAATTGCTTGAGGACAAGCAATATTGGGAAGGGAGGATTTGTCATGTCCCAAATTTGGCATTGGGTCACAATGGCCTAATCACATTAGCCCTATTCATTAGAGTTTGTCAAATTGATGCTAAAGGTCAAATAATTGCCAAGGAGGAAAATTACTAGTTTCCTAGGTTTGGGGTGGAAGCTTTGGGATTTGGAATAATGGGGATAATAAATGATGTTTGAACATTAGAATGGAATAAATATTTAATAAAGGAGCTAAATAAATATATACAAGTGAAAATCAAAGTGGCATTTCATGATGAAGACACATGGAGGAAGTGGGACCCACATATGGCTAGATTTCCCCACTACATTTGGCATCATTCTCTCACCAATTCGAATTCAAGGTGAATGGTAACATACTTGGGGGAGTCCAAAAGGTATTATTCATTGCATGACTCATCCAAGGTCGAAATATAGAGGAAGAGTAACTCCCATGGAAGAGGAAGAGGCAATTTGGAGCTAGTGAGACACTTGGGCTAGATTCCCTAGCTCTATGACAACAATGATGAAGATGCTATGACACCTATGACACAAATCAGACCTGAAGGCTGACATATGACATATATGACATGTCAGGGCTAAAAATAGACTCCAAGAGGGCGCTCAAGGGTGTTAGGGCAGCTAAGATGCTTCCACATGTGATTTGGTGGAAGTGGGAGACTAGGAATTGTTGTACAAGTGGCGTTCTTTGGAATCTCTTCCCAACTTGAGTTGGCATGAGTCTCTTGGAAGGAATTCGACCCATGGAGGACATTAGAAGTTTATAAATGTCAATAACAAAGAAGGAAACCAGCTTTTGATCATTTGTAGAATTTGCAATTGCATTTGTGAAGAGGGAGAGCTAGTGGATGACTAGTTTCTTGCCTTAGCCAATTTCGAGGGTGAAAGATTCCCATCCAAGTTGGTAATTGGAAAGGCCATTCAGACCTTTCATTTGGAGCTTTAATGGAGTCTTTATTTGCAGGTGTAAGCTACAGGGCAGCTCATGGTTTCTTCTATTGCAGCTCACTCCTTCAACCATTTCCGGTTTTGATGGCATATTCTTGATCCTTGAGGGAGGGCGTTTTTGGTGAGCTATTGTACTCTTTGGGGAAGATTTTAATGCCCCATTTCTTTTGTAATATGAATTAAATACTCTGTTCTTCATCTCCAAAAAATTTCAGGTCGAAATTCCAAGTAGAAATATATAAATCTCATTTTTAATGGAAGAACAATGCCATTTCCCCACTACCTTGTTGTGAACCAATGTGTTGATGATGATTTCGAATGAATGGATGATTCTCTGATGAATTTGTGATTAATGGACTTCCATGGATGTATTTTACAAGTTTCATGTACTGTACTTGAGCATTTGAAGTATTTTTACTTAGTTTAATTGCATTGGGAGAAGAAATAGTGCCATTTCCCCAAGGGTCGAATTGGTGATTTTTGCAGTTGAATGGGAGAGGGTTGGAACAGATATAATAATCAATTAATGGTGCACATGAGACCTTAATAACATCCTTAATACATTTCCTACCTCTGTTCATAAATTTGAGTGGCTTTGGAGGCATTTGGGAAGCCATTTTCAATACTTACCCCAGGGGGATTTGAACCCCAAATTACTAGTAAAATTGCATACTTGGTCCAGAATCTTAAGAGAGTTTGCAGAGGTATTTTGGTGGCCATATATCATCCCTGAACATAATATTCAAGTCTTAATATCATTCATACACCTTCCTTGAATATTTGAATGCATTTGGAGTCAATTCGAGACATAGAGACCAATACTAGTCAAAGGCAAATTACTAGTAAAGTTACCTACATTGACCAGAATTGAAAGAGTATTTGCAGAAGTGTTTTAAAGGTACAAAGGCATCCCTAAAACACATATTTATGTTCTAATATCATTCATATACCTTCTCAGAAGATTTGGGATCATTTGGGGCAAATTTGGGACCTAGAGATCGAAACTAGTCAAAGGTCGAACCAAGGAAAAAAGTGGAAAATTGCAATTTTAATAAAATTCCTAACAAGGGACATTACAGTGGTATCAGAGCATGATCTTGGCACCTGATGTGGTATAATATTCATGAGGACAATAATTCAGGTACCACCATTAGATATTGAAACCAAAAGTGCTTTTGTTGAAAAAAAAAAAAAAAGGTAGGAGAAGAAGAGCAAATTTTTTTAGGAAACTATGACTAGGGATGAAAAGGGAGCCTCATATGATGGTGAGGAGCATATAAAAATTATGAAAACAATATTTGAAGATATGACCAAGCAACTTAAGGAAGGATTCGAATTGTTTTCTATCGAACTTGTGGAAAAAATTATTGATTTTAAGGAAACCAAGGGGAAAAATGCATCAGCTTGCTTGAAGGAGCAAAAGGAAGAGACATCACAAGATCATGAAGAAGATTCTATTGAAAATATGGAAGATCATTTTGAGACACCTTCTAGCTTAGACATGAACCAAAGAGCATCTACTGATGGATGCTTAAACTATGAAGGAGTACCTACTGATGGGTGCTCACACCTCTATGTTGGTGACATAGAGATCACTTTTGAAAGTGTTGCTGCAAGCCCAAGTTCCATTAAGCATGATAATGAATACCTTGTAGAAGTTGAAGAAGAACCAAGATCAACTTCCCCATCACCACTTGAGCTTCATGAAGTTGGTCCAAGCAAAATTGAAGAAGATGAGAAGGTTCATTTGCAAGAGCCTCATTTTCTTGAAGGGTCCTTAAAGATGAATGAAAATAAGATCCAAGAGTCCCTCATAATTCTCCATGACACTCAAGCATTGGTGTCAAATTCTTGTTGGAGAGCTACATCATTGGAGGAAACATCTTTCCTTGAAGACATGGAGAAGATTCAAAGAGCAATGTGCCATATCAAAGATTGTCAAATGGTAGATTGTTTGGAGGATTCTCATGACATGGTGGATCATGAGAAATGTGGGAATTTGAATGTGCTTAATGTGTTTGAATATGAACTTGAAGAGATCCAAACACTTGATGTGGTGGAAGAGGAACTTGAATTGTCTCTTGATGAAGGTTATGCAATTTTTAAAGAAAAGCATGATTCCTCTACATTGGAACCAAACTATGACAAAGAGTTCATACTTTTGAAGGAGCTGCATGATACTACCCATATGGATCCTTCCCATGATGAAACTTCTGTACTTTTTGATCATTTGGGTGATTTGGTTCATTCTCCTACATCCTACAATTCCATGTTTTGCAACATTAGTCTCAATGAAGTATGGGTGAAATGGTTCTTTTTGATGGTGCCACATGAGGAGTATGGAACTCCTAGATTTACTTTTTATGATGACATGGTTGGAGCACATTCTTCTTCACATTTGAAGCAACATTATTTGTCACTCTATGATGATGCAAATCTACATGGATGCACCTATGATATGCATTTGAGTCACTTGAAGACTCATGGTTTTTCTTACTCAACACTTGATTCATTTGATGTTGGACGAACTTCATCCAACACTTGGAAGAATAGATTTATGATTGGAGAACATTTTTGTTGCAAGACACATACTTTGTTATATCTTTATGACTCTCACATTCAGGGATGTATGGGTGAGACTTCTTTGAGTCATTTGAAGTCTCCTTGTTTTTTCTGCTCACTATTTGGTTCAGATTTTAGTGGAGATTCTTCATTCACTTCTTGGATGAAAGAATACATGGTTGAATATTTTGATGCATATCACATCCTTTTGGAGCAGCATTATAGGACATGGGATCCTCACCTATGTCATTGGAGCAGATTTGATTGGTCACTTGAAGCTTGTATGCACTTGGAAAATGGTGGTCTACTTGCTTGGAGGTATAAGCACTTTCATGACTCTTTGATGAAGCATATCCTTGATGTACATTTTAATTATGTTGTTATGTACTTTGATGATATATATTTGGTACTCATGATGTTTGGAAGGATGCATACAAGAAAATGGGATCCAGGAATCCTCTTAACTAATGGTGTGGGTTGGAGAGCACTCTTAATTATTGGGGTGCAATACAAGCAATGGGACCCTGGAATAATTTTTATCTCATTGCTTTCAAATTTTTTTTTGGGAAACAAGCAGTATGGGAGATGGATTTCCCCACTTAATAAAGTTATTTTTATCAGAGTAGTGCAGCAGCAAGCATGGTGGTTCCTCTCTAAAATCTTCATGGAAACTCAAAGACTCAAGGTTGGGCAATTCAATGGCAACTTCAAAGAATTATACAGAAAGCAGGTTCTTCAACACCCATGTTTAAAATTGCTTGAGGACAAGCAATATTGGGAAGGGAGGATTTGTCATGTCCCAAATTTGGCATTGGGTCACAATGGCCTAATCACATTAGCCCTATTCATTAGAGTTTGTCAAATTGATGCTAAAGGTCAAATAATTGCCAAGGAGGAAAATTACTAGTTTCCTAGGTTTGGGGTGGAAGCTTTGGGATTTGGAATAATGGGGATAATAAATGATGTTTGAACATTAGAATGGAATAAATATTTAATAAAGGAGCTAAATAAATATATACAAGTGAAAATCAAAGTGGCATTTCATGATGAAGACACATGGAGGAAGTGGGACCCACATATGGCTAGATTTCCCCACTACATTTGGCATCATTCTCTCACCAATTCGAATTCAAGGTGAATGGTAACATACTTGGGGGAGTCCAAAAGGTATTATTCATTGCATGACTCATCCAAGGTCGAAATATAGAGGAAGAGTAACTCCCATGGAAGAGGAAGAGGCAATTTGGAGCTAGTGAGACACTTGGGCTAAATTCCCTAGCTCTATGACAACAATGATGAAGATGCTATGACACCTATGACACAAATCAGACCTGAAGGCTGACATATGACATATATGACATGTCAGGGCTAAAAATAGACTCCAAGAGGGCGCTCAAGGGTGTTAGGGCAGCTAAGATGCTTCCACATGTGATTTGGTGGAAGTGGGAGACTAGGAATTGTTGTACAAGTGGCGTTCTTTGGAATCTCTTCCCAACTTGAGTTGGCATGAGTCTCTTGGAAGGAATTCGACCCATGGAGGACATTAGAAGTTTATAAATGTCAATAACAAAGAAGGAAACCAGCTTTTGATCATTTGTAGAATTTGCAATTGCATTTGTGAAGAGGGAGAGCTAGTGGATGACTAGTTTCTTGCCTTAGCCAATTTCGAGGGTGAAAGATTCCCATCCAAGTTGGTAATTGGAAAGGCCATTCAGACCTTTCATTTGGAGCTTTAATGGAGTCTTTATTTGCAGGTGTAAGCTACAGGGCAGCTCATGGTTTCTTCTATTGCAGCTCACTCCTTCAACCATTTCCGGTTTTGATGGCATATTCTTGATCCTTGAGGGAGGGCGTTTTTGGTGAGCTATTGTACTCTTTGGGGAAGCTTTTAATGCCCCATTTCTTTTGTAATATGAATTAAATACTCTGTTCTTCATCTCCAAAAAATTTCAGGTCGAAATTCCAAGTAGAAATATATAAATCTCATTTTTAATGGAAGAACAATGCCATTTCCCCACTACCTTGTTGTGAACCAATGTGTTGATGATGATTTCGAATGAATGGATGATTCTCTGATGAATTTGTGATTAATGGACTTCCATGGATGTATTTTACAAGTTTCATGTACTGTACTTGAGCATTTGAAGTATTTTTACTTAGTTTAATTGCATTGGGAGAAGAAATAGTGCCATTTCCCCAAGGGTCGAATTGGTGATTTTTGCAGTTGAATGGGAGAGGGTTGGAACAGATATAATAATCAATTAATGGTGCACATGAGACCTTAATAACATCCTTAATACATTTCCTACCTCTGTTCATAAATTTGAGTGGCTTTGGAGGCATTTGGGAAGCCATTTTCAATACTTACCCCAGGGGGATTTGAACCCCAAATTACTAGTAAAATTGCATACTTGGTCCAGAATCTTAAGAGAGTTTGCAGAGGTATTTTGGTGGCCATATATCATCCCTGAACATAATATTCAAGTCTTAATATCATTCATACACCTTCCTTGAATATTTGAATGCATTTGGAGTCAATTCGAGACATAGAGACCAATACTAGTCAAAGGCAAATTACTAGTAAAGTTACCTACATTGACCAGAATTGAAAGAGTATTTGCAGAAGTGTTTTAAAGGTACAAAGGCATCCCTAAAACACATATTTATGTTCTAATATCATTCATATACCTTCTCAGAAGATTTGGGATCATTTGGGGCAAATTTGGGACCTAGAGATCGAAACTAGTCAAAGGTCGAACCAAGGAAAAAAGTGGAAAATTGCAATTTTAATAAAATTCCTAACAAGGGACATTACAGTGGTATCAGAGCATGATCTTGGCACCTGATGTGGTATAATATTCATGAGGACAATAATTCAGGTACCACCATTAGATATTGAAACCAAAAGTGCTTTTGTTGAAGAAAAAAAAAAAAGGTAGGAGAAGAAGAGCAAATTTTTTTAGGAAACTATGACTAGGGATGAAAAGGGAGCCTCATATGATGGTGAGGAGCATATAAAAATTATGAAAACAATATTTGAAGATATGACCAAGCAACTTAAGGAAGGATTCGAATTGTTTTCTATCGAACTTGTGGAAAAAATTATTGATTTTAAGGAAACCAAGGGGAAAAATGCATCAGCTTGCTTGAAGGAGCAAAAGGAAGAGACATCACAAGATCATGAAGAAGATTCTATTGAAAATATGGAAGATCATTTTGAGACACCTTCTAGCTTAGACATGAACCAAAGAGCATCTACTGATGGATGCTTAAACTATGAAGGAGTACCTACTGATGGGTGCTCACACCTCTATGTTGGTGACATAGAGATCACTTTTGAAAGTGTTGCTGCAAGCCCAAGTTCCATTAAGCATGATAATGAATACCTTGTAGCAGTTGAAGAAGAACCAAGATCAACTTCCCCATCACCACTTGAGCTTCATGAAGTTGGTCCAAGCAAAATTGAAGAAGATGAGAAGGTTCATTTGCAAGAGCCTCATTTTCTTGAAGGGTCCTTAAAGATGAATGAAAATAAGATCCAAGAGTCCCTCATAATTCTCCATGACACTCAAGCATTGGTGTCAAATTCTTGTTGGAGAGCTACATCATTGGAGGAAACATCTTTCCTTGAAGACATGGAGAAGATTCAAAGAGCAATGTGCCATATCAAAGATTGTCAAATGGTAGATTGTTTGGAGGATTCTCATGACATGGTGGATCATGAGAAATGTGGGAATTTGAATGTGCTTAATGTGTTTGAAGATGAACTTGAAGAGATCCAAACACTTGATGTGGTGGAAGAGGAACTTGAATTGTCTCTTGATGAAGGTTATGCAATTTTTAAAGAAAAGCATGATTCCTCTACATTGGAACCAAACTATGACAAAGAGTTCATACTTTTGAAGGAGCTGCATGATACTACCCATATGGATCCTTCCCATGATGAAACTTCTGTACTTTTTGATCATTTGGGTGATTTGGTTCATTCTCCTACATCCTACAATTCCATGTTTTGCAACATTAGTCTCAATGAAGTATGGGTGAAAGGGTTCTTTTTGATGGTGCCACATGAGGAGTATGGAACTCCTAGATTTACTTTTTATGATGACATGGTTGGAGCACATTCTTCTTCACATTTGAAGCAACATTATTTGTCACTCTATGATGATGCAAATCTACATGGATGCACCTATGATATGCATTTGAGTCACTTGAAGACTCATGGTTTTTCTTACTCAACACTTGATTCATTTGATGTTGGACGAACTTCATCCAACACTTGGAAGAATAGATTTATGATTGGAGAACATTTTTGTTGCAAGACACATACTTTGTTATATCTTTATGACTCTCACATTCAGGGATGTATGGGTGAGACTTCTTTGAGTCATTTGAAGTCTCCTTGTTTTTTCTGCTCACTATTTGGTTCAGATTTTAGTGGAGATTCTTCATTCACTTCTTGGATGAAAGAATACATGGTTGAATATTTTGATGCATATCACATCCTTTTGGAGCAGCATTATAGGACATGGGATCCTCACCTATGTCATTGGAGCAGATTTGATTGGTCACTTGAAGCTTGTATGCACTTGGAAAATGGTGGTCTACTTGCTTGGAGGTATAAGCACTTTCATGACTCTTTGATGAAGCATATCCTTGATGTACATTTTAATTATGTTGTTATGTACTTTGATGATATATATTTGGTACTCATGATGTTTGGAAGGATGCATACAAGAAAATGGGATCCAGGAATCCTCTTAACTAATGGTGTGGGTTGGAGAGCACTCTTAATTATTGGGGTGCAATACAAGCAATGGGACCCTGGAATAATTTTTATCTCATTGCTTTCAAATTTTTTTTTGGGAAACAAGCAGTATGGGAGATGGATTTCCCCACTTAATAAAGTTATTTTTATCAGAGTAGTGCAGCAGCAAGCATGGTGGTTCCTCTCTAAAATCTTCATGGAAACTCAAAGACTCAAGGTTGGGCAATTCAATGGCAACTTCAAAGAATTATACAGAAAGCAGGTTCTTCAACACCCATGTTTAAAATTGCTTGAGGACAAGCAATATTGGGAAGGGAGGATTTGTCATGTCCCAAATTTGGCATTGGGTCACAATGGCCTAATCACATTAGCCCTATTCATTAGAGTTTGTCAAATTGATGCTAAAGGTCAAATAATTGCCAAGGAGAAAAATTACTAGTTTCCTAGGTTTGGGGTGGAAGCTTTGGGATTTGGAATAATGGGGATAATAAATGATGTTTGAACATTAGAATGGAATAAATATTTAATAAAGGAGCTAAATAAATATATACAAGTGAAAATCAAAGTGGCATTTCATGATGAAGACACATGGAGGAAGTGGGACCCACATATGGCTAGATTTCCCCACTACATTTGGCATCATTCTCTCACCAATTCGAATTCAAGGTGAATGGTAACATACTTGGGGGAGTCCAAAAGGTATTATTCATTGCATGACTCATCCAAGGTCGAAATATAGAGGAAGAGTAACTCCCATGGAAGAGGAAGAGGCAATTTGGAGCTAGTGAGACACTTGGGCTAGATTCCCTAGCTCTATGACAACAATGATGAAGATGCTATGACACCTATGACACAAATCAGACCTGAATGCTGACATATGACATATATGACATGTCAGGGCTAAAAATAGACTCCAAGAGGGCGCTCAAGGGTGTTAGGGCAGCTAAGATGCTTCCACATGTGATTTGGTGGAAGTGGGAGACTAGGAATTGTTGTACAAGTGGCGTTCTTTGGAATCTCTTCCCAACTTGAGTTGGCATGAGTCTCTTGGAAGGAATTCGACCCATGGAGGACATTAGAAGTTTATAAATGTCAATAACAAAGAAGGAAACCAGCTTTTGATCATTTGTAGAATTTGCAATTGCATTTGTGAAGAGGGAGAGCTAGTGGATGACTAGTTTCTTGCCTTAGCCAATTTCGAGGGTGAAAGATTTCCATCCAAGTTGGTAATTAGAAAGGACATTCAGACCTTTCATTTGGAGCTTTAATGGAGTCTTTATTTGCAGGTGTAAGCTACAGGGCAGCTCATGGTTTCTTCTATTGCAGCTCACTCCTTCAACCATTTCCGGTTTTGATGGCATATTCTTGATCCTTGAGGGAGGGCATTTTTGGTGAGCTATTGTACTCTTTGGGGAAGCTTTTAATGCCCCATTTCTTTTGTAATATGAATTAAATACTCTGTTCTTCATCTCCAAAAAATTTCAGGTCGAAATTCCAAGTAGAAATGTATAAATCTCATTTTTAATGGAAGAACAATGCCATTTCCCCACTACCTTGTTGTGAACCAATGTGTTGATGATGATTTCGAATGAATGGATGATTCTCTGATGAATTTGTGATTAATGGACTTCCATGGATGTATTTTACAAGTTTCATGTACTGTACTTGAGCATTTGAAGTATTTTTACTTAGTTTAATTGCATTGGGAGAAGAAATAGTGCCATTTCCCCAAGGGTCGAATTGGTGATTTTTGCAGTTGAATGGGAGAGGGTTGGAACAGATATAATAATCAATTAATGGTGCACATGAGACCTTAATAACATCCTTAATACATTTCCTACCTCTGTTCATAAATTTGAGTGGCTTTGGAGGCATTTGGGAAGCCATTTTCAATACTTACCCCAGGGGGATTTGAACCCCAAATTACTAGTAAAATTGCATACTTGGTCCAGAATCTTAAGAGAGTTTGCAGAGGTATTTTGGTGGCCATATATCATCCCTGAACATAATATTCAAGTCTTAATATCATTCATACACCTTCCTTGAATATTTGAATGCATTTGGAGTCAATTCGAGACATAGAGACCAATACTAGTCAAAGGCAAATTACTAGTAAAGTTACCTACATTGACCAGAATTGAAAGAGTATTTGCAGAAGTGTTTTAAAGGTACAAAGGCATCCCTAAAACACATATTTATGTTCTAATATCATTCATATACCTTCTCAGAAGATTTGGGATCATTTGGGGCAAATTTGGGACCTAGAGATCGAAACTAGTCAAAGGTCGAACCAAGGAAAAAAGTGGAAAATTGCAATTTTAATAAAATTCCTAACAAGGGACATTACAGATTTAACCTATGTCCAAATATTTGTTGAAGCACGAACATTTAATGTCAAGAATTAATGTTTAGAATGAGCCATAACAATAATCCACTTTTCTATAATATATTCTTGTTTACTACGATTTTGGGAGAACATGGGGCACTGCTTATTTTCAATCCCAAACCAAGGATGCACATCTACTCTTACAGCTTCCCTTGTGAAGGCGATGACATCGACATATTTGTAAGGTTGTGCCATCACATATATACAAAGATTTCCATGTTGCTACTCCAAAGTATGATATCTTGTGAAGCTACATGCATGTTGTGTTTTACCATATGTCCAAAGATCAGATGATATCTTGTGAAGTGAATTATGAAGCACGTGTCCAAATATTTGTAGAAGCACAAACATTTAATGTCAAGAATTAAGGTTTCAAGTGAACCATAGCATTAATCCACCTTTCTATAATATACTCTTGTTTACTATGATTTTGGGAGAACCTAGGGGCGAGAACATGGGGGCACTGCCTTCGTTTACAAATTTATTGTGAAAAACAACATGCTGAAGACAAATATAGAGATCAAGATGATTATTTTCGAGCCCAATCCAAGGGCATGCGTCTATTGTAACAACTTATCTTGTGAAGGTGGTGACATCGACACATTTGTAAGGTTGCATAATCACATATATACAAAGCTTTCCATGTTGCTACAATGAAGGATGATATCTTGTGAAACTACACCCATGTTGTGTTTTGCCCTATGTTGATGATATATTGTGAAGTACATGATTAATAATGTGTTTTAACCTATTTCCATATATTTGCTCAAGCACAAACATTTAATGTCAAACATTAATGTTTAAAATGAGTCATAACATTAATCCACCTTCCTATAATATACTCTTGTTTACTATGAATAAATTGCCCCTAAAATGTATGAGGTATTCCCTCTCCTCGTATGAAGCCAAATAAGAGGGAGAACTTGCTAATTGGTGGACAAAACAACTTTCTATATTTAATCCACATAGTAAAAGTGTTCATTATGCTTTTCGAGGCACGGAGTAAAAGTGTTCATTATGCTTTCGGCCAAATAAGAGGGAGAACTTGCTAATTGCTGGACTAAACAACTTTCTCTACTTAATTCATTGAGTAAAAGTGTTCATATGCTTTTCAATGAAAACTTAGTTTAAGACCTTTTTTATCGTGTAGTAAAAATATTTAAGACGTCTTTTTGTTTAAAACATTAAAATGTTGATTTATTAATGTGTAAAAGGTAAAAATTGTTGAAATTTAATTGAAGAGATGTCCCAAATCTCTCTTAAAGATTTTATTATCCAATATTCCATCCCTGGTGAAATAGTCATTGTTTTCATTCCAAATTATAATAGGATAATGGTGAATGTAGATTCAAGCCTATGCATTAAAAGCAAAGAAGGTTTGGAAAAGTTGTGACTCCATGTAAATTCGTTTTCCAAGTAGGGAGTTCAAAACTAAGAACGTGTTAAAGAATGAAAGTAGAAATCTTTACAAGAAATGGGAGGTTCATCCAACATTGAGAGAAGCTAATCATGTGAAATCTAAAGTGATTCACCATCAAAATCTTGCAAGTAGCATCTTGAATCCCCTCTTGAATCCCCTCAAGGGAGAATAAAGAGATCTTGTGAACTCAATACTTATGATTTTGGTAGGAAATTGGTTCTCTCTATGAATCACTGCCTCTCGAGTAATATTTATTGTTCGTCAATGTGGACCCTTCTTTATAGGGGTGGCATGAGGTTAGAAGAAACAAAAAAAAGCCAGGATCAACGATGATTTCTGAAAGGGATAAGAATGAATTGTATTTTATTTATCTAATAGTACTCTTAAAAGTGTGGTATGCACTTGATAATTGTATTTTCCATTCATTTTTTAATAGAAACATTGATATTTTGGGGGAAAAACACCCTTGCACCCTGAAAGATATATATGTATATACAACTTCCTTCTCCAAGCTATGTGTATCAATTTTTCTTAGTGCCAATGGCCCTTGGAAACAAGAACCAACACACTCGTGAGCAAACAAAGAATTGACGAAGTTAACCTAATTTATATTTAGACATATTCTAGTTAATGCATATATCAAAACATTCATGCATAATTTTATATATAAACTCTCTCTCTCTCTCTCTCTCTCTCTCTCTCTCTTATATAATGTATATTTATAATATTTATACATATTCTAGTTTATAAGTATATTGTGCATAATTTTATTTCTAATGTGTGTGTGTGTGTATATATATATATATATATAGGGATCAACTTAAAGGCAAACCTCATTCGAACCTCATCAATAAATTTGAATACGAATCAAATTTCATTGTTGTCGAACTCGAACTCAAACCCAAACCATTTGATATACTGTGAATGAGAATTTTGGTTTAAGTTATATTATTTGTAGATAATTATAAAAGAGGGATAAATAGTCATCTATAACTGGGATAAAATCCACCAATATCTCTCTCAAAGGTAATGTTTTTGTAGTTTGGGATATATTTCTTCATCCTATAACCGAGTATAGTTACCCTATGACCATCCTTATCACAATAGTTCACTCCACATAGATTATGATAGCACCTTACTTAAAGGCACCCATTGATTCTATCATTCTATGAGAGATAATCATGAAGCTTCATGTTACTAGTTTTCAAATTTCTATTTATAACCATATAGGCTCAAACTACTTTGTAAAAACTATTTTTTCAAGAGCTCTACGCAAGAACAAATTATCTAGTTTGGTTACAACAAAAAAACAACTAAAACATATATACATATATATATATATATTTTAGGAAGCAACTTATAGCAGTATAATTCCGATCCCTTATAATGCAACTATATTTAAATACTATCTCTCTGAGCCATTAATTGGTTGATCAATTCATTAGCTAGTAGTATGATTGTCATTAATTGGTTGATCAATTCATTAGCTAGTAGTATGATTGTCATTAATTTGTAGTACATTTACTAGCTTAATGAATCATTTGTTATCATCAATTTGTAGTATATACTAACTTAATGAGTTATTGATTCCCATCATTGTGTAGTATTATTACTAGCTTAATGTGTCATTAATTGTTGTCATTTTGTAATATCATTATTATTCAATAAAAATTCATATGATTTGAATAATTTATTAAATGCCCTAAATTTGTATAATGTCATTGTACATTGATGTTGATCCAATATCAATGACACGGATATATAAAATTATATACTGAAACAATAGATAAAAATACCATCATGTAAATTGGAAGGAGATTAAATTATATACATGTAAACTTGCATTAAACAATACTATACATAAAATCAATTAAATGTTACACATATGAATTAAAAATAGATTAAATTATAAACATATCAACTTGCATTAAACAATATTATAAATAAAATCAAGTACAAACATATATAATCTGAAGAAGTGTGTGTGTGTGTAACATCAAGTATTGTTGTCTCCAACTAAATAAGTATAGAAAAAATCATCTACTTCTTTTGCAAATATTTCAAAGGTCGTTGAGTGAAATTTTCTTCCTTCTCTTTCACAAAATTTCATCTAACTAGCTTATAAAATCTGTCTTCATAAAAGGGTGAAATCTCGAACCTGGGAAACACTTCTGTGACAAACAGAGTGAAAAAAACGGAGCGCGAGCGGATGATCACGTGAAAATAAGTCAACGTCAAACTCTAGGCCAAGAGTTTAAAAAACTCTAGGCCGAGAGTTTTGAGATTTAAAACTCTCGCCCGAGAGTTTAAAAAAACTCTAGGCCGAGAGTTTGAACCAATCGCTGCGCTGTATTTTTAAAAAACTCTCGGATGAGAGTTTGAACTAAACTCTCGGTTGAAAGTTTGGAAGATATTTTTTCGACCGAGACTTTATGGTCAACAAAACCTGCGAAAATATCAGGCATCTTTCTGGAACCTGCAACTTCAGCAAGCCCGAACCCTTGCAAATTTTAAGTATTATGTGTCGGACTTGGTAGCAATGGATTCATCTCTGAATCTAGTTTCCAATGATATAAGAATTGTTTCATTTCGATTTGAATTACTATTTATTAATAATTTTTTTCTAAACCTTATCCCTTAAGAATTTTATTACTTTGAAAATCACCCGAAATGAAAATTCAATATCATAACAAAGACAACACCAAAAAATTTGAAATTTCATAGAGATCATAATTGGCTCGTCCTCTTCAAAAGGGTACTTTTAGTTTTTCCAATAAGAATCACATTTGAAAGAAAATGTGAAGACAAAAACATGTGTCGATAATGCACCATTTTCTGAACATATGTTGTTTCGATAAATAATAAAAAATAGTTCCCAAGTCTTAAAAACTCAAAATATAGTCCAGTATCCAGTGTAGTGTGTGTAGATTATGATCCTACAATTTTTTTCCCTAAAATGAATAACCATCTATCAAAAAACCGTCGTCAACACAGGTCACTCATTATCCATACCGAAAATTTTCAAGTATATGCCGTATGTTGACAACAAATTTGTCCCACGATATGTCCATAATTTTTTTTTAAAAAATATGAGTAGAAAGCTAATTCAATTCTCTAAAACCTTTGTGTTTACTTCAAGTTGAAATTCCTAAGGGAGATATGGGTTTGAAGAGGTCGAAGTTGAAAAACATTAAATTTAGCAGTTTTTTTTGTTAAAAACAAATCAAAATTGTTTCCCAACTTCATGTTTTCACCCAAAATCTTTCTTCATGGGTGGATTCAACGAATGGTGTATGCACACTTTCATGGATTTCCTTTACAACTTGAATTGATTTCTTTCATTGGATCCCCTAAAAGCTACATCAATTCAATGGACTAGGGAAAGGAAGAGACTATTAGAAAAACAAGATCGCAGAGCAATAACAATAAACAAAAATGCAAATATAATCACACAAACACATTACAAGAGAGACACCAATATATCGTGGTTCACCCAAGATGGGCTACGTCCACACTGAAATTGCCAGTCCTTATTATTATACCATCTAGCAAATGAACAACCTGCATCACATTTGCTACACTTCCTCTTCACTGTCTCACAGTGTCTTTTCACAATCTCATAGATATTTACAATGCATAATACCTAATACATCTCTTCCCTAGCCGTATTACAATGTATTTCTTTTATAGGGGAAATACAATGGAAAAATACCACGGGATACCCAAAACCATGGGCTCGAAATCCGTTGGCGACCCAAAGTGGGGGAACGAGTGTATAGTAAGCCTGGGGTACAAACACGACTGAATAACATCTCTGAATATGGAAGACCAGGC
This sequence comes from Larix kaempferi, assembly GCA_027924585.1. Taxonomy (NCBI): domain Eukaryota; kingdom Viridiplantae; phylum Streptophyta; class Pinopsida; order Pinales; family Pinaceae; genus Larix; species Larix kaempferi. The sequence goes on from BSBM01001023.1 coordinate 19,727,571, forward strand.
TCCACAACCAACAGAGACTCAGTTAGCCAGTAATACCACATGCATGTTGGTTCAAGGCACATCGAGCCAAGAAAAAAGGTGTAGCGCTAATATCTAGTGCTTGCTTAGGCATAAGGAATATATGGTATTAGCATGGATTCTTGTCATTATTTGTATGGTAATAACCATCTCTTCTCAGTTGAATCCATTCAGCATGTCAAATCTAGCATTAGTATATTCAATCGTATTTAACAAGAGAGGCACCATATATAATAGTTTCCCTAGTTCCATACGTATCATACTCTTCATCCAATACCAGTAGCTTCCCAAGAATAGGGTCAATAGCATAACCAGTGGTTTATTCATAAGCATACCAATAAGAAACCGCCCTGTAATTTATTCCTATTGAAAAGTAGTTGAATAAGCAACAAAAGCAAGAGTAGCCGATTGAGCAGTAGATACAAAGTAGATTATGTAGAAAGGGAAATATGTGCAATTGTATAATGATATGGTGCAAGTACTAAGAAATCAATTGTTTTATCCCTAGCCACTTGACCCAAACCGGAGCGCAAGTAGGGCTATGGTAGGTGTAATTATTTTGTACTAAAGGCAAAGTGGGATACATTCAGGAAAGTTATTGTATGCAAATATTGTGCTCAACATTTTTTCGAGACTTTTAAATAATAAAAGAAAGAACAATTTACTATTTTTTTAATATGAGATAGACCATTGAATTTTAACAACCAATTATAGTAAATTATGTTAAAAGTACAAGCAACTTTGACCTTCATACATGACTAGAGATAAAATAGGGGCTACGATAGGTGTAATTATTTTGCAAAGGAAAAGGTAGGTATATAAAATATATAGAAAATTATTGCGTACATGTATTAACTCACTCATTTCCACAAAGATGTTGGAACTCAACTCTTGCGAACTCTGCATCTTTCTTTCCTTTCTTCTTTTATAGATCATTTGCTGAAAATACCTGATGAGTTATGTTATTGGTGCACGTACTTATTCTAATAGTTGCAATAGTGGTCTTTACAATATTTCTTTTTGGGCTAATTTTGGAGTGGTTTTGGGAGAACCTGGGGCACTGTCTCTATTTCCGAATTTACTATGACTAACAACATGTTGAAGAGAAATATAGATTTCAAGATGATTATTTCCAATCCCAATCCAAGGATGCACATCTATTGTGACAACTTCCTTTGTGAATGCGATGACATCGACATGTTTGCAAGGTTGCGCCATCACAGATATACAAAGCTTGACATGCTGCTACATTAGAGGATGATATCTTGTAAAGCTACACTCATGTTGTGTTTTACCTTATGTCCAAAGAAAATATCATATATTGTGAATTGCATGATGAATAATGTGTTTTAACCTATGTCCAAATATTTGCTAAAGCTCAAACATTTAATATCAAGAATTAATGTTAAAGTGAGACATAACATTAATCCACCTTTCTATAATATACTCTTGTTTATTATGATTGAATTACCCCTCGCCTCAATATGAGGTCTTCCCTTGCCTCCTCGATATAAAGCCAAATAGGAGGGAGAACTTGCTAATTGGTGGATAAACAACTTTCTATGTTTTAATTCACATAGTAAAAGTGTCAATTATGATTAATGTGTAAAAGGAAAAAATTGCTAAATTTTAATTGAAGAGATGTCCCAAATCTCTCTTAAGGATTTTATTATCCTATCTTTCATTCCTTGTGAAATAGTCATTGATTTAAGTCAATATTGCACTAGGATAATGGTGAAGGTAGACTCAAGTAGCCAAATAAGACGGAGAACTTGTTAATTGGTAGACAAAACAACTTTCTATATTTAATTCACAATGTAAAAGTGTTCATTATGCTTTTCAATGAAAACTTAATGTAAGACATTATTAGTTTAAAACATTAAAATGTCGATCGATTAATATGTAAAAGGTAAAACTTGTTGAATATTAATTTAAGATGTCCCAAATCTCTCTTAAGGATTTTACTATCCAATCTTTCATCCCGTGTGAAATAGTCATTGCTTTCATTCAATATTCTAGTAGGATAATGGTGAAGGTATACTCAAGCCTATACGTTAGAAGCAAAGGAGGTTCAAGGAAAAGTTATGACTCCATGTAGATTCATTTTCCAAGTAGGGAGTTCAAATTTAAGAACATGTTCAAGAATGAAAGTAGAAATATTTACAAGAAATGGGAGGTTCATTCAACATTGGGGGAAGGTTAATCATAGGATATATAAAGTGATTCACCATCAAAATATTTTCAAAATATTGCAATGGCATCTTGAATCTTCTCAAGGGGAAATGAAGAGACTTCACGAACTCAACACCTCTGATGCTAGTAGGAAATTGGTTCTCTCTATAAATAATGACCTCTCAAATCATATTTGCAATTAGTCATTATCGACCCTTCTTTAGGGGAGTGGCATGATGTTAAAAGAAAGAGAAAAAAGGCATGATCCAAGATTATTTCTGAAAGGGATAGAAATGAATTGTATTTTATTTCTCTAATATTTATCTTGTAAGTGTAGTATGCACTTGAGAAGTCTAATTTCCATTCATTTTTTCAAAATAGAAACATTGATTTTGCAGGGAAAAATACACTGGCACACTAAAATATATATATGTATATATAGCTTCCTTCTCCAAGCTATGTATATCAATTTTTCACAATGTCAATTACCCTTGGAAACAGAAAGCAAGCAATGGCAACACACTCATGAGCAAACAAAGAATTGTGGAAGTAAGGTTATCGTCAATCTATCCAAACCAATAAACAAGAATCCTATGTGGAATTCTAATTCACTCTTAGTGACAATTTTGTTTTATCTTATACTATTTGTAGATAATTATATAAGAGGGATAAACAATCATCTATAATTGGAGTAAAATCCACCAATATCTCTCTCAAAGGTTTTTTTTTAGTTTTGGGATATCCTTCTTCATACCCTAACTTTGTATAGTGTAGTATGCACTTGAGAAGTCTAATTTCCATTCATTTTTTGAATAGAAACATTGATTTTTCAGGGAAAAATACACTGGCACACTAAAATATATATATGTATATATAGCTTCCTTCTCCAAGCTATGTATATCAATTTTTCACAATGTCAATTACCCTTGGAAACATGAAAGCAAGCAATGGAAACACACTCATGAGTAAACAAAGAATTGTGGAAGTAAGGTTATCATCAATCTATCCAAACCAATAAACAAGAATCCTATGTGGAATTCTAACTCACTCTTAGTGACAATTTTGGTTTATCTTATACTGTTTGTAGATAATTATATAAGAGGGATAAACAAACATCTATAATTGGAGTAAAATCCACCAATATCTCTCTCACAGGTTTTTTTTTTTAGTTTTGGGATATATTTCTTCATACCCTAACTTTGTATAGTTACCTTATGACCATCCATATCACAATAGTTCACTCCACATAGATTATGATAGCACCTTTCTTAAAGGCACATATGGGTGCTATCATTCTAGGAGACTTAATCATGAAGCTTCATGTTACTTGTTTTCAAATTCTATTCATAACCCTATAGGCTTAAACTATATTGAAAATTTTGTTTTTCAAAAACTCTACACAAGTACAAATTATCTAGTTTGTTACCGCAAAAACCAACTAATATATATAAGGAAGTAACTTATAGTATTGTATATCTAGTCCCTTACAATGAAAATAAATTTTGATAGTATCTCTCTTAGTCATAAATTGGCTGATCAATTCATTAGCTAGTAGTAACATTGTCATGAATTTGTAGTACATTTATTCGCTTAATGAATCATTGATTGTCATCAATTTCTGGCATATTTACTAGTTTAATTAATCATTGATTTTCATCATTTTTTAGTATATTTACTAGCTTAATGTGTCATTAATTAGTATCATTTTGTAATATCATTATTATTCAATAAAAATTCATATGGTGTGAATATTTTATTAAAAGCCTTGAATTTGTATAATGTCATTGTACATTGATGCTAACCAATATCAATGGCACATATATATAAAATTATATCATCATGTGAATTGGAAGGAGATTAAATTATATACATGTAAACTTGCATTAAACACTAGTATACTTAAAATCAATTAAATGTTACACACATGAATTAAAAAGAGATTAAATTGTAAACATATAAGCTTGCATTAAACAATATTACATATAAAATCAAGCACAAACATATATAGCTTGAAAATGTGTGTGTGTGTGCAATCTGGAAAGTCAATTACAATATTGATTTTTCCACTAATTCATTAGTAGTACATGATAAATTATGCTTCCATACACTCAACAACATCAATCATTGTTGTCTCCAACTAAACAAGTTCAGGAAAATCAACTACTTTTTGTGAATATTTCAAAGGCCATAGAGTGAAAATTCCTCCCTTCTCTTTAAAACTAGTACATACAACTAGATTATCTTCATATGGAAGAGGGATGTTACTTTGTGACAATAATATTGATGTTAGCAGCTTCAAGGCTCAATGTCACTCTATGGATTGTAGAAAGTTAATGAATTCATCCAATGCCCACGGAAACACTATCATATGGATCTAACACTTTCACTTCATCACTTTCCTGAAGTTTATGTTCTTTCTATAATATTGGGCACTGTCAAAACAAAAAAAATATACATAAATATTAGAAAGTGATTACTACAATTATATTCTAAAAGTGTATGCATTTATTGGCATGATATACAATTGAATGCACTCACTGATTCAATATTTGAAGTACCGTGTCTTGGCATTGGTTGGACAACATTTTCATCAACAATGTTGTCATCTCTTAGTTTTTTTCGTTGTGACATATTTCCGTTTAATTTTTTTATATATAATTTCATCTTCACAAATCAAATATATTTAAATAACAATATCAAATATTTCAATGCACTGAAAAGACAATGAACAAAGATTGTTTACTCATTAAATTGAAAAACCTCAATAACTTGAAGTACAAAGATGAATAACCACAATAATTTGAAGTGTCTATCATAAAAGGAACCAAAATTGAATTCTTCCTACTTCCATGCATAGATTTTTTTGTAAGGCCCCAAAATCATTGGCAATACAACATGCTTTTAGTTTCATATGGAAAATTTGTCCATTCATAGTTATGGAATGAAAACACCAACCATTTCCCAAATTATTTAGAAAATAAGGAGAAGTAGACAATGAATGAGGAGAAATGTGATGATAATTGAAGTTGAAGCCTACTTGGCCCCTAATCATATGGTTAAATAGTCCTTGTTGGTTTATCCATTTACTTTAGGGAATTTTATGATCAATTTTTCAACCCACGCCTTGTGGGAATATTGCAAGTGGGCCCATATCACACTTTTACATTTAATTTAGTCATTTCTTCTTATCAAAACTTCTTTTTTTTTAGGAATTTAGGTTACTATTTACTGCAGTAAGGATGCACAAGAATGGTTTTATCTTTACAAGAATCCTATGCCTTACAATAAGAGGAGCAGTAATAAAAAATCATCTATATCAACATCTATTTGTATCATGATATTATATCTTGAAGACAAATGACATAATTAGGCTACATAGTAACTATTATGACTTGAAGTTAAACTACATGCTAGCACCCCATAATATTTGTTGTCAATAATAAGATGATACACTAGTAAATTAGAAACAAAACAATAAGATTTAAAAGAGCTAATTGTTCTACATCATTTTATATCATTATGTCTAAGTAACTAAGGCCAAGTCAACAATAGTTCAGCATGCATCTTAATTGTTGACTAAAAACAGTCCAAAGCAACATTATTGGAGCTTCAAATGCTAGTCAATATGCTTGATCATAGTGAAAATAGGCTTTTAATGTTAGGTGTAAAATATTTTTACAAACAACTACAAATAAATTCCATTTACAATGTCATACTTTTATCTCCTTATCTATTTTCCAAAATTCTTTTATGGCAAACTATAGACTTCAATTCATGTAAAACTACAAAAAGGGGATTGGTGAGAAAAATACAACTTGAGGAAGAGCTTTAACACATCTACAATATGTGTAAAGAATGCATGCTATCTCCTTTCCTTCTTGAACCCAACCATTCTAAGAAGCATTAGCACAAATCTATGAGCACATTTATAGAAAAGAATATCCTTGCAAATTGCATTATAGAATAATACATCTCTCAAATGTTTCTAAGGTTTCATCTTTAAAAGGAAAACAACGTATAATAAAGGTTGAACTATTGAAACCGCAGTAAGATGCCATCGAGCTAAAAACATAGTAAGCCATTGTTTCCATTCATATCTACCCAATTAAATGAATGATACACTTAGGAGCTTAACATTCTAAGAAATAAACCCACAAACAACTAATAGTAAAAGAGAAAACATACCAGTTGATTGATAGACTTTGTATTCGCCATCAAAGATAGGTGATAAGTTGGAACATCCTCATATTTTGCCACCTACAAACTATCTTTCATTTGAAAATGGTGAAATTTGTTTCTTGATTCCATGCCATTGTAAATGAAAATGTCAAAAGGAAATTATTGGTCAGCAAGAATAGACTTGAAAACTAAGCTTGATTGATTTAATTTTATATGAATGTGGGAATGATATGACATGATTCAATCAATTGTTCAATTTTGTGGAAATGATTAATTGATCTTTTAGCATGTGAAAAACATTAAATTATTGGAGGACTTGACTTATAATATCTTTGTAATCAAACTATCAAAAAAAGCTTGACTAGTGAGCTAATACATTGCCATTAAAAGTCTTATGCTTTTAGTCCATAGCAAATATAATCTTGAAAAAAGAATAAAAAATATACATCAAACTAGTTTAAAGATGCACATCAAATATCAAAGCTAGTCCATGAGTTCTCATGAAGCCTAAGGCCTTATTAAGCATAATCCATAACAAACATAGTTTTGAAAAAGAACCAAAAATACACATCAATATTTAAAGATACACATCAAATATCAAAACTAGTCCATGATCCATGAGGTTCCTTCTGTACCTACTTGAAATTGATAAATATAAAGAGACTATCATAAAGGTGGATATTTTTCTAAGTCATGAACTCTTTCATTCAATTCACAATTAGTTTTGAATCTCCATAAACTTTGATTTCATTTACGTTATAGTTGTTCCAAGACTTAATTCATATTTAAAATATATCTGTGTGTGGCAGAAAAAATACATAATCCCTCGTGACAAAGACTCGCTAAAATATTCACAAAAATACTAATGCTAAAAACATATTATTGGCAAGGACGTATGTTTATAGGTTTTACATTTATTTTATAATATTATTTTTCATAATATTTATTATAAGAAACAATATTTCCTATAATGATATTCAAAAAATTATAAGTAAAGCCTATAGAACACCCCTTCAAACTTGATGATTTCAACTACAATAGAGATAAAACCATTAGACATTTTTTAGTTGAAGATAAAAACTAGTGCAAATTATAGAAAAAAATATGATCAAAGTACTATGAATACTCATAGCCAAATTTGGTGTTGAGGAAGGAAACACCTTTTGTTCTTTACATGATAATGGAGCAGAGCCGACATTGTCCATGATTAAATTTACAAAGAAATCTGCAACCGGAACATAATTCCCCAATGGGATACACATGTTACACACAAGAACTTTGAATTGAAAAGCAATAGTGAAAAAAATAGACTATCTTTATAAGCATAGTATAAATACTGAATAATATTGAACTTTAGTAAGAACCTTTTATTTATTTTCTTTTTACAACCACGGTTTTAGCTTTGCATCCAAAACAAAATTGATGCTCCTAAGAGATTTTTGCATCATGTTTTTAAGGGTAATTTTGAGTATTATGCATATACAGTATTTGATAAATAATTTGTATACCCTACTTATAAATAAAAATTTAAAAAAAAAATAACAATCTTTATGAAAATATAACATGACTCTGAATCAGGTGTCCATTAGGCTTGTGTATGAGAAGATGGTGTGGGATAACTGGCACTCAAATCGCCTTGCTTTTCTGGCAATTTGTTACTTAGATCCGGTTATAAAAATCGGCGGAATCGTAGTTCCACTCCATTACTGTGGAACTATGCTATGGCACTGTGCCCCTAGAGGTTTTGGCCCATTTTAAGACGACCCAGATCATCGAAATTCCAAAAAAAAAAACCAAAAAAATGGAACTGTGTCTCGCCAAAAACTTTTCCGTCGTCGATCAGGGACTGACCCTACCGAGAAGACATATAGCAAGCCAAATGTCAACCCTCTAGCAGCGTTCACTGCCACTGAATGTTTCAATGATGACACCACCTAGCTTCACAATCCATAACTAAGACAAGCAATTGAGATTCGCTCGTGAGTTCAGTCAAGTCCAAAGGAGGTTTGCAGAGGAAATCATGCCAGATGCTCGGCACTTTAATAAGACTAACAATCGACATCATGAAGCATATAGGAATATCAATTCAGCGTTATTGAGGTTTATGCATGGATTCAATCCGGGCTAGCACAGGTTTGAATAGCTAATTATGCCAGAAAAAACATAGCCATTGGGAGATTAATAATCGCTTCATTGGGAAGATTGGAATATCAATTCAACGTTAATGTGGTTCATGCAGGATTTTAGTCTATGCCAGTGCAAGGTTGTAGAGATAATTATGTATGAAGCTCGTTGATATGGGGAGATTAGCAATCGTCATCATGGAGCCTACTGGAATATAAACTCAGCGTTAAAGGAGATGGTACTGGAGAGCGAGGGCATCGGTACAGCCATGACATAGCTAACCAGGATGCACACATATATTAATCAGTTCAGTCTCGGATTATTTAATTATGTTATAATTCTCATTCAGGTTCAAAATACGCAGTGGTTAGCAACTTTACTCAAGATGAGTTAGCTCTCGGGTTGTTCCTTCGCTCAGACTTATATCCATTCTATCCCCTCTGCTTTTTTAGCCTTATGCTCTAGGTCATTAATCAGTCCTCTCATTGGGACAATCTGCAGTCTCCCTTCCCATCGAATTTTAGCCTCGAACCTGTATCCTCTAACGTTGCTTATAAAACCCCCTTTCAACCTACTTTCCTTGCTATAAACATGGCCAGAGGCCCTCAAACTCGAGACCCTTGCAAATGAAAAGTCCCAACTAGTGACCTGCGGGTCCAAAAGGAAATTGTTGAACTAAAAACCTCTTACTTCTGCCTAACCCATGTACGCATTCAAAAGAGCTAGCAAAGAAAAAGGAATGGCTCAAAATTGAGTGTGACTGTATTCACGACACTGAGATACAGGAAAATATGGGAGCCTTTGTCCCGGATGCTAGGACTACTAAAGCCTAGCCTAGGAGATGAAACAATTTAAGATTATTTCCTTGTATTGGCATATCAAAACCTTGCTAGTCAAGGTTTTGCTGGACACAAAAGAGGAAAGAAATGAATTAGTCATACTTATGGAGGAATTTATAGAGAAAAATAATAAAAGCCAGGCACAAAATAGAAGGATAGAGAACAAGTGAGATGCCATCTACAAGGAAACTACAGGGATGGATTTTTCCCTTCAGGAACCTCCAAGCACCAATGCAAATAAGACTCCAAACAACCATCCTCCGGAAGATTATGTTGCGGACAAATACTAGGTTCTTCAAGTATGTTTTTTTTATTATAGTGGATATGCTCAAAACATATAAATTGTTTATAGGCTTAATCCTAGCATTGTTTATAGACTTATTTTGGTAGATAGAACTGAAAATGACAAAATTTTGTTTAACATGTAGTATGGGTTACTTGACTATATGACTGTCTGTAAATCCTATTCTTTATTACTAACATAAGTATTAAGTATCTTAAAAAAAATGAAAATATAACATGAAAAAATAAGGATTTTTGACACTTAAATTATTAATTAAACTTAAAGAAACTTGGATAAAAGTCCTATGGAATTATTTTAGATTATACAATAAAAACAATAGGCTTCTAGGTACCTTAAATAATAATCAATTATGGGTAAAACTAATAAATTATCAAGAATTGTTCTAATAATTATTTGTATATGTGTCTATTAAGACATTGTTTTATTGTATGTACGTTCAATCCTAGTGGGAAACAATCAATATATGGAACATTCGTTAGAAATCAATCTTTAAAATCTCAAAAACTAATCAACCCCATAGTCATTTTTAAGTTCATAATTTTTAAAATTTCAAAAAATAATCGACCCCATAAACATTTTTAAGTTCATAATTTTTAAAATCTCAAAAAATAATCAACCCCATAATTATTTTTAAGCTCATAATTTGCATGTATCTTAGACTAAGAAATTAATTGTATCATGTACTTTTATTAAATAATGGAATCCAAACAAAAATACAATCAAGTCTAAAACAAAATACATCTTTCAAAATATATAATTTGAACAAATAAATAAACTATTATGAATTGATAAGTTAAATCATCATACCACTAATATCACCTTCATTTTGAATAGTTCAAAATATTACCACAACATCTTATTTGGTTTGTTCAGGGATCATGTTTAATACTATTTAATTAATGTTTGTTTGTGTAGGGCATCTGATCTAATTTGTTAAAATGGTTCTCTCACAATGTTCACAATGGTGTTCAAGCAAAGCACTGGACCTGGTTTTCTCATTAGGTTATCTAGTTAAGTTTGTTTAAAAAGGGCATACATCCAACCTTGTATGTTATAAGGTTCTCTTATAGTGTTCATTCAAGTAGGGCAAATGACCCATTTTGATCACAGGTTTCAAGTAAATCCAAAAGGACAAAAAAATGAGGGATTTCCAAATGTTCAAATGCCACATTAACCCACCTTCATTGAAATTTTTAAAATGCTAAGCTAACCACACCTCATTTCTCGTGAACACTTTTGGGGGAGATTGGAGTTTGACTTATTATGTGATTAACCTTGCTAGTTACTTTTTAATTACATCTTCATCCATTTTTATTTAGGATCTTAATCCATTTCTTATTTAGGATATGTTTTGATGGTGGTAATTTGCTATGAATGATGCAAATTATTACACAATGCTATTATTTAAGGAGATCATACAAAATCATATAGCAATGAAGATAATCAATTAAGTGATGGATATTAGATTTTTACGTCATTTTTTAAGTACATTGTGAAGCAAGATAGGAATGAAGTGATGGTTTAGTTCAATAACCCTTAGACATATGGACAAATGGTTACTGCAAACCAAAATTTAGGAAGTCTATTGTGATGCTTAGCTAAAGATAAGTCAAAGCAATAGGATAAAGTTTTGGTGTATGCATAGTTCTCATATATCCACTATGAATAAGTCAATGCATTTTCATTATTCAAGATATTGTGTGGGATAATCCAAGAGGAGTCACAAACTTGATTGATTTCCCAATAGACATGAAGAAGAGTGGTGACATGAAAGCCTTTTAGAGAAAATGTAAGATATGTATGTGCACATATAAGACATTTAACTTGAGAATAACATGAATAAGTACAAGGAGAACACAAAATGCAAGAGAAATATAACTATTTTGAAGTTGAAGAGTGCACTTGAGGAAGGAATATTATCCCAAAAACACGTACAAGAATTTCAAAGTGAAGATCAAACCATGCATGATCTAGAGACGATTTGATCCAAAATGCAAACAAGATTGAGTTGCAAAAGGAGTATGACATCAGCTATATTCAATTATTCAATCTGTACAAGGAACGAGATACCATTGAGTATGATTAAGCAAAAGAAAAAGCATTGAGGTAGACTAAAGGAAGCATATGCCCATATATATAAGTCCAAAGAAATTGAATGACTTTTATAAGAGAAGATATATGGAACACAAAACATTTCTTGTATATGCAATACTTACAATACTTAAGTATTGAGGGGGTTTTCCTAGTCCAGTATATGATATATCTGGGAATATCTACGTAGTGCAAGTTATTAATCTATGACCCATATTCCATGAGTATATCGTAACTAAGCAATTTCTCATGGTTTTGAATATTCCACTTAGCGCTCATTGCATCGGGTCATGTTCATAGGGGTGAAGAAGTGGGATGGAGACTAGCAAAATGAATCACATGGCATCAATCATCGCTTTCAAGGCTTCACCCGATAACCAAGATTTCCTAGGAGGTCACCCATCCCAAGAATCCTCTGGCTCAAGGGAGCTTAACTGTGGAGTTTTCCCCACAATCAAGCCCACTTATCTTGCTAACCCATTTACAAAACCTTAGAAAGTATTGTGCCTTATGAACTATTCAATTAAAGCTCCCTTGACTCTAAGTGAATAGCTCATATGGCACAATGCTTGCTAAGGTTTTGCAAATGGGGTAGCAAGCTAAGTGGGCTTGAGTGTGGGGAAAACGCCACAATTAAGTGTGCTTGATACAAAAGAGTCTTGGGATGGGTGACCTCTTGGGAAGTCCTTGTTACTGACTGCAAGCCTTAGAAGTGATGATTGATTCTATGCTATTCATTTCACTAGTCTCAATCCCACTTCTTCACCCATGTGAGCATCACCCAACACAATGAGTGCTAAGTATTCAAAACCATGAAAAATTGGTCAATTTGATTATACTCATGGGATATGGGTCATAAATTAATGACTTGAAATACGCAAATAATCCCAAAAATGATACATCATTAGCAATACTTATCAAAGTGAAAACATAGGTCAAAGAAAAATAGTAAATGGATTTTTAAGACTATTTAAAATTTTACAAGGGAATGACCAATGTGGAAATTGTAGAGTCAACATGATCACAAAATGTATTTCTAAAAGGGGAAGCTTACAAGTGAGCTTCCATGAAAATTATAAGAGCATGGGTGGTGTGCAACAAGCACGACAAATGAGATTGTGGATGGAAATGTGCAATTGCAACAAAATAAGAATGCATGGACATTACAAGGTGCAACACACAATTTGGAGTAGAGTAAGAAAGCATGCTATAGTTTAGTAGGGAGCACACTAAGGATGATATCAACAAGGATCATAATGGAAAACGCATTAAAGAAGCACCTCCAACAAGAAGAGAACAGTGCAACAAGATATCAGAATTCACCAAAGGGAGTCAAGAGGTCAAACATGATTTGGAACAATAAAATTCAAAGCTAAAGAGTTTAAAAGGAAGATGAAGAGGCAAAGAATAAGTTGAGGGCTTAGGCATGAGAATACATAGCAACATCGGCATTAGGAGCATGTTATCTAAACATGTTAGCTAGTGATTAGGAGTTCAGTGTAAAGTAGTGAGCTGTCCATGAGCCAAGTGAGAGAGAAGAGCTCTTGAGTTGTAGTTTGTAACCAATATATTATGAACATTGATACATGAGTAGATTATTGCCTCATCACTAAGTAAATTGGTTTTTTATTGTCACGTCTAATCAAATGCTCATGTGAATGCTAATCAACAAGCTTTCTAGGTGATCATGTCATCACATGGAAAAAAGAAACAAAGGTGAGAAATAGAGTATACCATGCCTTCAATTATGTCATTGTGCATGTATGTTCATACACAAATAATCTCAAATATATATGGTAATCATTGAATCTTTCCAAAAAATCATTATATAATTGATGCAAAATATCACTATGGAACCATATATGATGACAATAAGTATGAATTAGTTAATCTCTCAACATATCAACTAGATTAGAATATCCATATGAATAAGATGAGATCACAAAAATTCACAAGCGTGAGCTTTACTTAAAATGAAAATAAGTTTGAGAAATGTCATTTTTTCTACAATAAGTTTAGCCCTCCTCTATAGACTATCTTCCCAATCACACATTGAGGGGGAAGTAAGCAGGACATTGAAACTGTCCAATGACCTCTTTCCTTCCTAAATAGAGGTGGTCATAGACTTCTTAATTCTACGCCTTGGTACTTGGTAAAGTAACATTGAAGAACCTGGCCTTATATAGACTAGTTGAAATCATCAATGTACTTTTGGTAAATGATCTTGATTGTACCTAGACAAGATTTCCAATAAAAAGTATTGTCCACTAATTTTGTGGATTAACTTGAACTGAGTGAAAATTAGGCATAGTCTCAAGAAGAGACTTCATGAAGTAGATGTCGAATGTCGATGCATATGGTGGGTGGGGGAGGAAATCATACATGTGCAAACAATGCCCATTAAGTTACAGAAATGAGTGTTCAATAAAGATTAAATTATGATATAGAGAAGTTTTATCATTTACTTACATTCACATGGAAATTAGAAGCCCTTTTAAAATGGCTCTTACAAAACATGTCATTTTTTTTTTAAGACAAGAATGAATATTTCATTATTGGGATAGCCTATGATAAACTCAAATTAGCACAAGTGGATCCTTAGTTTTCTTTCAATATGTGTCCATGGTACAATATTTATGATGCATAGATAAAAATAAAAAAATCAATTCATTTATCCATCCTCTTTGCAAATCCAAGAATATAGGAGAATGAAGTGGATAAGAATTTGATTGCAACTATCAAATGTTACAATCAATCTAAAATGATAACTTATCCCCAAATGAGAGATGCATAATTGAAAAAGTATGTTCTTTGTTCCCCAAATGAGAGATACATAATTGAAAAAGCGTGTTCTTCGTTTATAGTCATTACTTCTCCAAGAAAATACTGCAACATTTTGTTATTGCAAAAAAAACACCTTTGTTGCATTTTATGAGAGACTTGGCTATGTCTCATTCCTACTATGGTTGTCACATTCCCTCCCATCGATCCAACGCAAGGAAGGGAACATGACTACAGATATCGGGTTTTTTACATAAACTCGGCCCCATTCATTAGATTCATACATATAAACACATATGTGCGTGTAGATCTATCAAACACAACGGAAGTAAAATTCTTCTACACACATATATCATGCAATTTCTAGCATACTGATAGCATTCATCAAATAATTAAAATCTTGCAGAAGTGAAGCACATAAATAAAATACTTATCTTCGTGGTAAAGTTGTCCCAAGCAACTAGCTATGTCGTTGCAACGTTTCACCCAACCATAGGTCTCTGCCCAGCCTGTATTCTTTCAGCACTCAGAGACCACCCCCGAGCTGGGCATGATTTCTAAAAGGAAAAGGGGACTCTCAAGCTCAGTACAACCCAAGCAAATAGCACATCTAAGCCAAACCAGTCCACAGCTGGGTTTATCAGGCTAAATCTGAACCCTCTTAATTTCTAGATGCTTGCACTCAAGCTCAAGCCAAAACAATGGATACCCATAACCCATACCCCAACATACTCTTTCCACACACAGCAAGCACAATGGTTGGGCATGGATAAACGATTTTACAAAGGGATTTACAAAACAGGGTTCCCATTGGCTCTCCCAATTCATGGCTCACTCAAAACGAACTGTGGAAAGGGGAATTCGACCCCAGGGATCAAAACCAATTTCTCCCATAGGTTATGAGCATTTTAAATGGCCCAAATGGCCTCAATGAAACACCAAATCGAGCTCCCTTCCTCCCAGCAACTCTGCTCACCCCAAAAATGCCCTCTTCCCAGCTAGAAAAAACAAGGAAACCCCATAAAAATGTAGAGGAAAAACGCTTAGGAAGGTCAGACTGTGTGAGGGAGCAAAGGCAAGGGTGAATAATGGCTTGGGGATCAATTTTGTGGCTCTTTTCTTGCCCAAGAAGTCAAAACACGAATTTCCATGAAGGGTGGCTTGCCCATACCCGAATTTGGACAGCCGTACCTCTCCATTCCCCAAGGCATTAACTACTTTAACCATCTCTTGGGAGAAATGAATGATTGGGTACAAAAGTCAACATGGGTAGTTAAGGGTTTATGGGTTCTCTCATTGACACTTGGCTTCACTTGATTGGTTCCAAGGGTTTGAATATTTCCCTCCCAATTCCTTGTAAAAATCATGCCCCCATCTCTTATTGCATTGCATAGCTAGTTGTGGGTATTTCATTAAAATGCATACTTACATGATACTTGCAATTCCATTGTGCCTGGCTAGCACGTAAACCATACGCATCACTAAATCGATGGCGAGGCCTTGGCCTTGAGCTCCTCACCATGATTTTATAACAATATTACATCATTTACATTTTAATGCAATGGGGTCAAAATCGGGATATTACAATGGTCAAGCATATTTTCAAATTGTCTAGTAAACATTGCCTCAATGGGCCATTGTTTCACCAACTAATCAAAAGCAAGACTAGGCTTGGTCATATTCTTCATTTTTCTATTAAGCATATGGAGTACTAAAAATTATTTCCAACTATTTCTCTGCACTCCCAAAGGTAGGTTCTTGAATGTTAACTTTCTTCCACTAGATATACCACTGATTGTTAAACTTGCATATTTTAACATGCCACCAGCATTGATTTGAAACCAAGATCAAACTCTCCATGGAAGTCATTTTATTTACTTATAGATCCCTTCATTATGGACAAAATTGCCAAGTTAACATTGATTATTTACTTCATACAATCAACAAGTTCTAAGATTTCCATTAATTCGAATTTTAGTTCATTCTACATGCATATTCTCCTTGTGTGTTACTTCTAAGTTGACTTATTTTAACCCTATTTAACTTATGTTGTTTTTATTCAATTTTAGAGAAATTTATGTTATCAAACTTCTCCCTAGTATATTACATTGCTACTATTCTCCTTTAATAAACTGAAAATATTAAGACAACCAATTTCCAATATCAACAATAAGATGAGTGTTCTCATAGCTATTGAATTTTATGTTGTTTATATAAAAATCAAATGCAAATATGCATCACCAACATCCATTCATAGAGGGTCATCATTTTAAACTTTTATTAAAGAAAAAAATTGTTTTTCCACTTATTCAAATACAACTTTTACCTAGTTCATCATTGAATCAAAAAAGAGAAGAGATTTAGTATGCACAGATAAACCAAAATTGAGCCAATGAATCTTTGACTACCTAGCATGCCATAACACTTTTACTACCATAAACGATCTTGGTTGCCTCACTAATGCATAAATATCAACCCATAGATTTGAAGCCATTTCTCCCCAACAAACCTGAACAAATAACAACCTTTTAAACTTAGGAGCACAACATCAATAAGCATATTGATACCACCAATTCTTGGAAGGCAATTAGACTATCAATCTATTCTTGTTAACTAACTTTGGCTTCAGTCGAGTTCTTAATGGGTGAGAGAACATATTTTACCAACTTGCACCTTATGCCATGGAATAA
This sequence comes from Larix kaempferi, assembly GCA_027924585.1. Classification (NCBI taxonomy): domain Eukaryota; kingdom Viridiplantae; phylum Streptophyta; class Pinopsida; order Pinales; family Pinaceae; genus Larix; species Larix kaempferi. Next base: position 19,744,769 of record BSBM01001023.1, read on the forward strand.
TTCAATTCGCATCTTTAAAACTTCATCCTCATCTTGAATAAATCCCGATCATTCTCCAACCTATTCCAGAATAAATAGCCAAACAATCAACCATCCATTGTAATCTTTCGTAAGCCTTTTTCCTCATGCATGTAGCCTCACTTGATCTTGAATAAGTTGTGGAACCTTATTAATGAAAAGCCATATCCTTGATAAGGTTATTCACTCCCCTTTGATATCTCATAGAATGATTTGACTTGGATATGTTACAACCACTACAATCCTACGCCTACAAATTTGGCTTCAATATAATGGTGTTAAGATTGTCTTGACACCAAAGTTTCTTACTACAACCCATGTACAACTATATTATTCTACAGAAACAAAAATATATCTCCAAAGTACTAATATTAACTTCTCATATTGAAAATCCCCATTTATTAGCTCTTGCCAGGTAAACCAATCCAATACATGATTGATAGCCCTACCATTGATGTGTATTTTCATCCATTTTAACTTTGTATTTATTGCGTGTGCATAGTCATTTGGCCCTTACTACATTTCCGCATGGCTTTTGTCCTTGAATGTTTTCAACTTCTATTTAGTAAATGGCATATTTTCAAGGAATTGGATTCTACCTTGGACTTAGATGTTGTGATCCATATATATCACCCAAGCCTATAACTTCGTAACTAGGCTCATTCGCTTTTTGAGAAATACCACAAATAAAGGCCAACAAAGTCACCAAAACTTGTTCCAAATCTTAGTTACTAGAATAATTTTGGTACATGCCCATGTAGAATTAAACACGGTTTGTTAATTAAATTGGTGGATTTCTTATTTTTGTAGAAAGTTGGGTAATATGGGGAACTGTAAATACATGTCTGTGAAGAATTAAACATGAATTGTTAATTAAATTGGTGGATTTCTTGTTTTTATATAAACTTGGGTAATTAAAGAGCTGCATATATAAGAATCAAACTCAGAAAATATAACACTAATGTTTACTGCAAACTATAAAATAATAAAATTAACTATTATTCAAGCAAAAAAATATAATGTTCCACAAGGAAATGTCCCCCACACTCTCCACGTACTGGAGAAGGGGGGACTCCTGGAAAAACATTCCTACCCCACCACGATTTTTTTTTGTTTTTCCATTATTTTTACATTTTACAAACCCTACTTAGTACTACTTCGAAAATAAATCAATGTATTTAGTATTTACATTGCACAATCATGAATATACATCAAATGAATTATTATTTTTTGTATTTTTATTTTATTTTTATAATTTTAAAGACATCCCTCGTGTCCCATGAATATTTTATTTTTATAAGTTTAGACACATCCCCGTGCCCCATGAATTTCTCCAAAATTTGGGGGTGTCTCCACACATCCCCAATGTTCGTTTCCTCTCTCCCGCGCTCCCACATCCTGGAAGCTTAGGGGGAATTGAAAAAATGTCATGACACCCAAATTGCTACAAACTGGTACACGTCAGCCAGAGGCAAGCTAGAGGTAGCTGCATCCAATTGGCACTTTTAAGCACCATCTATATAACCAAACCAACCACTATCCAAATTATCAAAATGCCAACACAATGTCTTTAATAAAATAGTATAACTGGCCATGTTGCTAATAACAACTTCAAACTGTGAAGTTAAAATATAATAGTTGTTGCCATATTTCAAATTTCTCTAACTTTCGCATTTAAGATAACCCCTTTTTTACCATGCCACTTCAAAAGAGGAAAAAACATAGCTGCTAGAATTACATGTCAAACTCTCATGTGATCTTCACCAACTATTTGATTAGCTCTCTCCTCTTAAAGAATGGCCCATTGAAAGGGTAGAAAAGGGAACTTCAAAATTCGTAACTCATTTTGTGATCCCTAAAAATCAGCGAGTCTAGAATATTTCTAACAAAGGACATTGACCCTTATCGGGAAAGGTTCCTATATTTATATAATAAAAAAATCTTCTTATACTGTTACAATTTTAAAATATCAAAAGCTAAATAACAAAGTAATTCCGACCGACACTTCATTGTGAAAAATGTTTGCATCCTGAAAACACTTAGAATACCTTTCCAACTAAATTGTAGCTTTGATATCCTACTTTCACATGTTTACTCCACGAGAGGTACATAGGAGGAATATAAAGCAAAAATACAGGAAATCTGGCCTAAAGCTTAGAAGTATGGAAATATATGCCAAAATATGCATTTGAAAATTGTGTACAACATAGCAACTTTAGTTCTAACTACATATAGCATTCACATTTCCATACATAATTGATATGATAATACACATTAATGTTACGTACTAGGCCTCAACAAGGTACGTGACTTGGCATATTAAGCTTAGCTGGCATACTCACTAGATAAACATGTATATTCATTGATTCTCAAAACCAATAAGACGTAGATAGATGGACAATACATGGATCAGATATATTAAAATTTGGATTTATATAAACATCCTATAAATATTAAATATTTAAAACATGGAAGCACCAGCATCCTACATATTGCAAGATTACAATTTTCAAATTACAAGAATCCCAATTGCACAATATAAATGCCAAAACTGAAAAACTATCATCTACCAGTATTGACTCATACAAGCGGATCTCAGGGTTGAAAGGGTGCTCATGGATGCAACAATGGCTAATCAGTTAGACCCAATTGCAGCACCCATGTCTAAACCCTCCATTGGTTCTATGGGTGGTTCGGATCTAGTGAGTGATCACTAAGCTTGAGTGGTCTCTTGAGTCTCTCCCGCATCTAGCCGAATCAGATATACATGAGGCAAACCATGCCTACTCATCCTGAAATCATGCCTGAACCCACTCTATTGTTGGATCATTCTTGTCCAAAGAGATCAGATTTATATTCAATGGGATCTTCAACCGTTTGGCCCGCAAGTGGAATTTATAGTGGACAAACTACTATAACATGGACACCTCATGCAACACATTTCTGAAGAGTATGACTAGTATTGACTTGGGATACTCAAAATACTAGCTAATACTTTAGAGTGTGGCATGTATTGACTGGTCAACATGGTCAATTGGAGTAATATAATTATGAAGAATAATATTCTTCCCAAGGACATACCATATTCGGGAATTATTCTTGGGAGTATTCCGATTTGGAATAAATATATATTCAAATTTGAGAACTCCATACAAAAGACCACAAGAGTTGAAAGTCTAAGCAGGTCCTATTTTAGGTCTTGTTTCATTATAATTTTTGAAGTATGGTATGTGGAAGTTAGGGTTTTTAACTAGTTCAAAAACTATTCTCAAACAAGTGTTTTAGGTAAAATTGTTATATCATAAGCTTGAGGGCTCCAAATTGAGTGATACTTATTGTATCTAATAAAATACGGACCATAGTATATGTGGTAAAAAATTTAAAAGTAGGACAGGAAAATCAAACACGTGTCAGTTCATACTCTTGGCACATTAGAATTGGGTCAAACTTGTGGCATTGCAGAGAAGACATACCAGGCTACTATAGGCCAAAATTTCAAATATAATTAATGGGCAACTTCGACTACCTAGACAACCTACAAATCAGGGTTCCTAAAGGTATGTTAACTTCAAACTTGCATAAATTTTGATTGGAATATATGTTTGATGAGATTCAAAAGATGTGATAAAGAGGAAATAAAGGATAATTATAGGTAAATATTATTTCGGTCCCTCATGCCAAGGGGTTCTAAAAAAACTAATTCACCAATTAATCCTCCAGAGTGCTCAACCATGACTCGTGAAGAAATGTGTAACTAGCTATCCAATTTGGAGGCCAAAGGTAAAGAACTGAATGATAAAGAACTGAATGATAGGTCAGTGACACATGTTCAATTTGTAAACACAAAAAATGATATAGAAAGTGAGTAGAAAAAGATGGATCGAAAGATGGCTAGTAAAGAGGATCTCGATGTTATGAAGGGGGTACTTTTGAATGAGATGAGACATCTCTTTCCTCATAATTCAGCTCCTTAAGAAGAGGATAAGGAGAACAAGAGGGATATATCCTAGTCATAGATTGAGAAAATTGAAAAATTGTTAGAAACAAGAGGTTTGAGTCCCCAGCATTCGATCATTCATCATCACATCGTCATGGGGACCAAGAAGCTACTTCATTCCCAACATTGATATGAGAAAATTTGATGACAATGATCCAATAACATGGATATTCCATATGGAGCAATTCATTAATCTACACCAAGTGCCAACTTTACAAAAGATAACTATTGCATCAGTGTATTGGATAATGGTTTTAGTTTGGGAAGGAAAGTTGAGAGTAAAAATGAGACTACTAAAAGGGCTAGTACTGACACCTATAGAAAGCAAAATGTTTCATCCCCCAACTTCACTCGACCTACAAAGTTGATGCCTCGATAAGTGGAGGAAAGAAGAGAAAAGGGACTATGTTTCAATTGCGATAGTAAGTACAATAAAGGGCATAAGTGCAGTGAGTGTTGGGCCCCAAAATAGTCTCTTTTTGCCTACACCTATATACACATTTTTCCCTGTTTTGCCTCACTATTCATTGATCTAAGCAGATATTTTCCGAAGCAAAGCATGGATTGCAACAAGTATAATCTATTCTTGTTTTATTCAATTAATGCCTGATTTGTTTATGGTTTTGTACTATATCTTTTAAGGTTGTGCTAATATTGACTGATTCGATAAAGATATCCCTGAAGCCTTTACAAGACCGCAGGTGTAGCAGCTTGCTAACCTTTGGAGAAGAGGCATACGTACCGCCAGTTGCCCCTTCTTGAGTTTGGTTCCACATCTCGTTGCAACAGTTCAAGCATTCCTCCACATGGCCAACTGCGACTGAGTCACAACAGAGCATTTGAGTATCAGCTAGTCCAATCAGTTAGAATCTACTCTGGGCTACGAATAGATGATGTAACAGCTCAGGTCCGAATGCAACGATTTCATTTAAGTCCACTCATGGTTGTAACTGTTCCATTGTAAATCGGCAGCCTGAAGATCGTAGGTCTTCATGGCTGCCCGATATTTTGTGAAACGATTTCATGTCATCGGGTATAAATGTAAAGAGGCATTCTAAGCCTGGGGTTGGAGATTTTAGAATTGTATAAGCTGAAACAGAGAGCTGTAACTGTGATTCATTATTTCTAATACAAGGAGCATAGTTTCTTATATCTTGGTGTTTAATTTGTGTTAGTCTACGGCATCTCTGTTAGAAGGCCAGGGCTCGCCTTCTCACAGAGATCGTCGAGCTAAGTAGGTAGTCTAATTTCATTCATGTTGTGTGGTGTGGAATTGCATTAGATTTGTTACTATGAGCTGCAACACTGAAATGATAATTGCATCTTTCTTTGGTAGTTTATGATTGCATCCTGAATTACTATAATTGTGTGGTGTGACAGTCGACTGTGTAGGTTAGTTTATTTGATGCATGGTGTGTTAGATCAAGTGTTACAGTCAAGCTCATCTATGCTTTCTTCCAGTCATTTATTCTTTCTACGATTTCCAATTTTATCAAATTAGAGTTCAAGCTCAATTCTAGTTTCTGGTTGTTGTTTATCTTTCTTGAATTCATTAGATCAGACAAGTTATGATTGAGTTACAGTAGCTGCTAGATGAATAAGATCAGTAGAGAATGAATACTGTAGTTTGATAATTATAGGATTTAACTTCTTGCAAAAGTAAGTCTAGTATATATATCCATAGATCAGTAACTGTTGGATTGATGTTTGTAGGAAGGTAATGGTACTTGAATTCTTAGATAGATGAATTAGATTAGTTTTAGTTATGAGTTGAGTTGACTGAGCAGATAGGTAGGATCATTTATCTCCATTTATTTAATCAACTACTTGAAATGTGTATGCATAGACTGTGCTAATTACTGTTGAAATAAAAAACTTCCCTGGGTTGACAATTCATATTAAGCATCCTATGTGTTAGTTGTAATTAATTGGCATATAGGGTGACCAACATTTTGGTATTGTTGTTGGGGATGGTAATTGATAGACAGAGATAGTAGTTGGCTTATTGATTTCATTTTATTTTTGATTATCTAAAGCATGCATGAATACAAGAAAAGCAAATCGAGAACCCCCTCAAAATACTAACATTGCAGGTGGACGAGGTCGTGGTCAAAATCAAGGTCGAGGAAGACATATATACATTGGTGAAATAATTGCTAGAGCTGATTCTTCTACTAGACTACCGCGATCATCTCCAGGAAGGGGAAATTTTGTTCTCCCTAATCTTAATACTTCTCAATCAACTGTGGATAACACAACGGGACCTTCAACTCCCGTTCCAGAGAAGAAACCTCCTGAAGACAAAGGAAGTGTTGTGGGTGTACCAGATAGAGAGGAGATCTATCATATTAATGGGCACAGAGTTACCAAAGAGGAGTGGTTGGAATATCGCCAAGATCAAGAAGAAGAAAGAAGGCGAGAAGAAGAAAGGAGGAGAGCAGAAGAGGAAAAGGTAGAGGAAGAAAGAGCGAAGGAAGCACTGAAATTTTGGAGCAACATGAATAACAAAGAATGGGAAAGAAACAATGAGGGCCACAATAACAATGAGGAGGAGGTGGAAGATAATCAGAATGGTGACACTGTGGTCACACTCGAATTCCCTATCCTCCAAACACTAGGGGTAGCTCCTATGAAAAATATTTCACCCTCAATTCTCCCAAATTTCCATGGTAAGTCCTCTGAAGATCCAGATGAGTTTCTTTTTGAGTTCGACGTCCTCTGTCCCAGTTATGATTACACCTCCAGTGCGCAGAAACTGAAACTATTTCCAGCCAACCTGAAGGGAAACGCTATGTGCTGGTTTATGAGTTTGGGTCATGAGACCATTACTACCTGGGACCAGATGAAACAAACCTTCATTTCCAAATATCAAGAATACTGTAGAACCAGAGATAGGAAGAATGAGTTGTTTAAAATGGTTCAGAAAGAAGAAGAGAGCTTGAAAGATTTTGTTGAAAGGTTGTTGTATAATTTACAGAGGTCTGGTTATACTGAGATTGGAAAAGATGTACTCAATATTATCTTACTATGGGGGATTAGAGAAGATTGCCTTGATATGTTGAATTTGTTGTGGAAATGGGACATCTCAAAGGAACCCTTTGAGAAGATTGTTGAATTATGTCGAAGGTATTCAAGGGGGTCCTCTAGAACCAACAATCGGGACAAGGAACGAAATCGAGATGTCTTCACTAGGACACAGAAATCAGCGAGTGGAGGAGCTACTCGGGCAGAAATAGGCAACCTTCTAGAGAACTTTAAAGCATATATGATGAGCTCCATTTCCTCAGAATTGGATGTCTTGAGGACAAAACAGAGGAAGGTAGTAGAAGACCTGACACTTGGCATAATATGTCCCAAATGCAGAAAGAAGCACCCACTAAAAGAATGTCCGCTTGACAAAGTAGAGGTATGTCGTATATGCGAATTGGATCATGATACCAAGGAATGTCCTTCATTACCCAAATTCAAAGCAATCTTGTAGGCATCTACTTCAAATGTGGAACAAGCTTATTTTATTGCTCAGAAGAAGCCTTGGCAACCTCGAAATCAGGGTATGAATTCATAACCATCACCTTTTTGGAATAATATGAATGGTATGAATAATATGAATCACATGAATACACAATTCCCTTCACATTATTCTAACAACCAATGGAATCCATCTCAAACCTCAATGCAAATTCCTAACCCCTGGACGCCATGGGAACAACAATCAAACCAGCAAGCTCCCTGGGCTTCCAACTAGAGAAATTCCTACCCAGGAAACAATTTTCCCCATCGCCAGTCTCCTTACCAACAGTATCCTCCTCAACAGTACCCTCATCAACAGTACCAGCAACCACAGCTGCAACTCCCAAACAATGTCATGCCTATGAATGCACCACTACGACCACAACTACCTGCACAACCTAACCCAACCCGAATAATAAAGCAATTCATCAATTTGAGACTGCCAACATGCCTGCTTATTCCATTACCTCCATTCCCTATAATGATATACATCTTCGATCGGGAAGAGTAGTGGAACCCATAGTCATTGAGGATGTTCCATCCTTTGCGACTGAAGCCAGAATGGATAAGCAATTCGAGAATTCAGTTGATATAGCAATCCCCATCATTGAGGATGCTGACATTCCTACTGAAACAATAGTTGAAACACAGGAAGCAACACACGATGAAACACAGCCTACGCAGCTTATAAGAGAACCACCATATCCTGAACGATTGGCCCTACAGAAAACGGTGGAACAACCTAGATTCAATCTCTTAGGGGAATTGAAGAACTTATATGTCAAAATTCCACTGTTACAAGTCCTTTATGATGTGCCTATTTATGCCAAGACCGTGAGAGATCTATGTTTTAGAAAACCTAGAAGAAAGCCTAGGGATCCTCCCACTGTCCATGTATTGAGAAAACTTTTTGAATTAATAATGGGTAAGACTCTTATGGCTAAATATGATGATCTCGGAAACCCTACTGTTACAGTACACATAGGACACACTCAGATACCGAATGTCTTGGTAGAATTAGGCACAACCATCAATGTTATGACCATCGAAACTGTGAAAAAACTGGGACTCACTAATCTTCGACCAACCCCTACCATTTTAGAACTTGCTGATAGATCAACAATCAAGCCTGAGAGAATCCTGGATGACCTGGTAATATATGTCGATTCGTGGGAATACCCTACGGAGTTCTTGGTTTTACAACCGAAGTTGTAGCTGGGGGGACACCCGTTGATCTTGGGAAGACCTTGGTTAGCCACAACAAATGCATGTATCAGTTGTCGGTCGAGGTCCATGACTATCTCAAATAGGACTGATATTAAAATCCTAACTTTATACCCTCCATCCCAACCAAGCCTAGAAGTTGAAACTCCACATTGGGTGGATCTGGAGGAAGAGGAAGGCATTCAGCGATTATTAACGATAGGGAGAGCCTTAACTTTTAAAGATGAAACAGAGGATGATGCTATTAACAGTTTCATCAGTGCACCCACGTCTGTCAATAAACATGTCTACCAAATTCTGAACAGTACATTAGATGAAACAGAACAAGAAAATCTAACAGAAGAAACTCTAGTAAGTGATGCCAATATAATTCCAGTATTTAAAAATTTGAAAAGCATTCCAGTAGAAATTGAGCCAGGAAAAACATTAAATATAAATCTGAATCTCGTGCCTAATGAGTTGGAACACCTTATCACTCTGTTGAAAAAACATAGGGGAGCTTTCACATGGGAATATATAGATATGAAGGGTATACCCTCTAATCTATGTACCCATCACATTTACATCAAAAGTGACTCCAGACCAGTGTGCCAACCACAACGAAGGATGAACCCGAACTTAAGGGACATAGTGAAGGAAGAAATACAAAAACCTTTGGAAGCAGGATTTATATACCCAATTTCAGACAGCGAGTGGGTTTCTCCACTCGTGATTGTACCAAAAAAGAATGGGAAACGGAGGGTCTGCGTAGATTACAGAGAATTAAATAAAGCAACGCAGGAAGACCACTTTCCCCTACCTTTTATTGATCAGGTCCTTGATACCTTGTCTGGAAATAAGTATTTTTCCTTTCTAGATGGATTTAGTGGTTACAACCAAATCCAGATTGCTCCAAAAGACCAAGATAAAACTACCTTCACCGGTCCCTGGGGCACTTTTGCATACAAGGTACTTCCTTTTGGGTTGTGCAATGCACCGACCACATTTCAGAGAGCAGTGATTGGGATCTTTTCAGAGATGGTAAATGACTACATAGAAATTTTTATGGATAACTTCACTCCATACGGTAGTAGTTTCAAAGAAGCATTGAAAAATTTAGAAAAGGTTTTGGAACGCTGTGAACAAAGCCAGCTATCTTTGGTCCCTGTGGCACTTTTGCATACAGGGTACTTCCTTTTGGGTTGTGCAATGCACCAACCACATTTCAGAGAGCAGTGATTGGGATCTTTTTAGAGATGGTAAATGACTGCATAGAAATTTTTATGGATGACTTCACTCCATATGGTAGTAGTTTCGAAGAAGCATTGAAAATTTTAGAAAAGGTTTTGGAACGCTGTGAACAAAGCCAGCTATCTTTGAGCACTGAAAAGTGCCATATGATGATGAGAGAGGGCATAGTTCTGGGGCACTTCATCTCTGCTGATGGTATCCAAGTAGACGCATCCAAAATTAAGGTAATTGAAAATATACCAACTTCTGGAACACAAAAAGATGTACGTAGCTTCTTAGGGCATGCTGGTTATTACAGAAGATTTATAGAGAACTTTTCCAAACTAGATTCTCCTTTATTCACCTTGTTGATGAAGGATGCACAGTTTGATTGGAATGATGCATGCCAAACAGCGTTTATTGAACTTAAGAAAAGGTTGTCTACAACACCTATCCTACGCGGGCCCAATTGGGCTCTGTCTTTTCATATCTCTTCAAATGCTTCAGATAGTGCCATTGGAGCAGTTTTAGGACAGTAGGAAGGTCATGCTCCCTATGCAATTTATTACATTAGTAAGAAGCTGACCCCTGCTGAACTGAACTACACTGTTACAGAGAAAGAGTTCCTTGCCATTGTCTATGCCATCAACAAATTTAGACACTACATTACTGGATATTCCACTTTTGTGCACACTGGTCATTTAGCCATCAAGTACTTAATGAATAAACCTATCACGAATGCTAGAGTAACTAGATGGCTGTTACTATTACAGGAATTTGACATTACAACTATTGACAGACCAGGAAAGGAAAACGTTGTTGCTGACTTTTTATCTCGACTTACTAACAATGATGATAGTTTACCAGTCAAAGATTCCTTCCCTGATGAACATTTGTTTGCAGTATCAGCTCATTCCCCATGGTACGCAGATATTGTTAACTATTTGGCTGCAAGTAAGCTTCCAGCACATCTGTCAAAGAAAGAAAAAAGAAGGATCATATAGCAGAGTGCTAGATACTGTTGGTTGGATGGACATCTTTTCTACACAGGTCTTGATTTGGAAATCATAAGATGTGTAAGAGAAGATGAAATTTACAGTATCCTGAAAGCTTGGCATGATGAGCCCTATGGGGGACATTTTGCTGATAAAATGACAGGTCATAAGGTTTTAAGGATGGGATATTATTGGCCGACATTGTTTAAGGATGCGAAAAAGTATATTCAGGCTTGTGACAACTGAAAGAGGATGGGCCAACCAAATAGATTAGATGAAATGCCTCTTCAGCCACAGCTTGTGGTTGAACCCTTTGATAGATGGGCTCTGGATTTCGTAGGGCCTATCAATCCTCCCTCAAAACAGAAAGTTTTCATTTGGTTTGCACAAATTACATGACCAAATGGGTGGAAGCTGTAGTCTTGGTCAAAGCTAATGATCAGGCTGTAATTGATTTCTTATATGAAGAGATTTTTACTCAGTTTGGAGTACCCAAGGAAATCATTACAGATGGTGGACCACAGTTCGTGTCTCACAAATTGGAAGCACTATTACAAAAGTTTCACATTCAACACAAAATAACCTCACCATATCATCCACGGGCCAATGGCCAAGTGGAAAGCACAAATAAGGTCCTTACGTCTATTTTAACAAAAACAGTGAAAAGCCGCCGTAAAGATTGGGCTGACAGACTCCCAAAGGCACTATGGGCTTATCCTACCACATGGCGCAACACTACTGGTTTTTCCCCATATGAATTGGTGTATGGAAAAAATGTTGTCTTCGCGATTGAATTTGAAATCGAAACTTTGAAGACAGCCATTGAAGCAAACATTGATTTAACAAAGGCTCAGAGGAACCGTTTGAATCAGCTAAATGAGTTGGATGAGAAGCACACAGCTGCAGTTCATCACACAGCCTTGATCCAACAGCAGCGCTCCAAGTGGCACGACAAATTTATAAAGAAGAAAGTCTTCTGTGAAGGAGACTGGGCTCTGTTGTATGATTCACGGTTTAAAAGGAATTTCAAAGGAAAATTACGTACAAGATGGCTAGGACCCTACCAGATAGACAGAGTGTTTGATAATGGAACAGTTTGGTTGATCACCATCGATGAAAACAAAACACCATTATTTTCCAATGGTCATCGGTTGCGACTGTATCATTAACCAATTTCAAAGGATGCATTTCTTTCACATGTTGCAGCTGATCCAGGTTACCAATTGATTCAAGAGCAAGGATTTTTCCCTGTCCCTGATAATTCTTAAAAGGCTACTGCAATTCTGCATATATTTTTCTGTATATAAATAAATCATCATTTTTATTTTATTTTGATTCTATTTTTTTCAGCTTTGATGGGTTTTTGTTTTTTTAAGAACTCTGAACAGGTTTTTGCATGGAAGATCACTCAAATGGAGGCAATCGCAACTTGGGCCAAGCGACTGTGGGATTCCGGGTGATCCTCCTGTCTGTGAATAATTCCTTGGAAGAAAATAATGTTGCAGCAATAGTTACTCAGCAAAATATGGCCCATATCTCTTTTTCCTGCAGCTACAACACTACTAAATTCCACCCAAGTATATTCTCCCGCGCAGCTGCGACTTCGCCAAAGTTGCATACCCTTCCTATTTTGCGCAGCTACAACACCGCTAACTATGGCTTATTTCTCTTTATCGCAACTGCAACACCATTGAGTTATCTATTTCCCCTATTTTTAGCAGTTGCGACTCTGCCAAATATGCCTATCCTTCCTATTCTGCGTAGCTGCAACACCGCTAAAATTGCCCATTTTTCCTATTTTTAGCAGCTGCGACACCACCAAGTTGCCTATCCTTCCTATTCTGCGCAGCTGTAACACCGCTAAAATTGTCCATTTTCCCTATTTTTAGCAGCTGCAATACCACCAAGTTACCTATTTTTCCTATTTCGAGTAGCTGCAACACCTAAATTTGCCCATTTTTCCTATTTTGCGCAGCTGCAACACTGCTAAAAGTGCCTATTTTTCCTATTTCAAGTAGCTGCAACACCTAAATTTGTCCATTTTTCCTCTTTTTAGTCGCTACGGCACCGCTAAAGTTGTCTATTTTTCCTACTTTTGGCAGCTGCAACTCCACTAATTCCTCATTGAATCCTCATTATATCTTTGCTCATTGATATTAGTGCCCTCCATCCTCCACAATAAACATTAAAAGCTTACCTGTTTGCCACATATTCTTATGATCTACGCGAACGTGGATGTACTTTATTTGCCACTCAAAAACGGTCAGCTCATGGGCGCATGTGCGAATTGATGATCCTATCAACGATGTGACCGTGGAAAGGCGCCACCTTGCAAAACGACGGTTTGGCATTACATTTAAAGGTACGAGTCGTAATCATAAACATAATTAGGCATGACTTAATGCAGTAATCAATAATGAATATATTTTGTCGTTGGTCCATGTAAGTTATCCATAGCCAATCAGTTGAGACGACAACTACGTCTGATTCGTCCTTCGTTTTCGGTTTATGACCGCCATTTGACCTACCCCGTGCGACAACCTGTCACCAATTTCATGCCAAAAATGGTCGTGCCAATTCCCAAAAATAACTATGCCACCTTTCCCAAAATACCCAAACCAACCTTTGGCTATCCATTGCTCGTTCTGTATGCAATAGCTCGACGTCTGAGACTGTAACTCATTTCACTGGTGGCAAAATTTACAGACAGCTTCTCAATATGGGCATCCCGATACGACACGAGTCTGTCAGCATAGAGCCTCTGCGTGCAAACAGAGAGGTTTTTAGTATCTTCCAGGAAGCTGGCTGGATTGAATATTTCCAGCGTTTGAATGATTTTCATGTAGAAACCGCACTTGAATTTGCTCAAAATCTAACCAGCACTCATTCAGAGGTTCGAGGTATAAGGATAGATGTTTCAGAAGCAATCATGGCGGAAGTAACAGGATTGTCCAGAACCGAGATGCAATGGTTTGGTCGGAAGTGCCATACTTCAACTGCAACTAAATATTTTTTGGCAGCAGAAGAAGTTGTTCGGCCGCATGGTCGAGGCATAGCATTGGAATCTTTGCCAAATCCTTGGAACCAGGTGGCGACCTTCATAAAGAAATACATTTCCTGTGAATGTAGGTACAAAGTGGTTTACATATATGAATTCTTCATCATTTCACATTTACGCCACCGCAGATTGTTAAATATGTCATTTTATCTTTTACAATCTCTGCAAACTATGGTTGGGTATGTCAAAGGTGCTCGAAATCCCTTATCTTCCCTCTCAAACCACGGGTTGATTAAACTATTAGTCTTACAGGCCCTTGTGCACCAGAATTTGACATGGGAAGAATTAGTTGCTCAGCCAAGGGTACCCTGAGCACCTACCATGGCAATAGAAGGTGCTGAAATAGTAAATGAAGACCGGAGTTTCTCCAATTCAGCTGGGGGGAGGGATGGAGCACTGGAAGACCAAATGAAAGAGGTAAATATGGGGGAAGCTGCAACAGCAGCAAACCCTTTTGCAGAAGGAGATATGATGGAACCGGTGGTGAATGAGGCAGTGGTATTGGAAGCTGCAACAACAGCAAACCCTATTGAAGAAGAAACAGACCTGATAGAAATTGCAGCTAGGGTGGCAGCTGAAGCAGTAGGGATGGCATCATTAGCAGCTGCAATAGAGATAGCTGAATGGAGCAGTTGTTGAAGCTGCGACAGTGGAAGCTACAGCTACGAAAGTTCCAATGCAAGAGGAAGAACACCAAGCAGAGACAGCAGAAGAAGGAAATATGGAGGTGTTGGATGTCGCATCCTCCCCTGAAATAAGGGGAACTATTGTTGAAGAGGAGGAATTCATGCCTCTTTCTGAAAATTTAGAAAAGCCTGTCACATAAAAGAAGAAAAAGGTCAAGGAATAAGGGTCATACATCTACCCCAGCAAAGAAGAGAAGAACCAGAGCTGTTATAGCAGCAGTAGCAGTATGCAGTGAAGGTCAACTATCGGGAGTGGTGAAGAAAAGAAGGACTCAATCTGTTTCAGCAGCAGAAACAACATGTGCAATTGGGGCAAATATTGAAATTCATACAGTAGAAGCAGCATGTGCAACCGGGGCAGGCATAGAAACTCCTATTTTAAACCCCAAATCACCTATTGTTACACAAGAACCTGCTGTAGAAGAACCCCAAATTGAAAATCTTCTTCTTGAGAATGAGCTACTGAAAAAGGAGGTGCAAATGCTTCGGAATGAATTGGAGAAATGGAAGGAAGCAAGTAGAAAACGGGCAGAGAAGAGTTTGAATACATTAGTGGAGGCTGCAGATCTGTTAGAAAGTTCATCTTCTGTTTTGGGAAATAAAGACAAGGAGAAATGGTATGCCTAGAATGTGGAGACATTTAAATTGGTAGGGCACAGAGTCATAGTGTTGGATTTGGTAGCACAAAAGCCTGCATAGGAAAAGCAAGAATGAGAAAAAGTACCTGCAGTGGAGCTGATGGAGGAGAATGAGCAGAAATAGACCTAATCCCTGATCTGGAACTAGGGGAAGATGAAGAAATGCAATCCCAGCCATCAGGAAATATTGAACTATGCCAGGGCCAGTCTCATCTTTTATAAGACATCGAGAAGCCTGCAGTGGAGCTGATGGAGGAGAATGAGCCAGAGATAGACCTAATCCCTGATTTGGAACTAGGGGAAGATGAAGGAATGCAATACCAACCATCAAGAAATACTGAATTATGCCAGGACCAGTCTCATCTTTCAGAAGACATCGAGGTAATTCAAGAACAACATCAGCAATCTGAAGAAATTGAAAAACAGGATGTTGTTACACAAGAACCAGCATCCTTGAAAATATTTAGTGAAGTTGCAACCCAGACAACAATTGTTGATATCGAGGTACAAGAGAAAGAAGTTGTTACACAAGAACCAGTGTCTTTAAAAACATTTGTGGAAATTGCAACTCAGACTGAAGTTGCTGGGATTGAATTGGAGAGAAAGGATGCTTCCATACAAGAACCAACATTCCTAAAGGTATTTGTTGAGACTGCAACTCAAATAGAAGCTGTTAAGTTTGGTATTCAGAAAGGGAATGTTGTTACACAAGAACCAACACCCTCGAAATTAACTATTGAGACTGCAACACAAGCAGAGGCCATTGCAACACTGATGGAAGATGAAGCTGTTACACTGCCAATTCAAGATGAGGAAGCTGGGACATCTGGTGACAAGGTAAGAATGCAACTATCTCAAGACATCATTAATTTAGAATCTGATGATGAGAAAGATGTGGAGGATAGAAGGATTCAACGTTTGGAGAAAAAGCTTTCTTTGTTACAGCCGGAGCTAGCCAAATGGAAAAAATACATTGATCAGTGCCAAGAAGGGATGGTCCCCCTCTTTGAACATAGAAAGACTATGAAAGAGTTGAGAGAGAAGTGGGCAGAGGAATCAACTCTTCAGAGATCTCAAATGGAAGAGGTGCAAAAAGAGTTGGAGGAGTTGAAGGAATTCAAATCCATGCAAAAAGAAAAAGATCAAATGTATGCCCTCTCAAGAGAGCTGCTGAGTTCAAGAGCCCCATCTCCTTCCTATCCGGTATTTCTGTATGAACAAATGACCCTATTCAAATTGAAGGCTTTACAGGAGGGTAGACCTTATCAAGTGTTGATCACTTCTCAGTTCCTTTTTGTCAAGCAGCCTCCTTGAGCAGAATATGTTGTGTGAATTATATTTGCACAATGTGGCATGTTTTGGTGATTCTCGCTCTAATCCTATTCCCTAAGCAGGGGATGTTCAGTTGAGAGCCTTTGCCTCTTTTGTTAATAATCATGTGCAGTGGGAAGATGCCTTCCAGACAATCTCTAGGAATAAGGCCAGCGCCAATCTGTGGATTAGGAGTGAACCCCAATCTCCTCGGGTTTTCCTTATCAACCATGGAAGATGTTTCTTGTCTCCTTCAAAGACTCAGCATCTGAAGAAGATGCAAGAGAAAGTTATCTCTACCTGTGTTGACCTGATCTCCAAACAGCAGCATCTTGCCCTAGAAGGTAGCAAGCACAGGTGGCAGACTTCCTCTCCAACTTTGAAGAAAAGGGACCCATACTGCTTTAAGAATTTTAAACTGGCTCTTCCCAGGGTAGCAGGGTATGTTGATTGCATGAAGAGGCATGGAGTTCATTGGCTGGGACTCAAGTTCAAATTTCCACTCATATGGTGGCCAGGAGGGTAGTACATGGATAATTATACACTGACTAAGGCAGAAGAGAATCAGTGTTGGGAATATTGGGCTACTTGCAATGGGTTTCTAGAGGCAGGCAAAGAACCTAACATTTCTTTCAATTTTTCCTCTCGACATGAACTAGGACCAGAGTCAGACTCAGATTATTTGGTTGTTGCATGAGGACATGCAATTGGATAGCTGGGGGGAGATGCTAGGCCCCAAAATATCCCCTTTTTGCCTACACCTATCTACACCTTTTTTCTCTGTTTTGCCTCACTATTCCTTGATCTAAGCAAATATTTTCCCAAGCAAAGCATGGATTGCAACAAGTATAATCTATTCTTGTTTTATTCAGTTAATGCCTGATTTGTTTATGGTTTTGTACTCTATCTTTTAAGGTTGTGCTAATATTAACCGATTCGATAAAGATAGCTCAGAAGCCTTTACAAGACCGCAGGTGTTGCAACTTGCTAACCTTTGGAGAAGAGGCATACGTGGCGCCAGCTGTCCCTTCTTGAGTTCGGTTCCACATCTCGCTGCAACAGTTCGAGCATTCCTCCACATGGCCAGCTGCGATTGAGTCACAACAGAGCATCCGAGTATCAGCCAGTCCAATCAGTTAGAATCTACTCTGGGCTGCGAATAGCATGTAACAGCTCAGGTTCGAATGCAACGATTTCATTTAAGTCCACTCATGGTTGTAACTGTTCCATTGTAAATCAACAGCCTGAAGATCATAAATCTTCATGGTTGCCCGATATTTTGTGAAACAATTTCATGTCATTGGGTATAAATGTAAAGAGGCATTCTAAGCCTGGGTTGGAGATGTTATAATTGTATAAGCTGAAACAGAGAACTGTAACTGTGATTCATTATTTCTAATACAAGGAGCAGAGTTTCTTATATCTTGGTGTTTAATTTGTGTTAGTCTACGGCATCTCTATTAGAAGGCCAGGGCCCACCTTCTCACAGAGATCACTGAGCTAAGTAGGTAGTCTAATTTCTTTCCTATTGTGTGGTGTGGAATTGCGTTAGATGTGTTACTGCGAGCTGCAACAATGAAATGATAATTGCATCTTTCTTTAGTAGTTTATGATTGCATCTTGAATTGCTATAATTGTGTGGTGCGACAAGCGACTGTGTAGGTTAGTTTATTTGATGCATGGTGGGTTAGATCAGTTGTTACAATCAAGCTCAGCTCTGCTTTCTTTCAGTCATTTATTCTTTCTAGGATTTCCAATTTTATCAAATTAGAGTTCAAGCTTAATTCTAGTTTCTAGTTGTTGTTTATCTTTCTTGAATTCATTACATTAGACAGGTTATGATTGAGTTACAGTAGCTGCTAGATGAATCAGATCAGTAGAGATTGAATACTGTAGTTTGATAATTATAGGATTTAACTTCTTCCAAAAGTAAGTCTAGTTTATTTATCCATAGATCAGTAATTGTTGGATTGATGTTTGTAGGAAGGTAATGGTACTTGAATTCTTAGATAGATGAATTAGATTAGTTTTAGTTACAAGTTGAGTTGACTGAGCAGATAGGTAGGATCATTTAGCTCCATTTATTTAATCAGCTACTTGAAATGTTTATGCATAGACTGTGCTAATTACTGTTGAAATAAAAGACTTCCTTGGGTTGACAATTCATATTGAGCATCATGTGTGTTAGTTGTAATTAATTGGCATATAGGGTGACCACCAGAATAAATTAATCTACATAGATTGTGATGAGGAAGTGACGAGGGAGAAGATCCAGAACCAGAACAGTCTCGAGAAATAGATCTAGAAGATATTACTCCAACCATATCTTGACATGCATTGGCTGACACTAGCACTCTTCAAACTCTCAAGATGGAAAGATATATCAAAAATAAAAAGGTAACAGTGTTGATTGATTCCGGTAGTACCCATAACTTCATTAATTTCTAATTAGCCAAACTTATCAATTACATTATATATCCAGCACTAGTATTTCAAGTAAATGTTGTAGATAGAGGTACCATAAAATGTTTAAGGAAGTGCCATAGTATTAACCTCACTATAGAGTATTTTGTTGGATAGTCCAATGATTGCAATCCAAATGGGTGGTGCTAATGTTGTACTAGGTGTCCAGTGGCTACAATCATTGGGAATAGTGGCTCTTAATTTTCAAGCACTTTTCATGAGATTCTCTTCAAAATTAAAGGAAATTAAACTCGGAGGTATTTCACTAGAAACCCTCTAGAGTGATAAGCTCTAATAGTATGATAAGATTGTTAAAAAGGGACACCATGGTGTAATTGCACAATTATGCTCACTGGATGTTCACGCATCTATACCCTCTATACAGTGGATCTCTAAGAAGTCATTCACAATCATCCCAATGTATTTGGAGAGATGCATAAAGGTCTTACACCTACTCAAGATCATGACCATGCTTTTCACTTGCAATTAGGAAGTGTACAACCTAAATCATACCCTATAGCTACCCATTTGCACAAAAGAGTGAGATTGAGGATATGGTTTAGGAAATGTTAGATGAAGACATCATTCAACCTAGCCAAAGTAAGGTCCATGGCATGTGTCCAGATTATAGAGAGCTCAATAAGATGACCATTAAAGATAAGTTTCATATTCCTGTCATTGATGAATTATTAGATGGATTACAAGGAGCAATTTTCTTTACCAAGTTGAAACTTCATTCTAGATATCATCAAATCAAAATGAGGAAAGAAGACATTCTGACAGCTTTGGTAGTCCATTGACACGAGGATCAAGCAACTGTGAAATTGAGCAATTACTGAGTACCTCATCAAGTGGAAGAAATTGCCAATAGAAGAAGCGACATGGAAAATGAGTTCTTTGTGCAAAAACATCCATAGTTAATCAAGTGTTGATGACAACACTTGTTTGAAGGAGGGGCATGTTAAGGCCTATATATTGTGACATTGCATTTCTATTATTATATTAGTATTGTCTTTGTTGGTCCGCTAGGAATTTAATTGTAATTGTACCCATGCCTAAACCCTCCATTGATGCTAAGGTTGGTTCAGCTCTAGTGAGTGATCTCTGCCTAAACCCTCCATTGATGCTATGGTTGGTTCAGCTCTAGTGAGTGATCTCTAAAGCTTGGGTGGTCTTTTGAGTCTCTCCCTGCTCTAGCCGAATCAGATATACAGGAAGTAAACCATGCTACTCATCCTGAAATCATGCCTGAACCCACTCTGCTATTGGATCATTCTCGTCCAAAGAGATAGGGTCTATAATTAATGAGCTCTTCAACTGTTTGCCCCACGAGTGGATTTTATAGTGGACAAAATAATATAACATGGACACCTTGTGCTACACATTTCTGACTGTATGACTAGTATTGACTTGGGATACTCAACATACCGGCCAATACTCTGGAGTATGACAGGTATTGACTGGTCAACTGGAGTAATACAAGTATGAAGCAGAATATTCGTCCGAAGGGCATACTCACCATATTCAGGAGTGATAATCAGGAGTATCGCAATTTGAAATAAATATACATTCAAATTTGAGAACTCCATCCAAAAAGACCACAAAAGTTTAAAAAGTTTAATCCATTAGAAAAAGACAACAATTTGCTTATTTTGAACTTTTAATCGATACTTTTACCACGAAAACATAATGCTGGCATATTGGTTTATTTCAGTAAAGTATATAGAACACTTGATGAGATATGTGAATAGTACATTTTAACGTGCATTGTAACTAAGGCTACCTGAACTAGCCACATTATAAATAAAAAAACTAGAAAATAGAATTCACCTCATAAGGGAATATACAAACGTCAAGCATTGCTCGATAATTACAAAGTACAGCAGATTGTTATTTACACGGAACCTCAAATCACAACCTTAACTATAAATACAATGCAATTCCACAATCTTAATATATCATCTAATGTTATTTGCATCCCTCCCCTATTAGATTCATTCCAAATCGAGATCCCCGACCCCAACTAAAGAACAATTTCTGAAATCAACAAGGTGAGATAAATTTGCAGAGACTAAGAAAATGAAGTCCAACAGGCGACATCCAATACATATGCAGTCCACTGAAACGAACTGAAGTTACAGAAGTTAAATGATACTCAGTTTCCCATTACATGAATTGAACATCATTGGCTCTCATTTACAAGTGTGCCAAATTTCCACTCATTGACAATTGCTGCTGACAGGTTCCGCTACAAAATTCTGCAATTGGCAGTTAATCATATATAGCCATTTTGACTTGTGCACTGGTCCATGTACACCGTCCATTCTAAATTGAAAAACATATGTGATTATTTATAAGCCATTGTGCACCACTTACAGAATTATGCCAGCACCGGTACTTCCTCTTCTGCAAGTCTCACATTCTTTAGACATTCAGGCTTATTAGAGCCATAATAGAAGTAGGCCATTATCTTTGCTAAGTCATCCGCTGTCAGAATTTCTGAAATTTTTCATTAAATATTAGTGAAATGGCACTAGCTGTTTAAGAAGATTAATGAACAAAAACAGAAAGTTCACTTCAATGGAACCCCAAAGCTACATAAGGAAAATAGAAAGAGGGTAAACTGCAATAGATATAATTCTCCCTTTCATGCATCAGAATATTATGTAGGATCTCTTACTTTGGAAAGTGTAGGGAGAAAGTCTATAAATACATTCAGCACACCTGTCAGGCGAAGCAATATCTTGCCAGATTTGATAAACAGAATTATAGGACTGTCCTCTACTTTCAATGCTGATGCCAGATCAGTTTCCTTTGCCGCATCTAGTCCGACTGCCTGCTTCAAAGCATATCTAGATATATCAGAATGTACATATGAACAGAGAATATTAACAAGACAAAAAAACAGCATACTTATCAAAAAATTAATGTATATGAAAAACAATATTGTGTGTGTTCATGCAGATTTATTTAAGCAACCGTGTTTACAATCTGGACCAAACATCCAAAAAGGAACACAGGTACAGTTGCTTATTGAAATTTTAACTAGTGCAACAAATGCACACATTCTGTTCGGCATTTCAAAACATAGTGGGATGATAACAAGCACAGAAAAGGAAATTAAAAAATACAGTTTTGTTTCATAAATATAATAGAAAGTACATAAAATTGTGCATGGAAGCACTTGGAACTGTCCAGGGCTTCCCCCTCAAACAGAACTCTTGAATAGAAATTTCATTATCCAAATATTCTATACACCCAAATTTTGATTTTCAACACAATACATTCTCCAATTAAGACTTACTAATCGGAACAGTTGTCCTATCATCATGATCGGATATATGACACATTTGTAGGAGTAGGCCACTCTATGATTGCTTTGATCTTTTCCGGATCTACTGCAATGCCCTCTTCTGAAATTATATGTCCTAAATACTGAATTTGTTTTTTGTAGAAATCACATTTGCTGAACTTGGCGTAAAGCTATTGTTCTCGTAACACTTGTAGAACAATTCTCAGATGTTCATTATGCTCCCCCTCATTTTTAAAATAAATAAGTATGTCGTCGATGAAGACTAATACAAATTTATGTAAGTATTTGCTGAAAATATTATTCATCATACACATGAATGTAGCAGGCGCATTAGTTAAGCCAAATGGCATTACTACAAATTCGTAATGGCCATATATGGTTCTAAATGTTGTTTTGCTTATGTCTTCCTCTCGTATTCTTACCTAATGATATCCGGATCTTAAGTCAATTTTAGAAAAGATTTTGGCTCCACCTACTTGATCAAACAGATCGTCTATTCTAAGGAGTGAATACTTGTTTTTTATTATCAACTTGTTTAACTGTCAATAGTCAATGCACATGCGCATCATACCATCATTTTTCTTTACAAATAGAATTGGTGCTCCCCACGAGGACACACTAGGTCTTATGTATCATTTTTCAATCAGCTCTTGGAGCTGCAATTTTAACTCAACTAGCTCTGGTGTATTCATGCGTTACGGAGCTTTATTCCTGTGAAATTCACCTATAAAGCAATACACATAGCAGACATTTTTCTAAAATAAATTTTTAGACTTCATGGTGTACCAAAAGCAATTATATCAAACATGGATACAAAGTTCACAAGAAACTTTTGGAGGGCTTTATTTTCTAGTTTGAATACACAACTAAAATTCAGTACAACCTATCATCCACAAACGAATGGACAAAAAGAAAGCACCAATCAGATATTAGAAGACATGCTCAAGATGTATGTCATGAATAATCCATCCCAATGGGAAGATTATATATATCTAGCAGAATTTGCATATAATAATGGTTATCAGACATCTACTAAAATGACACCATTTGAAGTACTCTATGGCAGAAAATGCAGAACACCTGTGACTTGGAACAGTCCTGTTGACAGACTGATGTTACGACCAGACTTCTTAAAATACCTAGAGCAGATTGTAAACAAAGTGCAACAACATTTGAAACAAGCACAAGACAGGTAGAAAAACTATGCTGATAAAAACTGGTGGGATAAAGAGTATCAAGTTGGGGAACATATATATCTGAAAGTCAAAGCAAAGAAAAGTTCTCTAAGTTTTGGAAAATGTAGAAGATTAGCTCCCAAATACTGTGGGCCATTTGAAATACTAGCTAAAAGAGGCCCGGTGGCCTATGAACTTACTTTACCTGCTCATGTTAAAGTCCACAATGTTTTTCATGTTTCATTACTAAAAAAAATATGTGTGATTCTAAACATGTTGATTGGAATCTATTGCAGGTAGAACTAGAAGGGGAGTTCATGCCAGAACCCCTTTCATATTCCGGAGCTGGCTATTGTCCAATTGAAAATACAATGGAAGCATTACGGTCCCGAAGAGGCCACATGGGAAAGAGAAGATGCCATGAAAGAAGCATATCCCTTTTTATTTCAAAGTTTTCAATAAAAGTACTAACAACGGGACAGTGTTATTTTTTATTTTTAACGGGGGAGGGATTGTAATATCTCAAGTTTTGTAACCCTTTGCAAATAAACTTTTAAAGACTTATAATGTTTTTAAATTGATATTGACTCGAGTGACTCTGGAGCATCAAGTATATTGTTATTTGAATGTTTTGATTTGATGATTGATTCGGTGACTCCGGAACATCAAGTATGTTGAGACTAAGTGTTTTGATTTGATGTTGAGTTGAGAAACTCTAGAACATCACACTACAATAAATAAATATATATCTTACTTTGTGCTTCTAAATTCTTGAGGGACAACCACTTAAAAGAGGGACCAAGCACACTAGGAGGGAAATGACATTTTAATTAATACATAAAAGAGAAAATGATGCATTAAGAACAATGTGAGGAAAAATACTCATTAAAGAATTAGAAATAAAAAGAAATAGAGAAAAGTGAACCCTAACTACTTCTTGAAGATAAAGAAGATATAAAAGAAAGATAAAAGAACAAAAGGCACACACTTTTTCTTTGAATAGAATCATTCTCCTAAAAAAAATGTTTGCAGAGAGAACATTACAAGGGTAATGGTTCCTAGTTCACTAGAGGGTTCAGTTGTAAATCCTTGAGCACTCAATAACCATGAAAAGAATATAGTTAGTCCTGGAAGAACTGTGGTAAAGAGAAAGATTATTACAGGGTTTACATAGAGCTGGTAAAAAAACTGGTGACTACTCTGCAGTAGTAAGAAAAAGATGGAGAATAAATTCCCTGGCTATTATTTTCTACTGTGCTTGGTCTGGCTCAGGGGTGACCTGTGGAATGAAAGTTGGGAGGAAAGTGGAAGTCACTCAACTAGTTGGAAGCTTTAAAGTCGGATAAGTTTGTTTATCCTTGTCATTTATCTCTTTTGTTCTACTTAATTTCAGTAATATTACGTGGAAATGAAATGAATGATTCTGTTTTTAATTCTTTCTTAGATTATTGATAAGTGTTCTATAAATTTCTTCCCTCTCAATGGAAGACATTGCTATGATCTGTTTATTCAATGTTCATTTGTTATTTTATCAAAATTTACTTGTTTTTCTGTCTTATTAGATTAGGGTTTTATTTTTAAAACTAATAATATCTCTGATTAGCATGTTATACATTATTTACTTACATCACTGGTTAGGAAATAAATCTTAGTCTTTTATATACGCATTCTACATTTCATATTCAGGATGTATAAATAAAATTAGCAGAAAAATAATCTAATTTGCTACATAATTATTAATATTCTTTCATCATATAAAATTGTAGTGTTATGGAAGATTTACTATTATTTTCTAAATGAATCCGAGTATTGAAAATGTGATCAATAAATTGTTCTTAGTTCCCATAAGAGTATTGAATAATCTTTTAATTAAGAATAAGTAATCTTAACTACAAGTGATTGAAATGAAAGTTCTTGGTGATAAGTGCTCATGTGTTTAACTAGGCTTAAAAATCAGTCATGTTACTCAAAAATAAATGTATATAGTTAAATGCTACCTTGTTAAAAGTATCCGTATATCCAGTAGTATTCTCATGAATTCTCATAGGGTTGGTAAGAGTTGTTGTATATATTGGAAAACAACTAAGCTTGTCTCTGTAATACTTTGCAAGTAGGAAAGTGTTGCGTTTACACTTCAAAGGGCGGAACGAGCTTTGCTCAAGGCAATAGTATATATAATATATATAGGAGGTAAACTGTAATGTCCCCTCCCTAAGGGGACCATGGTCACACCACTAACCTATTCAATTCCCATGGGTTCTAGTGGAAAAATTAAATAAATTAATAAAGGAGTTAATTTTGACCAAAGTTACTATATGTAATTAAATAAAATTATGGTGGACCACAATTTTGTTTTATTTAATATATCTAATAATTGTTTTATGAGTTGGAATTGGTCTAGGTGGACCAAGAAGGCACGTAGAAGGATGGATAAGGCCATGTGAGTTGTCTCACTCAAGAAATTTGGAAACAACATCTAAAAGCAGTCAAGGCAGCCTAAAAGCAGGAACTTGGCAAAAGCAGCTAAAAGCAGCACAAAGCAGAAAGGCAGAAGTTTCCTAATTTTTTAAGATAAGGCAGGGAAAGGAATAAAAACAACAAGAAAGCACCCAGGAATCTCAGGAAAAGCCAGAGAGTCCAAGTTTAACCAAGGAAGGCGCAGTTGATGAGGCAAGTGGGTCCAAATGCAAAAGCAACTTTCGAAAGAAACCTTCACTCATCACCAATTCGAATTCCAATGAAGGAAGGCTCTAGAGAATGAAGAAAGCTACCTGAGGTTTATAAAAGGAGCATGAACACTCCCTTTCACATATTTTGTCATTTTGAGTATTCATCTTGAGAGCTTTGTGTATCTCAGAGGCTTGGGTGGTGTGCCCCTTGCCAGCATTGGGTGATGTGCCCCTTTGCATTCATTGAACCATCTAGGAGATTGAGAGATCCCTCTGTTGGAGTTTGAGGATGAAGACATCCAGTCCTTTTCATGGAGGTTTAATGCAGCATTAAAGTCTTTTTGCAGGTCTGATTTGAGGTCCAAGGATCCAATATGGTGTGGTCGAGCTCCAGTTCAGTGTGGTAGAGTTCCATTTGCAGCAGTGCTTATTTTCTCAGTGTTTTCTTAGAGCTAGTTTCTGAGATTGTGGAGGTTTTTGGCTTGGAAGGTGCACTTGTGGGAGGGAGAAGAAGATCTTGGCTGTTGTGTTGGCTATAACACCTCTGTAGTAGGTGGAGGGCACAGCCATTGTTGCAGAATAGAGGTTAGGGGTCAAGTTCCTTCAGGAGAGATGAGTTGTTGTAGTGAAAAATCCATTTTCTTGAGCTATTATGTCAATAGCTTCTTCTATAAATCATTTAGGTTTATTTGCCTATCAAAAGTAACAGATCTCTCTAATTTTGCTGTTGTATTTATAGCCATGGAAGTTCTGAAGGTGTCCTCCCAATAAAAATAAAGTTTGGTTATGTTTCTTCTGCAATTTCATGTCCATATTTCTTAGTTGCAACCTCAATGTCAAAATCTACATAAAGCTAATACAGGCTTGTTTTATGTGTTATTATACTTCCATAAGTAACCCCATAAGTCTGATTGAAGCATGTTGTTGTTCAATGTAATGTAGTTGATCACATCCATTAAGTTTATTGCATAATTTGTGACCTTTGAATGCCATTTGGAAGTGACTGATTTCACTGCTTGTGCAATTGTCTAGAAATTTGGCAATTTTTTTGTTTTGATGAGCCTAAATATTTTCTGTGCTCCCAGAATCTAATCTGAAGGTACATACATCTAGATCTGAAGTATTTGAGCCCATCCCAAATCTCATAATAGAATTTAGGGAGCCTTTGATGCCATTTGGATTTGTTTGGAAACTGTCACATTCTCTAATCCAAGTCTAGTTCTATGCACCTAGTTTGTTGTTTCACTGTTTGATCTTTGTTGCCAAGTCAATTTGAGTCCATATCAGGTTGGGTATACTTAAATCAGTCTACCAGTGGTTTAGTTACTTCCAGTACTGCACCAGAAGCAGTGGAGTTACCACATAATTCCTGGGGCCATTGCATTGAAGCCTTTGGTTTAGCCAAAGGAATCTACCCAGGTGTGATACACTCCAGAATGTGCAACTGTCGAAGTAAGAACCTTCAGTCCACCTTTCAATAGGTCTTGCAGGTGTGCCAAATCCATCCTTTGTGAGTCCAATTTGACTGTTTTTGAGTTAGTGTGCCTAGACTGGGGTTTGGGTACATTACAGCATTGGCAATAAAGGCAAATATTATTTTCCTAATAATCACTAGTTCACTATTGAAAAGTAGATATGATAACAATAAAGATGTCAACAATAACTAAACAATGTTGCTTAGAGATAAACTAAATATATATATTATGAGGTAGTGTTTTCATGATAATATATC
This sequence comes from Larix kaempferi, assembly GCA_027924585.1. Taxonomy (NCBI): domain Eukaryota; kingdom Viridiplantae; phylum Streptophyta; class Pinopsida; order Pinales; family Pinaceae; genus Larix; species Larix kaempferi. The sequence continues at coordinate 19,772,767 of BSBM01001023.1, forward strand.
AACAACTACTTTCTGTTGGAAAGCTACTAGAAGCAAGTTGGTAGGATTTACTCTACCATGTCATAATAGCTATATTGTATAAGTAAGTGTTTTAATTGTAAAGAACTACAATCGTCATGGATTAATCACTTTCCTAATGCTTGAATAGTTACAACATAATTAATAGACAGACTTTATAGTTAGTTGACTTTGTTTAATATGGTGGGAGTATTATACTCCTAAAGAAATGATTGGATAAACATAATTCTTTGACATGACTTTATGACATTTACCATGCTTGATGAAGGTAAAGGATTCTATTGATAAATTAACAAGTAGTTTTGTAAGTGTTAGGTCTCCCACAAATCCCACATGAATGTTGCAGATTAGGGTTGAGAGTCGACCATGATGAAACCGGCGGCCATGGATCCTTCCATGGCCGCCATCCCTCTTCTCCTCTGCGTTTGACCATGGCGTGCCACATGGTAGATGTTTCACAGCGCTCAGGTTGATGGCGGCTCTGTTCATGGACGTGGGTTCGACGGCGGTGGTAGCTTTCTTACTTTGGCGCGGTGGTGGTCTCTGCAGGTGTTGTTTCCAACGGCGGATGGCGGCGGTTGTTCCCTACAATGGCTGTCTTTGAACCTTTGCAGGATGCGGCATCGGTGATGGACGGCTCACTGTAAGCAAGGAGGTGGTGGAGACTTCGCGCGGCGACCCATTGCCTGGCAGGACCCACCTGCTGATCAGTGGCAGCGGCGGCGGATCTTGTGCTGAGGGGTGATGCAGGGAAGTGCGTCCACGACAGGGGCATTGGCTGCAGTTAGTCGGGGGTGGAGATCTACTCTGATGCGGGCTTTCTATCTTCCTTTTAGCGGTGGCACCGGTCGGCAGCTATTGTCAAGCCAACAATTTGGCTGGATGTTTCTCGGTGTAGTGTGAACTTTCCTTGGCAACACTGTGACTATATTAGTTGGTGATTTTCAGTTCGGATGTCAGTGGCTCTACAAACCCTCCGTTTTTGTGTTTTCGGGGTTCCATTGATGCTTTTTGCATCTGTGGCTTCTTTATTATTTGTTTCTTTCAGCTCTAAATGAGCTGGTTATTCTTTATACTTGAACCATTCTTGGCTGCTCTGTCACAGGGCATGTAAGATTTGGGTTTTTTTTCGGGAGATGCTTTGGTATCAATTTTTTCTTTGAAGCTGGAATGTGGTCAATGGAAAGGTCTCTTGAAGCCTTTATGCAATATGTAATTTGATTATCTTTAATGAAATTACGTTTTTTTCCCTGGAAAAAAAAAAGTGTTAGGTCTCCCATTATTATAAGACTTAAAATCTTACATGTTAATTAGAATTGATTTATATGTTTCATAGATGTGAGAATACATTGGATGGAAATGTACTTTCGTGGTAACGATTCTTTAACCATAAAGACTAACTTATTGGTTTGTTGGATTAAAAAGAAAAAAAATTATACCCCATTTCCCTAAAAATGTATTGAGGATTTTGGGTACATTACAAGTGGTATCATGATTTGGTTGAAGGTTAATAAAATCTTAGAAGTTACAACCACAGGAATAAAATATGCCTAACATTTAACCATTAAGTAAACCAAATTGTCATATCTCAATATGGTATACAATGAAACTAGGAAGGCAGAATTAAAATGCTTTAGTGTTGAGTTTTAAATGTGTTACTAACCATAGTAAACATGCATAGAACTAGCCCTAGGAACTATATCTAGTACACAAGGTTAGCCTTCCTTTAAGAGACTATCAATACTAACTTGATTGTAGTATTTAGATTTGCAGTAAGGGTTAGTACAGTCAAATGAAACCAGCTAAATACTAATAGGGAAGAGCATATAATCATATCTACACAACCTATTAGCTAGTATTTGGACTAGTGAAGATACTATAGGCCTAAATTACACCACAACATGATTTATTAAGTGCTGGTTTTTGAGGTTTAAGTTATGGTGTTTTGGAAGTATGCTCCTTAGGGTTTAGTATTATTAGTTTGAAACAACAAGGATAGGAATTGAATCCCTTGGAAGCCTCTTGTAATGATTAGATCCAAGTATCCACACAAACAAAGATAAGTGAGAAATTAAATTGATGGAATAAACTGGAAATGAAATAACATCTAAGCTACTAAACCCTAGACTAGTGCCTTGAGAGAAACAAGTTGTTGGGCAAATGGAGTCAAAAACAAGATTAAAAGTGGAAGAAATCCTCAAGGGAGAGTGGAGGATGATACAATCCCTCTCCTTTGCTAGTTGAAATACCCAAGTAGATCCTCTACTCCAGGTGATTTGATAGTTATCATGTAATCATCATTAGGTAAAACAATCTATCCAAACACAAGCTCCACCAAATGATTAGTTAAATGCCTAGTGAATGAAGCTTGAGAATGAACAAAAGAGGTTACAACAATCAATTGAAACATGACAAACTTCAAACATAAAGGACAAGGTTGCAGCAATTATCCATTAACTTACTAGACATAAGTAAAATTAATACTAAGTTACTTCAAACCCTAGTGAGGAAAAGATCCGACATCCCCATCACAAATGCACAATAGAACCTCAACAAGAAGAGCCTCAAGAACAAACAGCAAGAGAACAAGCAAGAGTTTTTTATTCCATAGCCAAAATTTCGACCCTCTGAAGAAAAATCAACCTCCCTTTTAGAGCCTAAGGAGGTAGATTTTCTCTGAGATGAGAATTAGGGTCATTGCATTGAGTTGTTACAATAGTGATGATCTCTAGGAGGTGGTTTCTATATCTATGGTCTAGATCCAATCCTTTATAACAAGAAAATGCTAGAAAATGCCAAGTTGTTGGGCTCATGAAGGCACCCTCCTTGTTTAACTAGTATATAATACTAAACAATAGCCAATACCATGGGTCTCCATCAAAACAAGAGGTAAATACCATGTGTTGTTTTCCTCATTTCAAGCTTTGGTCAAATCCACACTTCGAGGAGAAATCACTGGGCACATGATTTGGCCTAAGGAAGTCGATTCATGTGCTAGAGGGTTAGATCAACGACTGGGACTTGGGTTGTTGGAAACCAAGTGCAAAAACCATGTGTTGTTTTCCTCACTTCAAGCTTTGGTCAAATCCACACTTCAAGGAGAAATAGTTGGGCCACACGATTTGGCCTAAGGAAGTCGATCTATGTGCTAGAGGGTTAGATCAACGGTTAGGGCTTAATCTTCAAGTGAGTTTTGCTCTAGAAGATCTCAAGATGCCTCCACATGTGTTCCAAAGTGCCACATCATACCAATTCACCTCAACATGTGTGCCACTAGCATTTTTTGCCAGATGACTTAGGGAAATTAGGGTAATTTCCCTCATCTTATCCACAAAGTGCAATGTCAACTAAAAATTAGAAGATAAAGTGCACTTTAGCCTTTTAATGATCATTAGACACACTTAAGCTTTTTAAAACAAAGACCTTAGGTGTGCCATCAATTAATCTTCCTTATGCATGAAATTAAGCCTACAAACCCCCCTTGTGCCTGGAAAAAGGTTCAGATGGGCAACGCCCTACAAGGAGATAGTTGGACTATGTATTAGGGCAATTGGGTGCCCAAATCTACCAAGTTGTTGTCCTAGAAGTGGTTGAATCACTCCCATGCACAATCATGAAGTTTTCAGGCTACCTGCTGACATTAAAAATATGCCCCTGTGGAATCTGGCCAATCTAGAGGAACGCTTTGACATGCAAGGATAGGAGGTTGTAGAAGGGCCAACTGGGTGCCCAAATCTACCCTTGTATCTTGAAAACACTAAGTAAATCATCTCGATGCGCATCCATGAAAAAACAACATTGTAGTCTCTAGTGAAAGGCCCACCACCTTTTTGGAACTGATTGATCTGAGGCAATAATGACCAATCTAACTTCATATACCTGGGTAAGTGGCCAAATGGGTATCCAAATATGCATGTAGATCCTCTGGATACCTTGTAGAACTCAAGATATGAATTAACCACCTTTTGACCCCTATAGAGACTGATACACTAGCACCACAAACCCTGAAACTCTATAGAAGACCTGATGAATTCTCTGTTGCATTGAACAAGATGTATTATATCATAAATGTCCCTAGTGGACCAACAGCAAGGGGTGTCCAAATGGACCAATACAAAGGAGATGCAATTAACCATCACATTGAGTCATCATATAGCTAGTCATGTATACATGATGATATACCTACACCACAAGTATCTTCAAACAGGTTTTTGAGAAGCAAGGCTTACCAATTAAACAAATCCATGATAACATCTAAGCACTTGCAAAGGACTAGTTTCTTCTATGGGGTGGATAAGGTGGAGTAAAACCAAGTGAGATGGGTGAAATTATGGTCAAAGGTGAGTTGGTTGACTCAAGATATAGGAAGAAAGGGGTCTATGTGATCTCCAACACATAAGCAAACATTAGGGAAGTGTCTCACAAATGGGTGAGTGTAATGAGATAATCCAACCCTAACCAACAACAATCAAACTTCCCCCCTTTACTTTGACTTCTTTTTTGCTTTAGCTCCTTCCTTGACTAGTCTTCATTTAATTTCTTGGACTCTTCATGTCTTGTACTTCTTTTGTTTCTGGAGACCTTGGACTTTGATTTTATTTGGAGGCCTATTAGCAAGTTTTATACACGTTTCTTTATTTTCTTGATTTTCTTTATTTGACTTGGTCTTCAGATTGCTTTGACTTTGTAGGTACAAGGGGTCTTCGACTGGGAGCTTCTTTTCATGCCTTTTTTTATTTGAGGCATAGGAAGGGGAAAGTGCCTTCATACCTCAAGTCTAGGAAAGATCATTGCTCCATGGAAACTCACCCCCCTTGATTATAGTGAGCCCCGGGGTTTTACAAGTGAGCCTCCTATACCTTCAAGAAATATCAGTGCAACACATGATTGCCTAAGACAAAAAGGGAAAAATGGGAAGCCTTTATGGTGAAGGGGTGACAGAGGGTAAGTCAAGAGTTCAACTTCATCAACCTTAAACCAAGGATGCAAACCAAAATTATGAAATGGAATAGATGATGGATGGATGGATGGCTATAATATGGACCCAAAGAAGGGGGTAAAAGTCCTTGCAAAATACTCAAACATCACCTAGGTTCAATGGCACATAAGTAAATCAAGGATCTACTACCCTCGTTAACCTGAAAGTATGATACTACCAACTACACTCATCAAACAATCAATACATCAACTATGGCAATACTAACATATAGTACATCATTATAAAATTTATCATGGCATGGCATAGCAGTAACAACATGGCAAATATTTGATCATCACATCATACATCTCATCACATCAAAGGGGATGCCCAAGGGTAGCAAAGATGGGCCTCAATACTCTGAGTTGCATCTTGCTCAAAAGAAAATATTTGACTAGAAAATAGTATGCCCACAAAATGTGGCACAATAGTGCCAAGAGATAGAAGATCACTTAATGTTTTTTGTTTTAGGTTGCCCGCAAGTACAATTTCATTGTTCAATAGGAAGCAAGGGACAGTTGCACTTGGTTCGACAGAGGCAAAGTACATGGCAGGTTTTTCTACTTATTATGACACCATATGGTTTTGCAAATTGATAGTAGAATTGACCAATCATATGTTGGATGCCACTATTGTTTATTGTTGCAATCATAGTTAAATCAAGCTCTCTCAGAAACTCAAAGTTCCAACCTCTATCCTTGTGCGAATCAATGTGCAACTGATGGAAAGAGGCTGTACTAAAGGTTTCCCAGTTGGTCGCAACAATTATAGATATGCAATGGTGAATAGGATGCGTGTATGCACCATCTTTAGAAGGCATATTCCCAACTCAGTGAGGATGCATTACATGAGGGAGTTTTTGGATTTTGAAGGGTGCAATTCCTGAGGCAAGGAGATGCATGCATCCATACAGGAAGTGAGTTCTTCATCCAGTGGCATTGCATTCTAGACAATCGTATCCATGCATAAGGGTGCACTCTTCGCAAGGGAGGTGCCTACAATAGGGATAATGCTTCTCTTCTTGAGTGAGGCAGTCTGTTGCATGTGTCCAGATTCAATGTATACCTCTTTGTCTCTTACTCTACAAAAGAGACAAAGGTTTCTTCATTAATTTGACTAGACCATTGAAGTTTGAAGCTAGTCGCATTGTAATTTCTTCTTTCAATCAATAGAGGGTGATGTGACCAGTTGCTGCAATTTTAGCTACTTGTCCTAATTTTCATATTGTCACGTATGTAGAACAAGCATTCAAATTTTCGTTGTACTGATAGGATTTAATTAGTTTTCAGATCCGTAGGTTTAGAATTTAATTTTTGATTGTAGATCTACTTACCATGCACTGAAAATTTGACATGGTATTGAACTTGTACATTTGAGATCTTTTGATCAATGTATGGATAAGTTGATCCTTGCGAGAAGGAACTACTATTGGAGGATTTCAACTAGTGTGATGCCTAGAAATATCCAGAGATTGGAGTGATCCATGACTAAAACAATTACTTGGACTTGAGGGGGGTCAGTGGGTGAGGTGGCTATGGAAATCTAGTAATTGGAGCATTAGTTTATGCATGTGATAAGTGATCTAGACCTATGAAAGGGTGTCCATCTATTTGGTTTGAGGTGTGTTAAATGAGTTGCAGGGATGGCAAATGTATTTGGTCTCAAACAAAGTGATTGGTTAGAGGGAGCCTCTAATGTTGCTACAAGTGCAGGTTTCAAAAGTTATTAGAGGAGGTTGATCTACGAACCATTATCAAGGGGAAGACTACAGTGTTAAGATTTAATATGCTAAGACAAAAAATATCAGCATTACATTCCATTTTACAATAATTGCATATACAAGATCACTGAAAGAACAACAAGCACAGCATAAACACAAGAGACACAGATTTATACTGGGAAACTCTCATGGGGTAGAAAACCCAGCAAAGCTTCCTCAATATAGATGACCAGCAAATACAAAGATGTAATCCACAACCATGAGCTCCCTCTCCTCCACAGCAGACCTCTCTCTCACTTATGCGCTAATCACAAGTGAGTGAATGTGTGTTAAATGAGGAACACACCTCCTCTATTTATACACAACTCCGACTTGACTTTTACACAAACTAGGTCGGCCCCAACTTAACTACTTAACATAATGTGATAGGGTCGCCCCACTAGGGTGGTCTAATAACCCTTTAACCCACATGACTCATACAAGGCCGACCCCCACTAGGGAAGTCTACTAACCCAAGTTACCACATTATCACGGAGGAATAAAACATCTCCGGATATACAATAAGGTCTTCATGGAGGAATGAAACATCTCTGGAATAATAAAGTACAAATATAATATTCTTAGAAGTTACAATATTTCAACACTCCCCCTTAACGAGAAAGATATTATAACAACATCTGCAGGAGCAAGGAGTCATCAACTACATGATACACCTATAAATCGTTGGAAGCTTTCTTCTTACATCATCAGTAGCTTAAATAGTTACTGGAACATCAGCATCATCAGTATTGAATCTTCATCTTCTGCAGCACTCGATCAGCTACAGCATCATCATCATCTGGATCACCTTGATCTTAATCTACAGCATCTGGATCATCTCGATCTACAGCATCTGGATCATTCTCGATCTACAGCATTTGGATCATCTCGATCATCTCGATCTTAGCAGCACAATCTCCAATACACATGATCCAATTCCAGGATGATCAATCCTTATCAATTTTAGACAAGTCTCATGTCTATGGACAATGCAATCCAGATCTACTTCCAGGATGATCAATCCTTATCAATTTAAGACAAGTCTCATGTCTATGGACAATGCAATCCAGATCTACTTCTAGGATGATCAATCCTTATCAATTTAAGACAAGTCTCATGTCTATGGACGATGCAATCCAGATCTACTTCCAGGATGATCAATCCTTATCAATTTAAGACAAGTCTCATGTCTATGGACGATGCAATCCAGACACATACATTTTGAACTAAATGTTCAGGGACGATGTAGTCCTATCATCAATTCTCGAAGACAAATGTCTACGGATCAATTATGGGACCGAAGTCCGGGGACGATACAATCCCCTCTCGTCCACTAGGGACCACTTTCTCGAAGACATCTGTCTACGGATCAATTCTAGGACCGAAGTCTAGGGATGATACAATCCCCTCTCGTCCACTAGGGATCACATTCTCGGAGACATCTGTCTACGGATCAATTCTGGGACCGAAGTCCGGGGATGATACAATCCCCTCTCGTCCACTAGGGACCACATTCTCGGAGACATCTGTCTACGGATCAATTCTGGGACCGAAGTCCGGGGATGATACAATCCCCTCTCGTCCACTAGGGACCACATTCTCGAAAACATTTGTCTACGAATCAATTCTGGGACCGAAGTCCGGGGATGATACAATCCCCTCTCGTCCACTAGGGACCACTCATCAACCTCACTGTCAACATTACCAATATAGGTATCTACATCATCAACCTCACTGTCGATGCAGGCAATTTCATCATCAACGACCAGATCACTCCCCCTTTCGAGGAGGGTCCTTCTGAACTACACCAAGCTTGTCTCGGAAATACTCAAACTTTACTTGAGACAGAGGTTTGGTCAATATATCAACAACTTGTTCGTCAGTGCTCACATACTCGAGCTTGATAGCTCCTTTCTGCACCATATCCAGTATATAGAAATATCGGATCTCTATGTGCTTTGACTTATCATGGAACATTGGATTCTCTGTCATCTTAATACAACTCTGGTTGTCACACATGATCACAGTGGCGTCCATCTCTAAGTCAAATAGTCCTGATAACAGTTTCTGAAGCCTTACTGCTTCACAACTAGCAGATCAAGCAGCTATATATTCCGCTTCAGCTGTGCTGAGAGCCACACCGGACTGCTTCCTGCTAAACCACGAGATCATGGCAGATCCTAGACAGTAACATCCTCCCGATGTGCTCTTCCTGTCTGATACACTTCCTACCCAATCAGCATCTGTGTAGCCATGCAATCTGAAGTCATGATCTCCAAGATAACATAGACCAAAATCTATCGTACCCTTTAGGTACCTCATCACATGCTTTGCAGTTATCAGGTGAACTCGTCTAGGTTCCACTAGATACTGACTCAAGGTATTCACAGCAAAGCATATATCTGGTCTGGTATTTGTCAAATATATCAATGACCCAATAATCTGTCTGTACAGAGTCATATCCACTAACTCTGATGAGTCATCAGCTAACAGCGTCAAGTTGGAATCCATGGGAGTGGCCATGGCTTTGCATTCCAACATGTCAAATCTCTTCAGGATTTCTACTACATACTTTCCCTGGTTGAGAAAGATTCCTTTTGGGCCTTGCCATACTTCCAGACCTAGGAAGTAGTGCATCAATCCGAGATCTTTCATCTCAAATTCTATAGCTAGCTTCTTCTTGCTTTCCATGATCTGTTTCTCATTCCTTGTCAGAAAGAGATCATCCACATACAGTAATAGTATGACAGGTTCATCATCCATAACCTTAAGTTAAAGGTTAGGATCAGCTTTACTTTGGTAAAGCCCAAGCTTGTCAAGAAGCTATCAATTCTTCCTCTGTGACTGAACATCATTCACACTCTGCATTGAGTGATCTTCTGCATATCTATCCCTGCCATCTCTCGTCAGATGGGTCTACTGATATGCGCCTCAAGATCATTCGAACTCTGTGGCGAGTTCCTTCTTGAATGTCATGTGTATATAGATACCGTCTTCAACCTTGTAGCAAAGGTTGAAATCCGCATCACCCATGGTGATCATTAAGCTCATCAAATGACTATCGATCCTGGGTACCTGTTGAACCCATACAGACCTTTCTTCAATTGAATCCTGAGAGTTTTCTCGATTTGCACTTCTTCTTCAATTACACCATTAAGAGAATGGTCTAGCCACTTGGACCAAACATCTCGTCATGATCCTCTTCCTCTTTCTAAGAGAATCTTCTAGCCACGAGCCTTCTATAGTATGTTTGATTTGTAAGTCTTCTTGTTGAACATCCATCACTTGTTCGATGTTCATCATCCTTCTTTTGTAGATCATATCACATGATCTTTCCTTTTATGTTTGTGTGGTTGCCTCCCACTTGATCTCTATTTTGAACTTCTATCCATTCTGGACCACTATGCATGCTTAAGTGTGCACTAGTGTCATCATCATGATCTCATACATAATCATACATTCATTAGTATAGTCTTAATACTATCAAAACATTATGTATGGTCATGATCATTTCATACACAAGTATACTTACCTAAGATCCTAACACAAAGTAGGATTCTAACTGATATAGGAAAACATACCTGGATTATCAAGCTCGGTTATGTCTTAACATACCCAAACAATATCTTCTTTGTTCTCTTCAATGATTCAGAGACCTTGTGCTAGAACCTGCATATCTCATGGGTTAAGCATAGTAGAACAAGGTCATACATACCTCGTAACTAGATCTTCTATGTGGTCAAAGACTATGGATGAGTCTTTGTCCTTATGTCATCATGGTCATAGAACTTGATTTGTCTTTCTTGATGTACCTATATCTTGTTAGCAAACAACATCATCCTCATACAACACCACAAGTGCATTAGTACAATCATAAGTGTCATAACCTTAATCAATGAATGCCTTCTATCATTCACATGCATTCATTATCAAACAATCATAATTGTACTAACCTCAATAACATGAAGACAATCATATCATAAACTTAATCATGAACAGATTTCAAAACATACCTGTCAAGATTTCTTGTAGTCTTCCTATGTAAGGCCTTACCTCATCTCCCCCTGAAACTGGATCTGAAGCTGGAATAGGGTTTGTTAGAGAAACCCTAAAAATTCAAATTTTGAATTTCAAACTTCTGAATGGATGGAAAGATGTGGCTTGCTGAGCTGATCAAGCTGGTATACTTCAATTTTGAAAACTGCAAAATTTAACCCCTCAAAATCGCCTTTGAAACTTCTGGATTCACTAGACAGGACCCTGAACTAAGGTTTGATAAAGCCCACCCTTCTGCCCAATCAAAAGGTTCGAACCAAAGCTCTAAACTTCGATTTTTCTGAGGAGCTTCCAGCCATGGTCACAGACTTCAAAAATTCCAACTTTCGCAGAAGCCCTAATTTTCCACCTTTCCGATCAAAATCCTGAACTAGGGTTTGATCAAGCCCAACCTTCTGCCCAACCAAAAAATTCGATCTTGGTCTCTAAATTTCGATTTTGATGAGGAGAATTCAGCCGTGGATTCCGATTCCAAAAATTCCAACTTTCTCCGAAGCCCTAAATTCCCGCAGCAGTCATAAGCCAAGAATGAAGGTGCTCAAAATCCAATTCTGTTTGGACTGAATTATGCACCTGATTGTTTCTAGTGCATCTCTGAAATTACGAATCCACAGGGTCTGAAACTTCTTCCTGTGGTAGCCCAACCTGTCATCTTTCCAACCCCACAGGTCTGACCTCAAGTGGATTCTCTAAGAGAGAGTTATGCCAAGTGTCGCAACGTGACCTGTTTATGGGATAAAACAAGAGAGCGAACTTGTACGGTGTGCCATGTGTCACTGGTTCAACTTCGGCCTCTGAAAAAACTTACCTGAGAAACTACAGTCCGTGCTCTACCTGTCACTTTTTACGAAATTTCATTTGTAGCTTCCTAGCCCAAGTTGTGACCTTTTTGCCTAGGTCACATGTTTATGACTGAGATCTAGAAGAGGCAGAAACCCTAACCTGTACTGATCATAACTCACAAAGTACAACAAATCTGAGGCTGTCCTTTGGACACAAGGTACAGGGGGGTGTTATCTACGACCTGTAAAGGTTTCAAATCCTGAACCTTCGCCAAAATGGATTTATAGCGAAAGTTCCACAATGAATGGTTTTTGCTATATAAAACCCTAACCTTCAAATTGTCGCAAGTGAAGCAAGTGTCGTAAGTGCCATACATTGCCTTCCTTCAGGTTAGCTCCAATACCATGTTAATATTTAATATGCTAAGACAAAAAATATTAGCATTACATTCCATTTTATAATAATAGCATATACAGGATCACTGAAAGAACAACAAGCACGACATAAACACAAGAGACACAGATTTATCCTGGGAAACTCTCATGGGGTAGAAAACCCAGCAAAGCTTCCTCAATATAGATGACCAACAGATACAAAGATGTAATCCACAACCATGAGCTCCTTCTCCTCCACAGCAGATCTCTCTCTCACTTATGCGCTAATCACAAGTGAGTGAATGTGTGTTAAATGAGGAACACACCTCCTCTATTTATACACAACTCCAACTTGACTTTTACACAAACTAAGTCGGCCCCAACTTAACTACTTAACATAATGTGATAGGGCCGACCCCACTAGGGTGGTCTAATAACCCTTTAACCCACATGACTCATACAGGGCCGACCCCCACTAGGGAAGTCTAATAACCCAAGTTACCACATTATCCACGAAGGAATAAAACATCTCCGGATATACAATAAGGTCTTCACGGAGAAATGAAACATCTTCGGAATAATAAAGTACAAATATAATATTCTTAGAAGTTACAGTATTTCAACATACAGTTCCCACAATCCTTCATAACTTGTTGAGCATAACAAATGCTAAGACAAAGAGGATCATACTAGATTATGTGAAGGACCACTTGATCCCATATATCACGATTCAATCGACGCAAAAGATGAGATCTGTCCTTACAATCTCTCAAACAAGAAGCTCTTAAGAAACAAGCTCACCACTACCTACATGATTGACATAAATACAGTGGCTAGCTACTTGATGAATATCACCAAGCTTAGAGATGAGAAATTTGTTATTGGAGAAAAGATTTGGAATAAAGAGTTAGTGGCCATATAACTAAACGGGTTTTGAATGCCTTGGACAATCTACGTGTAAGGTGCTTTTGCTTGTGAGACACTACCCACCTTTAAGAATATTTGGGATGACTTCATCCAAGAGGAGACAAGGCGAGAGACAATCACAACTAGAGTGGAGGAGATCCAAAACTTATCCCTTATCATGAAGGTGAGGAGAAGAAGTAAGAAAGGGGGACCTGAGACAAGTCAGAAGAGCAAGAAGTAAGAATCAAGTTCTTCAAATAAAGTGAAGAAAGACCTAATCCATGTGAATGTTTCAAGACCCACTAGATGCGCCACTAAGCATCTCAATGCCTTGAGAAGAAGAAGGCCAAGTAACAGCAAAAGCAATCTACAAGTGTTATCTTTTGGCTTGCTTTGAAAGTGTTTACACAATGCTAGGGGTGTGTTTCATGTGATATAGGGTGCATGGTGATACTCTAGCCCCTTATCGTATCTTAGAGTGTTTTAGTTGAATGACATTTAGAGAGCTTTAGGTGGATGTTTGTCCCCAAGATATATGCTAGACTCTATAGGAGGTGCACTTCTTATAAAGGAAGTTATCTTTTGTGGCATTGACATCTTCTAAATGGGGTGCGTGTTGAGGAGGATGGGACCTTGGCATAGGACGTGGACTTATCTTATGGAGGAGCACTAAGCACTAGGAGGAAGGACATCTAGCCCTAGAAGCATCAAGACCATGTGGCACACTAGCATAAATATCATAAAGTTTCCATAACCATTCAACACGTGATAGAATTAAACCAATGATTATAATGATAAAGCAAAGACTAGTGCTGAAAATGGAGTCAAAAAGAGTGTTGTTGTAATGCTTAAAAAAAAGTGTTGTGCAAATGCTCTTGGTCAATCTTAAATTATTGTGGAGATGAGTGGATTACTAAGGAGGGGGATTCCCGATATACCGTGAGGTACTGGGAAAATGTTCGGATTACGACAAAGGTGGTTCCACACTTGGAAATGTGGGTTGGATCGGAGTCTCTGGGAGGTGTCCAACACTACACCAATCGAGGGTGCAGTCTGACGATATCCCAAGGTCACTACCCAGTGGTTCCCGCTTCCTTTGAAGAATTTGCCCACACAATATCAAAGACTAATACGCCAGATTTTCGTAAATGGGAGGTTAAATGAAAAAAGTGAGACTAATTACTAGTCATTAAGTCCCTTTGTGGTATGATCAACTGTTCAGTCGAGGCTGCAGCGATCTAGAGCATATGGGGATGAAGCCTTGTTAATTTTAAGGATTTTTGAACAAAGTTTTCTTGTTTATTAAAACCCCGAGTCTCTTTTCTAGCCAGTACTCAGGCAAGCCCTTATCCTGAAATTCGTACTTCATGAAAGCAAGGGGGTTAATTAAAAGTAAAAGACTGAAAAAATAAATGGTTATCTAATTACTACACTACCGAGGTAATGGGTTAGTATTTGATTACTTTTGCAAAAGATAAATCAAATTGTATTGGAAAAGTATACGGTCTGCAAAAAAACAAGATAAAAGGTTCCTACGTCCTGAGTGAGTCAATGGCCCAATATTTGGATTGGACCACGACGATAAGTTTTAATTAATCTTGGTTAATTTTAATCAAATTTAGAACTAAAGTAAAAATTAGAAAGCTACATAAATGACAACATCCACAAAAAGGGAACCGACACCAATCCCCCTTGGGGGGATGAGAAGCAAGCTTTATGAGCTTGCTTCCAAAAAGAAAATTTATTATGAGATTACAATGCCAACTGAAAGTAAAAGAACTCCTCTTTCTCCTTATAAATTTTGGAGAAAAGAGGTTACAAAGTTTGTGGCAAAAGCTTGGGAGAAAAGGTAAGGTTCGAAAGAGTCTTGGCTTGTTTGATCTTGTCAAAATGAATCCTCCAAAGACTCTTTTTCTGCTGTCATAAAACAAAAACCATCAAACGAAATTAGTAGCAAAAGTGCCCAAAATCACTTTAGGAGTGACTTGGGCAACTTAGAAAAAAGGCTAAAAAATTCTAAGTTAATGCAGCTAGTTAAATAAAGCAAATAACTAAGATGGATTGGCTAAAAAGCCAACCCTCTTAGGGTCTTGGACAGCCTTGAAAAGGCAGCCAATAAAGCACTTGAGTTGCTTGATTTAACTTTTAAATACTTCAAAAAAAAAAAAACCTTTCAAACAAGCTTTAAATCTACTTGAATATCTTTCCCAAAAAGTACTTTCCTAGAGCTAGATCCAAAAGAAAAGATTTAACAATTTAAACAACTTTTGATCTAAGCACAAAATCAGATCTATTCTTTAAAATATACTTGATAAATGAACAAGATCTGAAACTTTAAAGAACCAGTAACCAAGATAAATTCTAATTTAGAAGAGAGAAAGAGGAATGTGAGTAAAACTTGTTGCCGCAAAAGATTCACCCAAGAGACTTGAAGTGGGATGCCAAGGGAAATTGTCTTAAAAAAATGCCCAAAAGTGGAAAGGAAGCAAACTAGCTCCAACCCTCCTTCAAGCTGAGATTCCTGAAAAGCTAATCACAAACTTGCCAAATACCCGTGAGATTCAAACATGCATATAAAAAGAAACTAGAACAACATGCATATAAACTTATAAAACATGTTCGATCTATGCCTCTAAACATACACATATAAAAGAAACTAGCAAGTTACTACTTCTTTTCCTACTGACTATAGTAGCCAATCAAAGGCTAGATTCATGAAGTAAGAAAACAAGAAAACAACTAAAACAGTTACCTCAATAACACCATGACAATTTGGATCCACACAATAATGCACCATACAGGTTAGCCTCCAAAGCTTTTCTTTATTGCCAATGCAAAAAATAATAAGCAAAGTACAATAGCAAGCCTACTCTCAATCCAACTCTAACTAACTCTGGAATGAGAGGGCTACCTTCAATATATAGAGAAAGTGAGAAAGGACTGCAATGTTTGAAAAATCGGAATCGGTCGGGGGTCAACTCGGAATCGGAATCGGAATCGGTAATGAATCGGTCATAAATCGGTCAATTTGAATTTATCGAATCGGTTTGCTAAAAAATACATAAAATATTTAAATTTTTAAGAAAAACAACATTTTCAAAATTCTAATTCATGATTCCATATCATTAGAAACAAAATATCCAATGTTTGCTCATGTATATACCATATAAGAGTCAATATATCAAAATGGCACAAAGTGTACTGTGCAACACATATCTAGGAGACTGGAACTGGAAGAGATAAATACCAAATAGGATAAAAACAAAAATTTTAACAAAGATGTGAAATGAGATATTGCAGTTTCAAGGTGGCAATGAGTTTGTTGTCCTTCTTTGTACCAAGCCTACAGTCAACCAACACTTGCACAATCTTAGTTTCAATGAAAAACACTGAAATTTCTGTTGCTCACGCGAACTGTCAAATAATTGCAAAAGTAGACTTGTCTTTTGGGTCAGGTGAACCCACTGAGGAGTGTCTATTCATTCAAATTCACCCAGGACATGCACCTGGACTTATCCACAGATTAGCTGTATTAAGTTTAAACTTTAAAAAAATAAAAATAAAAAATAAAAAAAAAACTCGGTTTAAATGCCCCACAGGCCCACTACCATACCGGTCCGATTTTTTACAAAAATCAGTTGGATCGGCCGATTTATTACCGGGTGACCGATTTTTTACATAAACCGGTTTGGAGGACCAATTTTTTACTCCCGAAATGGTTTGGAGGCCGGTTTGAACGAGGCAAGCCTTAAATCGGCAAATCGACCGATTCCGATTCCGATTTTTCTGATTTTTAAAACTATGGAGAGGAGGGCACACTAGCTCATGAAGAGGGAGGGTGCATCATGGGAGAGAATCAAGGGATTGACTTCCCTTTGATTGAGGCGTGAACAAGGAGATAAATGAGGTGGCTGCCATCTTTCCTTTTTTAAAAACTCTCACTAAAATCATGGCTGCCATCTCCATAAAACGCCCAACAATGGAGGAATGCGCCCCCCTAAATGAGGAGAAACTTTCCCTCATTGGATTTGGTTGGAATCCTCTTAAGTGCTTCATTGGTTGTCTTTTCAAGGTTGTCCAAGACCCTAAGAGGGTTGGCTTTTTAGCCAATACATCTTAGTCCTTTGCTTTAGTTAACTAGTTTTTAACTTAGAATTTTTTTAGTTTGCCCATGTCACTTTTAAAGTGATTTTGGGCACTTTTGCTACTAATCTTGTTTGTTCGTTTTTGTTGCATGACAGCAGAAAGAAGGTTTTGAAGCACTCATTTTGACCATATTGGATAATCAAGACCTTCCTTGAACCTTACCTTTCATTCTCTACTTTGTCTCCATTATTTGTAACCTCGTTTCTCCAAGATCTATAAGGAAAAAGAGGAGTTCTTTCATTTCAAGTTTGGCATTGTAATATTGTAATAAAAGTGTTTTTGGAAGCAAGCTCACAAAGATTGCTTCTCATCCCCCCGATTGGTGTCGGTTCTTTTTTTGTGGATGTTGCCAATTTTTCAGCCTAACAATCTTTACTTTAGCTTAGTTTAACTAAAATCAACCAAGAATAAATTAAAATTTAACGTCGTGGTCCAATCCAAATATCGAGCCATTGACTCACTCAAGACTTGGGAACTTTTTATCTTATTTTTTTGCAGACCGTATACTTTTCAATACAAATTTTATTTATCTTTTGCAAAAGTAATCCGATACTAACCCACTACCTCGATAGTGTAGTAATTAGATAACATTTTACTTTTCAGTCTCTTACTTTTAATTAACCCCCCTTGCTTTCCCGAAGTACGGAGTTCAGGATAAGGGCTTGCCCAAGTACTGGCCGGAAAAGAGACTCTTGGGGTTTTTAATAAACAAGAAATTTTGTTCAAAAAACTTTAAAAATTAACTCTAGATCACTACAGCCTCGACTGAACAAATCGATCATACCAGAAAAGGACTTAGTGACTAGTAATTAGTCTCACTTTTTACAATTAACCTCCCTTATACGAAAATCCAACGTATCAGTTTATTGGCATTGTGTGGGGAAATTCTTCAAAGGAAGTGGGAACCACTGGGTAGTGACCTCGGGATACCGTTAGACTACACCCTCGTTTGGTGTAGTGTTGAACACCTCCCAGAGACTCCGATCCAGCCCATATTTTCGAGTGAGGAGCCACCATTGTCATAATCCGAACATATTTCCAGTACCTCACGGTATATTGGGAATCCCCCCCTTAATAATCCACTCATCTTCACATTAATTTAAAATTGACCAAGAGCATTTGCACAACATTTTATTTCAAGCATTACAACAGCACTTTAATTGACTCCATTATCAGCACTGGTCTTTTGTTTTATCGTTATAATCTGTGTTTAATTTCTATCATGTGTTGAATGGTTGGGGAACACTTTTATCTTATGTTGTTATGCTTTAATTTTATTGCAAATCTCTTGTATCAATTGCATTGTTAAAAACTCCTAAAAAACTTACTCATCCACCAAAACTAACTAGCTTAATCAACCTTAGTATTAGTAACCTTTAGGGTCCACCCCGCTTGGCTTTGTTAGGAGTTTGCCTAAACGGAGGAGTCAAGAATCAAGTGACAGTACTTGACTCGAGGCTTGCCCCCAAGGACACACTTAGTGGCTTGAATATTTCTGCCACGTTAACCCCAGGTGTGTATCCGGCAACAACAGGGAAGAGCATGTACATGCTGACATGGTCTTAAGACTACTGGAGGAGCAACAACTATATGCAAAGAATTCCAAGTGTGCCTTTGGGGTTCAAAAAGTGGAATGTTTGGGTCATGTTGATCTCATGAAGGCGTCAAAGTGGACCCCAACATAACTATAGCTATGATAGATTGGCCAATTCCCAAAACCTTGAAGTATCTTAGAGGATTCTTGGGATTGCCAGGCTATTACCATAGGTTTGTCATGAATTATGGTCAAATAGCAACACCTCTAATAGTGTTATTAAAAAAAGGGAGGCATTTTCATGGACTCAAGAAGCAACCAAATCTTTTGAAAAACTTAAGGAGGCTATGCATACAACTCTTGTCCTAGCCATGCCCGACTTCACAAAAACCTTTATTGAGGATTGTGATGCCTCGAGGCATGGCATTGGTTTCTTGGAACAACAATTATCTTCAAAAGTGAAACAAAAATGGGTTAAAAAGATGATAGGTTACAAATTTGAAATTATCTACAAAAAAGGAAAACAAAATGTGGTGGCAGATGCACTTTCAAGAAAGAAGAAGACACAAAGGGCTTACTTTGTGCTATTTCCATTCTGTAATCTAATTGGGTGGAAGAAGCAAGGATAGATCTAATATAGTTTTTGTTAAGATTTAATATGCTAAGACAGAAAATATCAGCATTACATTCCATTTCACAATAATAGCATATACACGATCACTGAAAGAATAACAAGCACAGCATAAACACAGGAAACACAGATTTATCCTGGGAAACCTTCATGGGGTAGAAAACCCAGCAAAGCTTCCTCAATATAGATGACCAACAAATACAAAGATGTAATCCACAAACATGAGCTCCTTCTCCTCCATAGTAGATCTCTCTCTCACCTATGCGCCAATCACAAGTGACTGAATGTGTGTTAAATGAGGAACACACCTCCTCTATTTATACACAACTCTGACTTGTCTTTTACACCAACTAGGTCGGCCCCAACTTAACTACTTTACATAATGTTGACTGGGTCGACCCCTCTAGGGTGGTCTAATAACCCTTTAACCCATATAACACATACAGGGCCGACCCCCACTAGGGAAGTCTAATAACCCAAGTTACCACAATCTTCACGGAGGAATAAACATCTCCGGATATACAACAAAGTCCCGTCGAAGGAATGAAACATCTCTGAAATAATAAGGTACACAATATAATATTCTTAGAAGTTACAATATTTCAACACTCCCCCTTAACGAGAAGGATATTATAACAATATCTGCAAGATCAAGGAGTCATCAACTACATGATACATCTATAAATCATTGGAAGCTTTCTTCATACATCATCAGTAACTCAAACTGTTACTGGAACATATTCAATACTGAAACATCAACATCTTCAGTACTGAATCTTCATCTTCTGCAGCACTTGAACAGCTATAGCGACATCAACATCTGGATCCTCACAATCAAAAACATCGTCATCTAGATCATCACGATCAACATCATCGTCATGTAGATCATCACGATCAACAGCATCTGGAACATCTCGATCAACAGCATCTGGATCATCTCAATCGACAACATCTGGATCATCTCGATCTACAGCATCTGGATCATCTCGATCTACAGCATCGTCATAGCAGCATACTTTGCAATACACAAGATCCTATTACGGGATGATCAATCCCTCTCACTTTAGGACATAGGTCCATGGACGATACAATCCAGATCAAATTCCAGGATGATCAATCCTTATCAATTTTAGACAAGTCTCATGTCTATGGACGATGCAATCCAGATCTACTTCCAGGATGATCAATCCTTATCAATTTTAGACAAGTTTCATGTCTATGGACGATGCAATCCAGATCTACTTCCAGGATGATCAATCCTTATCAATTTTAGACAAGTCTCATGTCTATGGACGATGCAATCCAGATCTACTTCCAGGATGATCAATCCTTATCAATTTTAGACAAGTCTCATGTCTATGGACGATGCAATCCAGATCTACTTCCAGGATGATCAACCCTTATCAATTTTAGACAAGTCTCATGTCTATGGACGATGCAATCCAGATCTACTTCTAGGATGATCAATCCTTATCACTTTAGGACATGAGTCCAAGGACGATGCAATCCTATCACGTACATTTTGAACCTGTTATCACATATATAGTAGCCGGGCTACCATACATTATTTTTCTGATTCCAGTACACTATTCAGCCAGTTCCCTTACATTGAGATGCTGAGATGAGCATCTATATTGGATCACTATCAGATTTTGGACATTAGTATATATTCCCCATGCCATGATTGAGTCTACGGACACTCAGAGAGATGACCGATGTAGCCACTATACCATTGGTACAGAGCAGTCAGTAGTGCCCAGAGTTACAGTAGCAGTTTCAGAGGACAGATGATGGTACAGGTGATGAGCATTCAGGTATATGACTCAGCAGGTATATCATTGTGTTATGGTTATATTGCTTTTATATTTATTCTTATAGCATGTCTTAGCACCTAGTGTCATGATCTGGCGACAATATAGATATGTGGACCTCGTTGATCTTATTATATATATTATATTGCCCCTACTCAGACTTAGAAGTTCACTAGTCATACTCATTGGTTTTACCCTCCTTAGGGAGAATAGAGGTGATCATTCCATCATACCTTGGCTTGCTAGTGTTGGCTCCATTATTCATTGTCTTCATTCATCCATTGCCTACCTTTTAGTTTATCACCCTGACTTGCTACTTGACTAGTGACATGGAGGATCTTTTCCCCACTGTAGCCTCTGTATTGGATGAGCTTCCCTGTTTATTGTGTCTCGGCTCTGAGTTGGTGACAAAACTTCCTATGGTGAGTTGGAGTTCCTTGTGAATTCCCCCCAGTCACTAAAGTTGTGTTGGCTAAACCTGAAACTTTTAGTGATGCCATGAATACAAAATCTGGAAAAATGAAATGCTATATCTTGTATGAAAAGCCCGTTCACGCAATGTGTTTTTCAACACACATGAATGAAAGGCATGCCAAATGAAAATGGCCATGAAAATAAAATGTTATATCTTTTGGAAATGTAAATACCTAGGTAAACAAGCTGTCTGTGACACACCTAGAAGTGCTCAGGTAAACAAGTGCCTTAAAAACACACCTGCAGCAGAAAGCCTAAAATAAATGTAAATCTATGCAATGTGTTTATAAACACACATAGATCAAGGCTATGGAAACTTCAGGCCCAAAAAGCAATGGAACTTAAATGCTATATCTAAATTATTACTGGCCTCATTTGTATTATGGATTGTGCGCATCTGTTAAAGGTGAATAAAACCTCTTTGAACAACTCATCCATTTGTGAGACACCGCCATTCCCTGTGTTGTTGCTCATTCAGTATATACTATGGTGTGTATTCCCTTTCCCTTTGCCAAAGTGTCACAAAGTTAAGTCAATCAAGTCATCCCTTAGACTAACCAGTTATTTTAGCCTTCACCCTTCACTAGCAAATTGATCACAGCTATGAAGTGAGTATGATCTTGAAAGTCTAGTCTGAGTTATAATAATAATTAATGACATTATATATTTGGATTTAGATCGCCAGTAATGATTACTTTGTGTTATAATTGTTATTTGAATAAGTTGTAGAGCATGCATTAACCTTTGACACTTTGCAGCAGCTTCTGATGATAGTCTGAGTTATATTTGGTCATGTTGACTTGGTCAAACCTAGTTTGACCAAGGTCAACCACAGGACATGAGATGGTTGGACCTTGTGATGATACAGATAGATGATATATGGTCTATGTACATGTACATGATGATTCTATGCATCAGATACAGGTTTATGATGATGATTCATGGTTTTCAGCATTTATTGATCATTTACAAATTATTATTATTTCACATGTTTCGGTATATTGGATATATTTTATGATCATGCAGAGACTCATATGGTGTATGAGTACACATTTTGAATAGATTTGGACCTTCTGAGTCCAATGAGACAGTCTGTTTTCAATTCCGGGCACTTACAGTGATGATTGAGCCTCAGTAGGCTATCCTAGTGCAGTTTTGGTCTGTCGGAGACCTTGTCAGAGCAGAGGTGATTTTTATCCGGTTGACCTAGGACGCTGTGCTTGGAGGGGGTGGTCCAGCCACTTGTTTTTACCATATTACCCCCTTCGCGGACACACTAGTGCCCTCACCTTGACAGCACAGGCACTCCAGGAGGCAGTTTGGGGCAGTTTCACGCTTCCCGAGGCAGTTCAGGATTGGTAGAAATGGCTATTGAGGAATTCAATTTGGGCTAATGAAGCAATGTCTTGGCATGGGATGACCAGTGATGATGGATTGATGTCTTCCACACCTCCTCCAGCAGTTTCAGCTTCATCGGGACCCGCATCCATCACTTATGGCACTTTCTGATGATTTCTGAGGCCTTTTGAGGCCTACGATTTGTCCATAGAGGCACGATTTGGTATATTGATGACTATTTTATTATTATTGTGCTATGGGGATTAACCAAGGGTGGCTAAAATTACCCCTTGGACCCACCATAAGCTTCTTATTATATTTTGTCATCATGATATGGTGGGATTCCCCTCTCCTAGGGCGATTTTGTCCACTTATGTTATATTTTATTAGTGATCCATGTATTTTATTGTTGAGCTCATCTCAACCATTGATTAGACATTTGTATCTTTTAATCTTAGCCACTCATTCAAAAAGTGGTTAGAATTTTGGTGCCTCTCCTATCTATTTAAAGGAGGGAGCCTCTCATTGTAACGGGTCTTTGGCTCTTGGATTATTGGTATAGAAAAACTTTCTTGTGGAAATTCTTGTGGTCTCCTTTGCATCTGGTGTTCTTAGATGGTGATTGGAAAGTCTATTGCAACCTAGCATTTGGAATTTGTGGTAAGATCTATCTATTTTGGAAATCATTGTCTTGTCTACAGGAGGGCGACTTCAACAAGGGCGATTTTGCAAGGCTTCTTCAAATCGACTTTCTTGGCATTTGCTTGTATCAGGGGGTTATCATTAGTATCATTGTGATCTATGCTATCTTTCTGTTACTTCTCTTGTGGCATTAGTCTTATCTCTTGATTACATCAAATCTGATATTGTTGACGTTTGTTGTGCAGGAGGGAAGGCGCATTGGCTTCTTGGACTAAATCGATTGCATAGAAAACTACCTCAAAGCTTCTCAAATTGATCGGGTTTGCATAGATCATCATCATCAAGGCATCTACAAGGTTACCCAGGTAAGATCCACAGTTTTGTTTCTCTTATCTTGATCCAATCCATTGACATAGCTCATAAATTGATAAAACCCTTATTTCTTCAAACCCTCATTTTTACATTTTTTCAGATCTACTATGATCTAGTGGCTTCTTGGGTAAGATATTTAAAACCCACCTCTATAGTATCCACGGCATCCCGGATCTATAGTTTGGTGAGGATTGGCCTCCATTTGACCCTCTTCCCAAGGCATTTAGCCTCTCCAAGCAAGGGCGCACTTTCTAGTTTGGTGGGTTGACCTAGATCTAATATGTGGGTAGATGAGATCCCGCTTGTTTCATGATCTACACATCCAATAACCTACCCCCAGATTGTCACTTTTCTGATTTCTACCTTGTGGGCCCTATTCCACATTTTAAGGGATTTAATCCCCATTTTGGACCACTTGGTATCTTTAAACTCAGATCTAGTAAGATCTAGCCATTGGATTGCCATGAAATTGTAGATCCATACTCTCACTTGCTTAAACTACTTGGATCTAAAGTTTGGATGCCATTGGACTTGTCTTGAGTCATTTATCCCACTTTTTAGCCTCCTTGGGTAAAGTCGCACCACCTTGGAGAAGTGAGTTGGTCCACTTCTAGGACATGGGTATATGAGATTTTTGTGGATTTGGAACGGGCATAATTCAAAACCTAGGTCTAGTAGGTCACCTTGTCAAATCTTGCCTTGGGGATAGCATTCCTTGTTTTAAGGGATTGTGGTCCACTTAGGTCAAAACATTAAATCTCTAGATCTAGACGTATTCATCCATCAAGTCTTTAATTGCCCACTTGTCTCATGCAATAGGAGTCCTTAACCACAAGTTAACCTTACTTTGACTCCATTATCCCAATTCCCAAGGCATTGGTCTCTCTCCAAGTCAATTCGACTTTCCTAGATTGTTGGATTAACTTGTGGTTTGATCCTTGTGTGGTGGACTAAACCCTTTGATGTCATCATATATCATGATCAAGCTTGTCACTTGTACTAGTTAGCCCCAATTCAACCCCTAAACTACCCTGCATTGGACATGGTTCTCGAGGCAGTGGATTTTCTCACATTGAACTAGTACTTCAATCCTGGATCCCATTTCAAATATTATAAGTCACTCTCACATCAACTATTAACCAAAGCTATACTCATTAAACCCCTCACTTGTCTTGTGACTTCATCCTTAGGTCTAGGATAAACCATACACCTTACTTCACTTAGAATTAACTTGATTTAGTGTCTTGGTTTTGATCTCTCCTGTCGGGAGTAGATCGGGTCTCCCCCTTTGTTGTCTGGGCTAGATAACATAAAGCGAAGGTTGCCTCGACTGGCGTGACAACCATCTATTGGAGGTCGAGGTGATCGTGGTTGCACCTTTTGAGTTGCCCTTCCCTATTGCCATCCATAGGGGTAACTACAGTTTAGGTGATAACAGAACCATGTCCAGGGACGATGCATTCCTATCATCAATTCTCGGAGACAGATGTCTACGGATCAATTCTGGGACTGAAGTCCGGGGATGATACAATCCCCACATTCTCAGAGACATCTGTCTACGAATCAATTCTGGGACCGTCGTCCGGGGATGATACAATCCCCACATTCTCGAAGACATCTGTCTACAGATCAATTCTGGGACCGTCGTCCGGGGATGATACAATCCCCACATTCTCGGAGACATCTGTCGACAGATCAATTCTGGGACCAAAGTCTGGGGAAGATACAATCCCCACATTCTCGGAGACATCTGTCTACGGATCAATTATGGGACCGAAGTCCAGGGAAGATACAATCACCACATTCTCGGAGACATCTGTCTACGGATCAATTCTAGGACCGTCGTCTGGGGATGATACAATCCCGACATTTTCGGAGACATCTGTCTACGGATCAATTATGGGACCGAAGTCCGGGGAAGATACAATCCCCACATTCTCGGAGACATCTGTCTAAGGATCAATTCTGGGACCGAAGTCCGGGGAAGATACAATCCCCACATTCTTGGAGACATCTGTCTACGGATCAATTCTGGGACCGTCGTCTGGGGATGATACAATCCCCACATTCTGGGAGACATCTGTCTACGGATCAATTCTGGGACCGAAGTCCGGGGAAGATACAATCTCCACATTCTCAGAGACATCTGTCTACGGATCAATTTTGGGACCGAAGTCCAGGGAAGATACAATCCCCACATTCTCGGATACATCTGTCTACGGATCAATTCCGGGACCGAAGTCCGAGGAAAATACAATCCCCACACGTCAACTTAGACCCAGTTTAAAGACCATTCATCGACCTCATTGTCGGTATCACCAATACAGGTATCCATATCATCGACCTCACTGTCGATACAGGTAACCTCATCATCAATATATGTATCCTCATCATCGATACAAGTATCCACATAATTAATACAAGTATCCTCGTCATCGACCTTACCGTCGATATAGACAATCTCATCATCGATACAGGTATCCACAACGATGCCAATATTCGAATATCATCATCGACCATATCACTCCCCCTTTCGAGGAGGGTCCTTCTGAACTACACCAAGCTTGTCTCGGAAATACTCAAACTTTACTCGAGACATAGGTTTGGTCAATACATCAGCAACTTGTTCATCAGTGCTCACATACTCGAGCGTGGTAGCTCCTTTCTGCACCATATCCTGTATATAGAAATATCGAATCTCTATGTGCTTTGACTTATCATGAAACACTAGATTCTCATTCATCTTGATACAACTCTGGTTGTCACACATGATCACAGTGGGGTCCATCTCTAAGTCAAACAATCCTTATAACATCTTCAGAAGCCATATCGCTTCACAACTAACAGAGCAAGAAGCTATATATACCGCTTCAGTTGTGCTAGACTGCTTCCTGCTAAACCACGAGATCATGGCAAATCCCAGACAATAACATCCGCCCGATGTGCTCTTCCTGTCTGATACAGTTCTTGCCTGGTCAACATCTATGTAGCCATACAATCGGAAATCATGATCTCCAAGACAACATAGACCAAAGTCTATCGTACCCTTTAGGTACCTCATCACATGCTTTGCAGCTATCAGGTGAACATGCCTAGGTTCTACTAGATACTGTCTCAAGGTGTTTCACAGCAAAGCATATATCCGGCCTTGTATTCGTCAGATACATCAATGACCCAATAATCTATTTGTACAGAGTCACATCCACTAACTCTGATGAGTCATCCACTAACAGCTTCAAGTTGGAATCCACGGGAGTGGCCATGGTTGTACATTCCAACATATCAAATCTTTTCAGGATTTCCACAGCATACTTTCCCTGGTTGAGAAAGATTCCTTCTGAGCCTTGTCATACTTCCAAACTTAGGAAGTAATGCATCAATCCGAGATCTTTCATCTCAAATTCTGTAGCTTCTTCTTTCTTTCCATGATCTGTTTCTCATTCCCTGTCAGAAAGAGATCATCCACACACAGTAATAGTATGACAGGTTCATCATCCATAACCTTAAGGTCAAGGTTAGGATCATCTTTACTTTGGTAAAGCCCAAGCTTGTCAAGAAGCTATCAATTCTTCCTCTGTGACTGAACATCATTCACACTCTGCATTGAGTGATCTTCTACATGTCTATCTGTGCCATCTCTCGTCAGATGGGTCTACTGATATGTGCCTCAAGATCATTCAAACTCTCTGGTGAGTTTCTTCTTGAATGTCATCTGTATATAGATACCATCTTCAACCTTGTAGCAAAGGTTGAAATCCGCATCACCCATGGTGATCATTAAGCTCATCAAATGACTATCGATCCTGGGTACCTGTTGAACCCATACAAAGCTTTTTTCAATTGAATCCTGGGAGTTTTCTCGATTTGCACTTCTTCTTCAATTACACCATTAAGAGAATGGTCTAGCCACTTGGACCAAACATCTCGTCATGATCCTCTTCCTCTTTCTAAGAGAATCTTCTAGCCACGAGCCTTCTATAGTATGTTTGATTTGTAAGTCTTCTTGTTGAACATCCATCACTTGTTTGATGTTCATCATCCTTCTTTTGTAGATCATATCACATGATCTTTCCTACAAATCAAAGTTAATTACATGATTAGTAATACTTCATAATCAGATAATCTATTATGCATACAGATATGATTCACATAGTTATGCAACTATCTTGAACAATACTTTGGCACAACACTTTTCCATATCCTGTATGCATACAGTGGCTATCTAGATGCCTTCCATCTCTACCAGAACATACTATCAAGAGCGTGCACAGCTCTCAGTATGTCAGCAAAGAGGTTTCATTCTAGACAAGCAACAATGGAATGTTTTTCCAACTTACCCATCATATGCATATTAGTAGTATACTGTTCAATGCCATATGAATGCTTACACTCAGCATGATATATTCTAAAAATGGATACAACTACTACAAGCAATATCATTTACTATTCAGAGATTCAAGAAGTAATTCAAATGACAACTTAAACACTTATCTTTTATGTTTGTGTGGTTGCCTCTCGCTTGATCTCTATTTTGAACTTCTATCCATCCTGGACCATTATGCATGCTTAAGTGTGCACTAGTGTCATCATCATGATATCATACATAATCATACATTCATTAGTATAGTCTTAATACTATCAAAACATTATGTATGGTCATGATCATTTCATACACAGATATACTTACCTAAGATCCTAACACAAAGTAGGATTCTAACTTATATAGGAAAACATACATGGATTATCGAGCTTGGTTGTGTCTTAACATACCCAAACAATATCTTCTTTGTTCTCTTCAATGATTTAGAGACCTTGTGCTAAAACCTGCATATCTCATGGGTTAAGCATAGTAGAACAAGGCCATACATACCTCATAACTAGATCTTCTATGTGGTCAAAGACTATGGATGAGTCTTTGTCCCTATGTCATCATGGTCATAGAACTTGATTTGTCTTTCTTGATGTACCTATATCTTGTTAGCAGACAACATCATCCTCATACAACACCACAAGTGCATTAGTACAATCATAAGTGTCATAACCTTAATCAATGAATGCCTTCTATCATTCACATGCATTCATTATCAAACAATCATAATTGTACTAACCTCAATAACATGAAGACAAACATATCATAAACTTAACCATGAACAAATTTCAACACATACCTATATCTCCTCAAGTCATACCTGTCAGGATTGCTTTTAACCCAATCCACTTCGATTTGTTGAAACTGGATCTGGAGCTGGATTAGGGTTTGTCAGAGAATCCCTAAAAATTCAAACTTTGAATTTCAAACTTCTGAAAGGATGGAAAGATGCGCCTTGCTGAGCTGATCAAGCTAGCATACTTCAATTTTGAAATCTCCAAAATTTGACCCCTCAAAATTGCCTTTGAAACTTCTGGATCTTCTGGACAGGATCCCAAACTAGGGTTTGATGAAGCCCACCCTTCTGCCCAATCAAAACTTTCAATCCAAAGCTCTAAACTTCGATTTTTGTGAGGAGCTTCCAACTGTGGTCACAGACTTCAAAAATTCCAACTTTTGCAGAAGCCCTAATTTTCCACCTTTCCGATCAAAATCCCGAACTAGGGTTTGATCAAGCCCGGCCTTCTGCCCAACCAAAAAATTCGATCTTGGTCTCTAAATTTCGATTTTGATGAGGAGCATTCAGCCGTGGACTCCGACTCTAAAAATTCCAACTTTCTCCAAAGCCCTAAATTCCCGCAACAGTGATAAGCCAAGAATGAAGATGCTCAGAAAACAATTTTGTTTTGACAGAAATATGCACCTAATTGTTTCTCGTGCATCTCTGAAATTACGAATTCACAGGGTCTGAAATCTCGGCCTGTGGTAGCCTGACCTGTCAGCTTTCCAACCCCATAGGTCTGACCTCAATTGGATTTTTTGAGAGAGTTATGCCAAGTGTCGCAACGTGACCTGTTTATGGGATAAAACAGGAGAGCGAACTTGTACGGTCTGCCACGTGTCACTGGTTCAACTTCGGCCTCTAAAAACCTTACCTGAGAAACTACAGTCCGTGCTCTACCTGTCACTTTTTACAAAATTTCATTTGGAGCTTCCTAGCCCAAGTTGTGACCTTTTTGCCTCGGTCACCTGTTTATGATTGAGGTCTGGAAAAGGCAAAAACCCTAACTTGAACTAATCATAAATCACAAAGTACAAGGAATTAGAGGATGTCCTTTGGACATAAGGTACAGGGAGATGTTATGTGCGACCTGTAAAGGTTTCAGATCTTGAACCTTCGCCAAAATGGATTTATAGCGAAAGTGTCACGATGACTGGTTTTTGCTATACAAAACCGTAACTTGCAAATTGTCGCAAGTGAAACAAGTGTCGTAAGTGCCATGCATTGCCTTCCTTCAGGCTAGCTCTGATACCATGTTAAGATTTAATATGCTAAGACAGAAAATATCAGCATTACATTCCATTTCACAATAATAGCATATACAGGATCACTAAAAGAACAACAAGCACAGCATAAACACAAGAGACACAGATTTATCCTGGGAAACCCTCATGGGGTAGAAAACCCAACAATGCTTCCTCAATATAGATGAGCAGCAAATACAAAGATGTAATCCACAAACATGAGCTCCTTCTCCTCCATAGCAGATCTCTCTCTCACCTATGCGCCAATCACAAGTGAGTGAATGTGTGTTAAATGAGGAACATACCTCCTCTATTTATACACAACTCCGACTTGTCTTTTACACAAACTAGGTCGGCCCCAACTTAACTACTTTACATAATGTTGACTAGGCCGACCCCTCTAGGGTGGTCTAATAACCCTTTAACCCAAATAACACATACAGGGCCGACCCCCACTAGGGAAGTCTAATAACCCAAGTTACCACAATCTTCACAGAGGAATAAACATCTCCGGACATACTACAAAGTCCTATCGAAGGAATGAAACATCTCCGGAATAATAAGGTACACAATATAATATTCTTAAAAGTTACAATATTTCAACAGTTTTTAGACAATTTAGCGATCTTTAAAGTAAAAAAAATATCCCATGGAATATGGGCAAATCAATTTTGAAAAAAAGGCAAATTGGCGAATCTTTTTTTGGAAAAAAGATCAAAAAATAGCATGTGGGCTAAATTTCGCCCCTAAAATTTTCCTTGATTTACGTAAGAATTCCCAACTCAAACAAAAGGTCCTTTCGGAATTGCACACTCCTATAGGAGGACATTCAAGGTTCTTGAAAACTTACCACGGGATCAAAAAGGATTTTTTTGGGAAGGTCTTAAAACTAATGCTCAAAAGTTTGTGGCAAAATGTTGGTCTTCTACAACCATTAGCCATACCAAGTCATGATTGGGAAGCGGACTCAATGGATTTTATCACTGGTCTACCAAAGTATGTAGGAAAGAATGTCATCACGGTAGTGATGGAACAACTCACAAAGAATGGCCATTTCTACTCTCTTTCTCATCCTTTTAAAGCAAGTATAGTAGTCACAGCATTCATGGAAACAATTCAGAAGCTACATAGAATCCCCAAAATATTGTGAGTGATAGAGATCCAATTTTCACTAGTCATTTTTGGACTGAAATATTTTCTTGTTTGGGTACTCAATTCACTCACCCTACCATCCTCAATCTGATTGGCAAATTGAGATTGTAAGTAAATATCTAGAAGGGTTTCTTCATTGCTTTGCATCTAATAAATAAACACAATGGGTGAAGTGGTTACCCTTGGTACAACATGTGTTTCCATACTTCATCAAAAATGTCCCTATTTATGGCCCTTTATGATTATCGTCACACTCTGGGCCATCATAGAGGAGGCGCAACATTGCTCTTTTAAAGTCTACTACTAATTTGTGACTTTTGGAAAGCATTTGACTATTCCCCATGAGTCCCTATCCCAGAGGCTCAAATGCATCGACATTTCCGAGACACTCCTGACACTATTATGCACCTACAAAGAGTCAGTCCTTTGTCATCTCCATATTGTGCACAAGATGTCCGCCATTATCAGGAGTACCACCGGGGTCAAGCCGAGGTGCCCCCTATCCCCCACCTTCTTCGATATCTACACTAACGAGCTAGAGTCTTTCATGCATGATAATATCCAGCATGGAGATGGGTGCCACCTCCACCGTGTATTGATATCTATCCTGCTCTATTAACAATGCGATCCTCTTGCGGAGGGCCTACAAATACAATTACATGCTCTAAAACTTTTTTATGATCTTCAACAATTGACAATTAACATGGGCAATAAATTAATAATAAGGTTGTGATCTTCAACAGATCAAAGAAGGTACTCTTGGACCACCATTTCTTTTTCAAAGGAGAGGAGATTGAGATCACTAGCACCTATACTTATTTGGGGGTACAATTCTCAAGACTTTGCTTTAGTCTGTGACATGCTCTTTAGCCCCGAGTCAACGAAGGTTATGGGTCCTTAGCTGTCCTTGAGAGACATTGTTTCCAACACCATTTTCAAGACATTTCATCCAAGATGTCCTCATGGATACCCTTGTCTGGCCCACGATTATTTATGGGTCAAAGGTTTGGGGGCCTTGTTTACTAAATGCTGATTGGACCTCAACTGAGAGAGTACAAACTCTTCTCCTTTGACACATCATTAGATGCAAACAAATAATACCCCACCACATCGTTTTCGCAAAGCTCAATGCACAACCCTTCCAACTTGAGATTATTTTCCTCCTTGTTTTACTCCTGCACCACCTTCAGAGTTTCGCTATCTCAACTAGGGGGCAAGACAAGTATCCTTACTAGGCCTATTGTTCATCAAAGTGCATTGCCTCATCTAGCCCTCTTGATCATACCCAGTGCTATAGTTTGTTGCAGGGGTCTTAGATCTTTTACAGTGTGCTAGTATTTCAATGGATTGTCTTCCTCCATTCAAAAACTCCTTGGATGCAATTGGCCACATCTTACCTACTACGCAAGAGTTGAATAGGATCTTTCAAGACAACATTTACAAGTATTTTGTCTAGATTACTTAGACAAACCCCCAAAGTGGGTTGCATTCAAAGATGGACTTCTATGTTGAGCACTTAATGGAGGTGAGGAGTAGACTTATTATCCAACGCCCATACATACCCCATCATTAGGAAGACTCTCTTCGTATTTCCCTTGGGCTAGTTCAAGTGAGCTTGCATAGACTTCAGGTTGGGACAAAGCACCAAACTATACAAGCTGGTAGGATTTGCTAATTGTGTCATCTCATGAGGTCAAGATAAAGGAACACTTCATCTTCCAATGTCCCATCTACTATGAGATATGTCCAATGTCCCATCTACTATGAGATCTGTAGGGGTTTCATAGGCTATTTAGGGGGGGCCATACTCTCTCCAGCTTATTTAGGTTCCCCAACTAGAGATGCTTGGCCGTATACATGTGGGAGGCCCTCAAGCTCTGTAACCGAATTCTCCAACCTCTTCCTAGGCTAGATTCCACCCAGAGGATTACTTCCTTCTTTAGAGTGCTCCCAACAACTAGGGGCACCAAGAGACAAACTAATAGTTTCACAACCTCTAACTTTAATCAATACAGACACGAAGGACCATCCCCCCTCCCCAAATATTTCAATGGCATTACCAGACCAAATCCCTCACCAACATGCAAATGAGACCACCTTGGCCTCAGCGATGGATTACCTCCTCCAAACAACAATGCAGTGGATGGTCTAGATCTTCCACCAACTCTCCCTCTAAACATCGTTTTATCCCAAGTTTTCTTCATTCAACCTCGGATGTTAAGTGAGATGGATCTAGCGAACCATTATATTCCTACCTCATTACCTATGCATTCTCAGGTCCTCGATCCATTCCTTTTGTACACCTCCCTTCTGATGCAGCTAATCGTGCTCAAAATCTATGGTTTTTCATGATTTAGCGTAGATCTCATGCTCTACTTTTTGTATCTTGCTCTTTATAGGAGACATTTTGGTGCTCCTACTTTGTAATGACACCATTGTATTCAGCAATTCCACTGACATACTTTTGTGGTCATTTTGTTGGACATTAATAGGATTATATTATCTTATCCCACAAGAGCTACAAGGACAATGCTTCTTTATCCTCCAAGGTTTATCACAAACCCTACCTTCTTTGCCTCCTTAGGGTGTAACCTTAACCCTATAAAACTCTTAAAATTCTCCAAGAACCCTACCACTCCAAGTCAAAGAGAGATAATACAATGCAGAGCACAAAAAGAGAGAGAGAGAGACACAAAAGTTTGTTCCACCCCCCACATCTCCAACGGATGATGATGAATGAATGAAAGGACTCTACTATTTATATCAAAGGTAAGGGAGGCCAACAATATATAGTGGACTTACACCTCTACAAGCAACCAAACTCTACACGAGTAGGATCACAAGTGTAGCACTCTCTCCAAGTGACACATGTCAAACTCCAAGGTGAAGACATCCACAACCAAGGCTCTAAGGCATGAGCACACCACAAGATGTGTCCAACGCTCCTCCTCCACAAGCCTCCAAAGCTCTAATGCTCCTCCAAAGCCATGTGTTCCTCCAAGTCCACCACACCTACATGACCACTCCCTCAACCCAAGCATCCTCAAGTCAAATGCAAGCCTCCATGCAAGCAAGCAAGTGTGGCTATGCCATCCAAGGCTCAACACCCTCCTAATGCCCAATGCTCC
Source organism: Larix kaempferi (assembly GCA_027924585.1). NCBI lineage: Eukaryota > Viridiplantae > Streptophyta > Pinopsida > Pinales > Pinaceae > Larix > Larix kaempferi. The sequence continues at coordinate 19,807,263 of BSBM01001023.1, forward strand.
TCCAAAGCAAGGCATCCTCCAAGCAACCAACCAACCCTCCATGTGTGCATCATGAGGGTCACCAAGCTCCATAGCTTTCCAATGTTCCAAGGTAGAATGTCATATGAACATCCATACAAGTTCTAGCAATCAACAAGCAAGTCAACTCTGTTGTGTCTATCCATCACAAAACAACCAAGGGTCATCCATACACAATGCACCTCACATCAAATGAAGCACCCCAAAGCATGATGCAAACACTTTCGGAGTAACCCCAGAAGTTAACAATATGCAAGTGACATCATGTAGCCAAGATTGTTATATAATCAACTATCTCAACAACTATATTTATTATCTGAAAAGAGATCATAATAGTACCTATAACCGGGACCCAACACTCATCGAAACCATAGTAATAAGTGCACTTGTAACCGCCAGCTGAAAACCAAACAAGTAGTAGATTGGCATGGATAGTGAAAATAAATGAAAGAGTTATGGATAAAAGCACTTTAATAGCAAGCCAGTTTAATATTCAATAGGGTTGAGCTTATGTGCTTGATCTAAGAAATTGACAAGCTGGAAAACTACTGAAAACTCTCACAAAAATTAGACTTGTAGAAGACCAAAATCTGCTAAATTATGAGATATTATTAGCGGTCATAGTAGTCATAGTAGTCAAAACTTCAAAAACATGGAGTTTTTTTAATTTAATTCCTTCCCTGGCAAACTCATAATATGCTGCCATCTGTCAACATCTAATTGATTCATACCAAACTTCTTCGAACTGCTTAGCATGTAGCAACTCCAGGTTGGATACAGTTTGTTCACATTTGACATTTACACTAAATGTTTGAATGAGTATAATATTTTATCTTGTTTGCTGAACTTTAAACCATATGTGCTCAAAGACCATTAAACTTACCATGACATCTACTTTAACAGGAGCCACATCATCTAATAATTTGGAAATGGTGGATACCATCATATGTAAATCCATGGCAGCTCATGTTTTCTCCTCCTCCCTACCATATTGTAGAATTTAGGGATACTTGTACTTGTTCTGGAAATGTACACACATTTCAGAGAGAATTGACCTGAATGATATAGTAAACATTGATATAGATTCTTCTTTATAGCTATTTTTTATGAAGCGTTTATACACATGACCTTTAAATTTCCAGTTATTTCTGATGATTAAGTATGTAATCAATGTGCTCTCTGGTACCCATTTATAGATGGTATGCATTTTTTGTGTGTAATAAATCATTCCTTTACAACTAGTATAGAGAGGTGGTAGGGAAACGTTCAATAATAAAATCAGGTAACATCAAATTGAAGGCAACTGAAATATGGACTGAGCCCTCCATATTGCTTTAACTATAACATACATCTCACACTTGAGATCGAAGTGAATGCAAAGTGATAGGAAAAAGCCAAAAAGCAGTCACATACCCTGGGAGATGGTTTATCAGAGTCCCAAAATATCTGTATTGCTTTGTCTAGCTCCTTACGCACTTTCATGTTGTCAAATGGTCTGCAATATGCAACAATATCTTTTCAGCACAAACACAAACATTATCTCAAAAATAGTTTCTTTGTAATAGAAACAACTTAAACGTGAGAAGTTTATCTAGAAGTTCACAAACACGTGCATCATGTTCTTGTTATCATTATTGTCTAGACTCTAAGGTAATCTATTTTTGCATCAAAAACTTGATATATAGAAGCTTCCCCACCTTTACCCTGTTCCAGGACTTTGCTTTTCTTCATTCTTTTCATCAACTTCTATTTACAGTTTGAAACTGGCAAGTTAAACTTCCAAACTTTTCAGACACAAAAGACACACCCTATGACAGAACAGAACTTAACCTGATTTTCTGTATTTTGGCATTATCTAGTACCACAGCAAAGGCGACTTGTAAAATTTGCAAAACAACGAAGAGAAAAAATTGTGTAGAATATTGTAAGTTTATCGCAATATATACAAACATGAACTTGACAAATGGAGAAAATATTTTACACATGGTAATTTCCATCACAATAGGGCCCACACTGATGAGATTGTGGTTCAGTGGTGAAGATGGTTGAATGTCAGGTCACCCACCAAGGTTCAACCCCCCCAGAGGCACGAATATGCAAGTTGGTGTTAGGTGCACATCCAGATTATTTTTATAGAAGAGTATCCCTTGTCACAACAGCTTAGCCAAACAAAATTGATTACGTTCAATGCGTTGTAGCAAAAAGTAGCCCCGCCTGTAATTTGATCTATGTGATCCTCATTCTAAGGGTATATTTTAACATATAATTGGTCAAAGGAGGGAAGCACCCCACCTTGGGATATATCTAGGGCAGTTATTTTGAAGAAAAGTGGCACAAATCAGGAGCATCACCAAAGAAGAGTTAGTTGAGGTTTGATCAAATCAAAAGGCTAAAAAATGGAAGGCACCCACCTTAAAGCAATATTTTAATCTAAAATGGGTGGAGGGTTCAAGAAGGAGGAGCACCCTCGTTAAAGAAGTGGACATGTGGCACATAAAGATAAGGATTGAGGAGGGAGCTCACCCAAGAAGAGCCTAGAGCAACCATTTTGAAGACAAAATCAAAACCCTAAGAATATTATTGTATTCCCAGTTTGTTATGAAAGGAGCCTATAAAAGGATGAGCCATCTCCCCTTGCAACTTGTGAATTCAATGTGGAGAAATACCCTAGATACTTTAATGTGGACACTGAATTTTGTATTGCAGATTTGGAGCTTGCTGGTCAAAATTTTCAGGGCTGTTTTGTATTCAAAGTCATCTTTAAACAATTTCTGTGTTTCTTCCACTTGGCTGGGTTAAATTATGCTGCTGTTTGTGGGTTTCTTCTAGCTGTTGGTGAAGGAGGGGTCTTCATGCCCTTCCTCAGAGCTGTTTGCATTTCCAGATTGCAGAAGTATGTATAAGTATTCAGGGGTCATATCTAATAAGAAATGCCCCCCCAAGTTGCTGCTTCTACCCTGTGCGATCTCTCGAGTTAACTGGATGGTCAATATTGGTATTAGTTTGTAATGCTCCTAAGTTGATGCTTATGCCTTCTGTATTCTCGCAAGTTAACTGGATGGTTGATATCGGTACTAGTTTGTCATTTTCAGACATCTAAGCTCAGCTGTTGATACAAATTACAGATCTGTAATAATTCGGATATTGCTGTTAGTGCATTTTCATCTATTTCCCAAAAAGCTTCTCTTTTCTTAGAGTTATATTTGGACTCAAGAGTCCATACCCTACGAATCCCATTATTTATCTTTTGCATATCATAATTTATGGTGCTACTAAATCTGGAAATTATTCGAGGATTTTAAAAGGCAGATTTAGTAGTACACTTGGGGAATCCCCCTTGTGCTAGAAAAGAACCAGCATAAATAGAAGGGAGGTTCTACTGAGGTGACATTAGGTAGAAGTTTAGAACCTATGAAAGTTGCCTAGGTTTGCATCTTGGTATTGGACTTGAATATTCTATTATTCTGAATTGCAAAACTACGAGGTTACAAGCTCAAACACTGATATCTATGGAATGTCTTCATTTTCATGCATTGAGATGAAGTACAGTTGAATGGGGAAATTATTGTTTCTAGTGAACTGTTCGGGATCTCCTCCAAGGGAATTGAAGCGAGGGCAAGCCATTGTTAAATGTTTGGAGTCCGGAACAAACCAGTAACCACAACTCCTAGAACAAGGCTAAAGTTCTTTTCATCCTTCCATGGGCACAGATGATTTTTCTTGGTTCCAGGCATGATTGGGTGAGACTCCAAGGCATAAAACGTATTGAATGGATTATGGCATGTGTCAATGTGTGCCAATGAGACACACAGGCTAGCTGTGGTAACATGAGGTCTTGGTGGTCTCTCCCATGTCAAACCAAGGTCAAACGACTAAAAGAAGCACATGGACCCTTTGAAATGTGCCCAAGTCATAAAGAGCAATGCAGGCTTGCATACGGTTAAATGCATGAGAGTGAAAGAATAGTGGGCCATGAGGGCTCCATGTGGAAGAGCCACGAGCTCCCAATCTCTGTAGCAACAAAAAAAAGAGGATTCATGGGTCATTGGCTTGTGGGTGACCAACAAGTCATGGTCTTTCCTTCTGACATCGTGACATCATCCCGCATGCCATATCCACCCATCAAACAAGGTTTTAGCATATGGTTTATGAATGTCTTAATATGGGATGTGGTTGGTGGGTCCCTCCATCTAATTAAGCTTAAACAGCCAAAAGGAAAAGCGCATGAACACTTTGCTTTATCTCTTGATTTTAATAGCAAAGATTTATTTAATATTGGAACACAAGCAACTTCTGAAAATGCATTTTATTCCATTACTTTATGATATTAAATGTTATTATAAAGTTAGAACTTAGAAGTATAAAGCTTGGGTTTTTGAAAGGAAATAAAGGAAAATATCAAGTCTAAAGAAACACTCCACAACTCTTTGACAGCCAACAGCCATGGTCAGCCAATTCAAACATGGCAGTCGCTCTTCTTAGAGAAGAAATAATATTTTAATGATCGCATCTCCAACTACCTTTGGAACCAATTGTTGAGAGGCATGTGCCCTTTATAGCTGAAGAAGTGATTCTTTTGCAGAAGCAGTTAAGGAAGGAAATGATGGGCACCTGAAATGATGATGATCTCCCACTTTCAAAAATCATGGTTGAGTGAGCTAGCAGCTAGCTAGAAGCATCTTTCTAAAAATTCTTGAAGGGACCATCTAGTTGCTGAATTTGCTTCATAATAGGTGGGGAGTGCTTGAAGCACATTTGGAAGCGTCAATATCAGAGGTTTTGACTTGAATTGAAGGGGACAAAGCAATTGCAAAGAATGGATACCAGATTTGAATGGGAATGAAGCACCAGCAGAGAACTACTTATGCACCATCAATAAAGGAAACAAATGTTGGATTCTAGGGGGATTGGATGTTCGACTAGTGTGGGGCTTCTTCCTGTTAGAGGCAAATAGTTCGGCAAGAGAGATAAAGAGCAGCTTTCACAGAAGCCCTGAGCTGAGGATTCACCACTCAAGCTATCTGTCAGTACTCTTTTTGTTATTCATCTTCTATTCTTCTTCTGCATAGTCTACTCAGCTGTAATCACACATTTTGTAATCCTCGTGCACATGCTTGTCAATTCGTATTTGGGTTATTAGACAATACAGGTGGGAGAGTAATGGATCTTATTGTGCATACAAGGATTCTGATAAATTCACCCTGCTGTCAATATAATGAAGATATTCCGCACCGTGACATTGCTAATCAGTAATCAGTGTATGTTCTTCAACATCTTTTACACCTTCATACTTGATATCACATGTCATTTAGTTTGGGAAATAGGTGCCAGATGTGTAGGTAATTTTCTCTGTTTATGCTCTCTATTTATGTCACTGATGTAATTAGTAGGATTCTTGAAAAAGGCCGTGGCCCTGTTGATTATTCCAGCTCTTCCCTTGGCCCATGATCATCAGTAACTTGTCTCCATCGCCCAATGGTTTGCCACCAATCCATTTGAGCTTAACCCTTCTAAGTTTCTCTCTGATGTCCTCTCATTATTCAACCATCAAACAATTTGTTTTTCAGTGAGCTCGTTCAAGAACTAGAGTACCTGTACTTCAATTCCAAAATTTGATATAGCAAAGAGCTACTATTGTGGTGAGAATAGGCTTTGTTAAATTGAAGGTTTATTACCTTGGCTGGAGGATTCTTCCTGCCAATCCTAGAATGGGGAGGTTTCTTACCTCTAGTAAATGCCCTGGCATCGTTTCCTGCAAAGGGAACACAGTGATTCACCCCTTACACGTCATGTCACCTGTGCGAGCAAGCCGCTTCTAGCATACATACAAAAAATGACAAGAAAGCCCACAATTCATGCCAACTTTTGCTGCAATGAAGCTTCAATCAACATCATATGTCCACACACACACCCCCTGCCCCTGCCCCTCCCCCTGCGCCCCCCCCACCCAAAAACCAAAAAACAAAAAAAAAGTGAACCAAATGTAATTACTCATGCATTCTCACTGAAATTTTGAGGAACCACGGCACTTAGTGAAGCATCCAAAGGGGCTAATAGACATGGTGGGTATTCAAAAGCCAATTTAGACATTCAGATTTTGCAATCCAAAAATGGTCAGATAACAATAAGTTCCGTTTAAAAATAAATTCTCCACTGATTGAGTTTTTCACAAGGGTATTTGCATTTGACTGCAACTGAAATCAGACTCATATACCGAATCAATAGACTCCCGTACCTTATCTTTATCCATCCGCAAGAAGGAAGCAGCAGGTCAGATCAGTTGTCTTTTCCACTCAATTTTAAAATATAAATATAGAACACATTGAAGGAGGTTGATTTAGAAATGATAAGCCCAACTATGTATTACAACCAACGCCAACATGGATTTGCTCTATAATATGTTTCGCACATGGAGTTCATTGTTCAATTCCCGATGAGTCCTCCGTGGACTGGCCTCGGTAAGAAGGATATAAGTGGAGCACAAGATCTCCATGGGTTGAATTGAATTGCTACCAATGACGTGGGTACCCTTGCCAAATGCCCAATTGGCCATTTTGGTTAAGAACCCATATCTACTAGTTGGTCTTAAGTTCTAAGTTCAATCTTGACAGGATGGTTGCTTCCAATTTAAATTTCACCACAGACATACAATGGAAGAGCACTGAAACCTTACCGATGATATCGATCAAAGAAAAGAACGACCAAAGGACTGATATCACGAAACACGGCATCTTCCCATTCCTTGGCAGTGATTTCCTTGACTGGGAGATGGGTTTCAGTATCATCGTCCCAATCGGGCTCCTCCTCAGTCAGATAGTCTACGTCATCGTCATCTTTCTCATTCTTAACCTTGATTTTATCAAAGAACTGAGAGAGCTGAAGCCCCCAACCATCCTCTTCCCCTTCAGGCCAGTTAGGGTCTTCTTCATCCACGTAAAGGGGATAATCAAAAACTTCACTGTCACTGTTGTCTGTAACATCCTCTGTCCTGGAAACTGAGAACTTCGGGTTTTCGCTGTGAATGTCAGAGGCTTTGGCTCTGTTCCCATTTCTCCTGCCATTGCTCTGAAAAAAAAAACGAATGCTCTCAGAACTCAAAGTCCTTAACAGAAGACTTCTCCATTGTTTTTTTCCAAACAGGATTTAAGATGGCTCTAAAGTTGTAATCCATTCCTTCAATTTTTATTACACGCGGTCATATGGGGTTCACAGAGAATGGTTTTTCTCCAAGTGATTGAGAGCCGGATGCAACTAGGGTATTACAAATTACAACGAGAAGCTTTAGAAAAATTGCAGAGTGAATATAGAAATGTAAGTCAGCAGTATAAAATGTACCTTATACTGTAGTGTTTGGAGCCTTTGGGAACGAGTGAAACAAGCACTGGTTATCCATTGATTTCTTGATGGAGGACTGGGACAACAAGGGTAACAGTGAATATAAATATGTTTTGGCGCAGCAAGATTTTGGCATTTAAAGATAGAAATGGGCATTTGATACGTTACGGGGGAAGTGCACCGTAAGTCCATGGTTGGGTTGGTTCGAGGCACACGACGAAACTTAAGTGCATTCTATATATAGCACTTTATGTAGCTATGATAAGGGTAAAGCATGGATCAACCTCACTCACTCATCAAGTAAAGTCTTTTTTGCTTTTTGGCACGGGAAGGATGAAAGTTCAAAAAGTTTCCTCGAGTTTTCTTAAGCCTTTGCTTTTTTTTTGCTTTTTGGCATGGGAAGGTGTGAGAGTTCAAAAAGTTTCCTCGAGTTTTCTTAAGCCTTTGCTTTCTTGGCATGGGAAGAGGTGAAAGTTCAAACACACCCATATCATCCACATTTTTGACGTTGACAAGTTTGAAGTATGTTAGTTTCCTCTAGCTCTTGGTTGTTGTTTTTTGTCTTGATTTTTTTCTCTGAATTCCATGGCTAACCAATTGGTTTCATTTTGGATTATTGAAGTTATTTGCTTTTAATATTTGTGGTCATCTTTATCCTGCATAGATGGTTTTTTTTTTTAATATTCTTGTCGATCACAATTAAGAGGTAGTTTATGGGCCTTGGTGGTAAAACTAATGAAGATATAATTAAGGGTTTTATTGAAGTTTTTAGAAATAATCAAAGTTTTGATTGTGCAATCAAGACTCTCAAACACTTTTTATTAAGTATTTGATTTAATCAAAGAGTTTTTGGATAAATACACCTAAGCTATGACCATAATTTTTAATGTGGATTTATTATTATAATCAGCATAGATCCATCTTAAAGCCATATCTATCAAGCACCGAGAGGGATCCAATTTCTTGAGGTGTATTTCTTTTTTAAAATTTAAACTCAAGAAATTTAATCTCTCTTGATTGATAGATCTGGGTTTAAGTTTTAAGTTTTTATTTTATAAACGAACATCTATTTTTTAATTACTTTTTCATAATATTTTATTTTATGAGCGGACATGGATTTTTTTTAAATACTTTCCACAATTTTTTGTTTTATGAGCCGACATTAATTTTTTAATTATGTTTTCATTTAAAAAAACATAATATCTGAAATACACAATCGAAAATACACATCTTTTAATTAATGGCCGACAAAATATTTATTACATTTTACTTTCTTTCTTTTTTTTAATTAATGGCCGACATTAATAAAGACAAACGTTACATGTAACGTTACAAGATCCCCCTCATAGTATTACATTTTACTTTTTAGCCGATAATAAAGACAAACGTTACATGTAACGTTACAACATCTCCCCCATACTGGGTTGTAGAGCACCTCGTTTCACTCGGTGCAATTATATTGATGAGTTTATTCAATGGGATAGTGGTATTTTTTTTTAATGTTTTGAATTGTGGATGACACATTATGCTATAAAGGCTCATAGAACTTTGTATTGCTATGGTTTATGGGGTTTGCGGCTTGAGAGAAACAAGGTGTTATTTCAAGAAAGAAATTTGGCACCTAGTATAGTATCTTGTAATATCAAGCTTTCCTACCAAAAAGGGTGTGAGGCCCCAAAACTAAAGGCAACTGGGATCCTCAAAGAACCAGTCATAGACTACACAAAAGCTTGGGGATTTTTTTATGGGACTTGTCAAGGAACACTAGGTTTATGAGGAGATGGAGCACTAGTTTTTCTTAACCACCAACGGTACTTTTCCCTTAAATACGGTGCAAGGCAAGGCACAAATAACATAATTGAACTCTTTGCACTTTGGATATTGTTGAAATACATTCCAAATTAAGGTGTAAGGTACTTGTAGGTGCTGGAAGATTTGAAGTTGTTGATGGACTAGTGTAATGAAAAGTGTCATGTTACAAATTTGACTCTAAGCCCTATTATGCATAGAGTAATGGAGGTAAAATCCCAATTTTTTTTTATCTCCTTCTCACACATCTATATATGTTTTGATAAAAAAGCATACTCACTCTCAAAAAATGATCTTGCCTTATAGAAAGGTACTCTTGTCTTTCAATAATCGATAAGAAGTGACCTCACTTGAAACTATTTTGCCTCTCCTCTTAATATTAAGAAGGATTGCTACAAGTTGGCTGGGAATCTTGAAAAATATACATGTTTAAGTGATGTGAATGATAATGTTAGGGACTTTTTTGAAGATATTTACTTTTATGTATGGGAGATAGTATCAAGTAGTGGATAGAGTAGGTTTTGATGATATTCTCATGCTTTAGAATAAGCTATGAGGCTCGATGATGTATAGTTTGATTTTGTTCTTGAAATAGCAAATATAATGAATTGTCACACAATGAAGAGAATAATAGGATTTGTTGACACATTGCAACACCATGCAATAACCTATCTAAAAGTTATATCAACAATATTCAATATAATTAATAACCACATTTGGAAAACCCAACACAAGGGAAGAACATGTATGTTGGGATTCGATACATGCATACATACATACATTCATATATATCAAGGAAGCCTCAAGGAATAGTTCAAATGGTTTGAATTCCATGTTGAAGTTGTATTAGCCAATGAGGTCATGAGTCAAATCCACTCGGGTCCCTCAAGGTTATGTGTATATGTTGTACACCATCAACATTTACCCTAGACATGTTGAAATTTCGTGCACATAGGCAATTAATTAAAAACTAAAATTTCACATTCTTCCTAGAAGGTTTCTTGGATCATTACCCGAGAATTTTAAGCATTAGGACTATTGTAAATTAGAGTTTAAAGCAACAGTAGAAAGATCACAATAATTTGCTTCAAATAGCCCCATGCATCATGACAATTCAAGGAGAAAAGAAACCAAACAATGAGATAAGTTTCAACCCCTTATAGGGAAACTTATCACCCAATAACAAATCAAAAAATTACTTTTACAGCAGTCTAACAACAATAAAATCTGAAGGTGTCCATAACAATAAAATCACTCACTATCTTCTTCATTAGGTGTTGATGCACTTAACATTTTTCCTTTTTACTTATGTCAAATCAACGAGACATACACATTTGTAAATAACAATGTATAAAGAACATATATATATGAAATTCAAATATGGGAATTGCATAATATATGGATAGTTGGATTTATTAGCAAAAGATGAAGTACACACTCATACCATAGCCTTGAGAATTCATACCATAGCCTTCTCTCAAGGCTAGTACAGAACTCGAACTATCCATGAATTCCTACCTAGGTTAAATCAACAAACCCTAACTCAACCAAGGATATCCAAGTGCAAGAATCTCTCCAATACAACCTTTGAGGCAAGACTTCCTCCTCTAATCTTCTTCTTCACCAATCCACCCTAAGGTTTTCTCTAAAAACCCTAATCTCCAATCTCCAAGGGATAAACCCTAACACTATAACTATAAGAAGACCAAGAAACCCTAGTGCCTTAAGAGAGAGAGAGAGAGAGAGAATACAAGTACAAATAAGAGAGAGATAGAAGAGTGATCGTTACAAATGTCTCCTCCACAAGAGCAAACCCTAGTCACAAGAGAAAACTCCAAATAAAGATGTATAGTCTAGACTTCATGAATCCTCTTAGGATTCATGAGAAAACCTTAGCCACTTCCTCTAGGAAGCTAAGTAAAAATAAAAGAGTACAAATGATTATATGAATGGAAAGAGCCTCTCCTTCCATATTTATATGAGAGGTAAGGGAGGTCTACAATACTATGTGGGCACAAGCCCTACAAGTGACCTGCATGAGCCCTTGTCGACCAACACAAATGATATGCCCACTCTAAAATACATGTATCATGCCCCAAGGTGATAGAATCCACAATAACACTCTTAGGTGATGTAGCTACATGCTCACACCACTCCATCTCAAGCCTCCACTGACTCCATCAATCCTCCTAAGCAATGTACTCCATTGGACCAACTATCCCTTGCAAGAACATTATTGAAGCCATAGGCATCTTCAATCCATATCCAACCCTTTGAACATCAATCCAAGCTACCACATTCTATCTAGGGCTAGAAGCCCCCATCCATGATGCAAAATGCTCCTCGTCCCAAGTAAGGAACTCTCCAAGCAAGTGGTTCCTCCATGTGGCCATCATGAAGGGTGTCCACCAATTAAACAAGAGAACTCCAACACCTAAGGGAAGAGCACCAATCCAGCACCATCCTAAGGTTAAGTGCCCACTAAGTTGTTGGAATTCAAGTTACTACAAAAGTGTTTGGACCATGTTTGGGGTACTTCATGAGATTTGGGGTCCATGGTGTGTGTTCATCCCCTGGATGGTTCAAGATGGATTGTAGCATAATAGATGGTCCATGATGGATATGCACACTTGTGATAGCATGCTCAATGGATGTTAGATATCAGATGATCACTAGCTCATTGTTCTTCCCTGGGGCATTGGGGGTATCTTGCATGGATGGTGGATTCCCTACATGACGACCACATGGAGGATTCACCTAGTGGGAGAACACCCTACAGGATATGACGATCATCGTGCATCAAGGAGGAGGGTTGAAAGCCCTAGATGGAATGTGGCACCTCGATTTCCTGTTTAGAGGATTTGAGATGGCCCAGGGACGCTTGGGGCTTTGACAATGTTCTTGCAAGGGGTAGTTTCCCTAGTGGAGTACTTGGATTTGGAGGATGGATGGAGTTCATGGAAGCTCGGGATGGAGTGGTATGGTCTTGCCTTGCATAGCCACATCACCTTGGGTCATTATTGTGCACAACATCATCATTGGAGCTTGACACTTGTACTCCAAGAGTGGCGAGATTCACTTGTGTGTGGATTGCTTATGTTTAGTAGGCTTGATTATAAGGCTTAGGTTGACTTGTGTTATATTGTTGGCCTCCCTTACCTATAATATAAATAGAGGAAGGAGAGAGTCTTTCCAAACATATCACAACACATCACAAATTGATTTGTATTTCTTCTTCCAAGTGTTCTCGTAGTGATGTGCTATGGATCATGAGGAAACCTTAGTGGAGCATACAAGGAGGAGATGGATGATTTCTCTATCTTGAGATGATTCTTTGTACATTTAGTCTCTCTCTCTCTCTCTCTCTCTCTCTCTCTCTCTCTCTCCTCTCTCTCTCTCTCTCTGGTGCTAGTGTTTCTTGGTCTATTAGAGCATATTGTATTCTAGAGTTAGGGCTTCATCCCTTGGGGGTTAGAGATTAGAGTTTGATACCCTTAGATCTATTTGGGGAAGAAGAGGATGAGGATGTCTTGCCTTGGAGACAATGTTTGAGGGATTCTTGCTCTTGGAGGAGCTGGGGTTTGTTGACTAACCCTGGTTAGGGCATCTTGGGTGGTTGGATTTTGTCATAACCTTAAGAGGAGGCTAAGGTATGTATGTACTTCATTCATTGATCATATATATATTAGATTTATAGTCGACCACATATTGTGTATATAACATATTTGATTTCACCATTTTGTCTTGTTGGGATAGTTATTTCCAGCTCTTGATTGTCTTGCTGTTTTGACGAACATAAGAGAAAATCGTTACACTAAGATTGAAGATAATAGTACAACCATCTGTGTTTGATGTTATATCTGTTGTATAAGAATATTTTTTAGATATGGTTATGCATGTGAATTTTCCTTAAAAAGATGAAAACTTATTGGAATGATTGGAGTATTTTCTCCTTGAATTTCCATGAATTATGGGGCTACCAGAAGTGAATTATTTTGATCATTATGTTGTTGATTTACATATTAATTTACAATAGTCCTAAAAGCTAAAAGTTATAAGGTTAAGATCTGAGGAACCTTCTCAAAAGAAGGTGGATTTTCATATTTGCATTAATTGTCTACTGCAATTGAAATTTCAACATGGTATCAAACCAATTGTAGTTGAGATCACTCTTGAGTAAGAGGGAGGTGCATTTTAGCTAGCGATTACCTCGGATAGGTACTTTGTTAGGTTTATAAACGAACATAAAATAAATGACCAGAGAAAAATAATACACAACAAGCAACCATACACTTGAGACACATAGTTTACCCTGGAAAACCCCATGTGGGGGAAAACCAGCCAATGAAGATCTTCATTACATGGCCAAAACCAGCCAACCCGTCCAAGTGAGCTAGTCACCACTCACCTCCAGGCCACATTACAATGGAGTGTGCCAAGCCTTTTATAGGCCTCATTACATGCAATACCTTGGGCCAATACCATGGGCCCAAAACTATGTGCTAGACCTAAACCACCTTTGACTCATTTATGAGTTAAGGTTAACCCTCATACTTGACCTAGTTAAGGTTGTTGGGTGTGAAACCTTGGGTTGCTTGACATGAGCACCTTCACCCTTGGAAGTATTATTTTATCTACTTCATATTCTATTGACTTTTCACTTGAGACCTTTTTCAGAATGTGTAAGGTTATTGTCGGTCTAAGAGAGTGTGACAGGTTGGATGGAGCTTCAAATTTTGTTCCATGGAAGCTCAAGCTTTAGGTCCTTATGGAGGAGGTTGATGTTTGGGAGCATGTTGAAAAGAACATTCAAGAACCTATCGATTAAACATAGTTAGTCGCTCATTGGAAGAAGGAATCCAAATCGAAGAGAACTAATCTCGATGCTATGAAGGATCACTTCATCTCACACATTGTTGATAAGACATCATGTAAAAGCATGTTCGATGCTTTGGTTAAATTATTTTAGAATTCTTGTGCCTCTTGATATATGCTCTTACGAAACAAGCTTTCAAGAGTATTCATGAGTAAGATAGATACTGTGGTGACCTACTTGACTAAGATCACTGAATTGAAGGATCAATTAGTTGCCATCAGAACAAAGGTAGAGGATCAGGAGATGGTACCATCACCCTCAAAGTGTTTGTTCCTTCTTGGACACCTTTATTCAGGTATTTGTGCTCGAGAGAAACTACTGGATTTCCCAAAGATTTAGGTGGCTCTTATGGAGGAAGAAATCAAATTGCAGTCATGTTTAGAACAATATGGGGAAGTAGGATGCCATTGATCTCATCAAAAAGACAAAAAAAGTTAGCAACAAAGGATCCAACAAGAAGGATTAGATGGATATGGAGAAGAAGGACATCGGTACGGTCGTGTGCTTTTGATGTTACAATATGGGACATTATGAAGTATAGTGTCCATTGAAGAAGAAGGGAAAGGGCATGAAACAAGTTGCAACATGGACTATAGTAGGAGTAGAGGAGATGACCTCTTAGTTTGAGACTACCTTTTCCATGGCTTCTTGTTTATATACTAACGCTATGTCTAGTGTTGATTGGTAAGTGGATAGTGGAGCTTCGAGACATATGGCATATTATATATCATTATTCAACAAGACTCAAATTCAAGAGGGAGGCATAACTGTGGAGCTTGGTGATGATGCCATGTAACCCTTGAGAGGAGTTAGCTCAATTTCATTCTAGATGCCCTTAGATGATGTTCTTTTGCTGGGTGATATTTTTTTGTTCCAGGTTTGACGAAAAACCTTCTTTAAGTTTCTTGTATGGTAGATATACATTGCAAAGTTGCTTTTGAGGGACAATGGTGCACCATCAGTGATTATAGTCTAGCAAGTATGACGAATTTGGCTAGAGGGGTAAGAGAGGGTGGCCTTTATAGGTGTTGGAATCTATTTAATACTGAGAGGGGGGGTGAATTAGTATTAGCGTAGTTATGAACAATTTTTAACTTCTTAACAGATTATTCTAAACTTAATCTTGATCATCAAATATGCATCCATCACAATTAAAACATTCATCCACATATGCGCAAATCACATAACACATAACAAACATAATTTTTATGTGGAAACCCAAACAGAAGAAAACCACAGAATGCTCTTTTATAGTGAAAAGATTACATTTGAGGAAGCATTGACTTCCTGTGTTTACAAGTACCAACTGGAAGGAGGCACCGACCCCCTAATTTTACAGGCACCCACCTCAAGGAAGCTACAACTTCCTGTGTTCTCCAGCACCAACTAGAAGGAGGCTACGAACCCCTACTCCTTGCCCCATCCTGTTGTTGACACAGCGACTGTTGACATGGGTTCACTTCGCACTACTGTCAACAAACACCAACCAAACACCCTTAAACACTGGCCCAGAAAGGTTTTACCTTTTCCAGCAACACTCGCGGAGTGAGTGAGGTCTCACTCAAGATGATTAAGGGGGATGCAGGAACCAAATTTCCACAATGGGGAGAGGACATGCATAAAATCTCACTCTACAGCTACAGAAACCAGAGATTGTGTTGCCGCATCACACTTAACAGTTCATTCATTCATTCATCCTTCGCATGTTCAGTGTATAATCAACATTCGCATTATCATTGTAAAACTAGCATTCGCATCAACATAATTTACCAAACCAAAAAGCTTTAAACATGTCACAACTATCATTTGCATTCATCATTTAACATGAACATATACAAAAGAGATAAACATAGCCAAACATCTTCATGCATTAACTTATCAAAACCCTGCGATACAACCTTCACAGAAACAGTTCAAAACACCTTATCCCGGATCCATACAAAACTGTCGAAAACTGTAACATCCTGATATTTTCATAAAAAATTAAAAATTTCTAAATCGTCATTAAATGCTAATATTTGTAAAATGCGGAAATAATAATGTTTAATAAAACAATAATTAATAAATGCGTCATTTGGTAGGAACAATTTAACTGCTGTGTCTTTTTGTTTTTATGATGGTGTACTGTGCCGGTGACACGTCATGAATCCAATTAATAATTATGACATTTATTTATATGTTTGAAAGGATAAATTTTTGATATATTTGGAAAACAGAATTCTCCTCGACAAGTATTGACAGTTTAATTTTTCTGGATGATGATGAAAGGGGTCCCACAAGGTGCCCCGAGGCTTACTTAGCTACTCAGCTAAAGCATTGTACTCGTCCTTCATGCGCAGATTCCCAGGTAAGAGATAGCGCTAAAATTCAGAGTGTTTAATAACCCTGATAAAAATAAAAACTGCTTATGATTTTGACGCTACAGGTATGGTCTCCTTCCAATTTTGTAAGATGAACTTGACTAGTTCAAGACTGCAGAAAACGTCAGTCTCAGAGTGTGATTGTTATGAATGTCCTTGATTAGGAGTTTATGACTTCACTTGTTACTATTCCATGAATGACTTGCGGCTATTAGAACAATTCTTTCATAAATTTTGACGGTGACAAATTTAAGACAAGGACACATGGTCCTACGCATACCATAGAGAGAGTAATAAGGTGATTCTAGTTCTCTATTACCTGGGCAATTATAATGGTGATGCATTATGCATTAATACCCTACCGTGCAATGTATGCGATGGTTCTATGGGGCAACTATACCCTAAAGGGGTGTAACCTTGTGAGTTTGTGCAATGGGCAAGGCTTGATGAACTATATGATGAACTTTATAATGGTGGGGCGGACTCTATCCTTACCTTAGGATCGAATGCGACCTAAGTTAATGTGTTTAAGCTATGAGTGCATTTGTATTGACTTTAAATGGAACATACAAGTTCCTTTATACATGCTATCGGTGAATGTTTAACCTTGGTATAATTTATAAAGTCGATGCAATTAAACGTTGATCCATATGGTTGGCAGGTGGAATGATGGCGTTGTATAAAGCCTGCGTACGAATTCAAGAGTGTATTAAATGATTGGGTTTGTAATCAATTCGCCTGGCCACCATGTTAATGGTATTACTACGTGCACGTTGTAAAGAGTGTCCAGCATGTGAGAAGGTTTGTCAATGCTGAGTTGTAACGGGCCTCCTGCCCCGGTGTCAACAGAGTTGGAAACTTCGTGGCTTGGGAGATGGAGGGGAGAGTTATTATCACACCTACCACCCTCCAACGTGGCTCATGGAAATTAGATCTCCCTCGTTGATTGTTGTGCGTTGGGATCGTAGAGAACCCTAACATAACTTATGGGATATTGTAACGTTTTCTTGGCATTCATTTCGGTGGTAAGGTTTTGGGGTGAGGCCAACCGACCGAGAGGCACTTAGGGTTTTGATTATTATTATTTTTTTTTAGTCTCCCTCGGACTCGATCCTGAGACCGGCAGCAACCTCCAGACTGTAAGTGAATGCTATCAATGGAGGCCGAGTCTGGAGTTGAATAGTGTGGCAATCCACAGGTTGGATAAGTGCGTCCGTTGGGGCGTTGTAGTGACTTGAAGGTCTGGGGTTTCAATCGAGTTGTAGGTTTTTAAAAAGTATCAACACAATGTGGCCTTCGAGTTGGGTGCTTCTCCTTCGAAGTGGATGGATGGCTGGCTTCATCAAACTTCTGTCATGACTCAGGTACAGTAAAGTTGCAAAAGTTTAAAGTTTTCTTTGTTGCATGCATCATTATTTCATGATTGATATTTAACTCTAAGTATGGTCGTTTGGCAGGTAGCTCTCGGCGAACAACAGGGTGTCGGGAAAGTTGATGGGGAGAAGAAATATAGCGAACCCACCGGTAAGCTTTGGTGGTACCCCTACCTCTTGGTTCTCCTGGAATCAGAATTGATGAGCAGGGTGTTGGAAGTATGTCTTCTCGGCAGTGGCTTTTGCCTCGCCTGCAACATTGGGAAAACGTTACTGTTTATGTTTTGTTTGTTAGTGTAGATGATGTGAATATTTCTTAAAATGTATGGCCGACCAACCCTTGGATCGGCAAGCTTGATAGGGTTGAACCCTCGTTGTTGCAAGGGATTGCACAGTATTAAAATTTTTATGTTATTGTCCACCTTCAGAAGTCAGAAAAGAATTTAATGCTATAACTAGTTTCTGGTATGTTGCTTCAGCATACAGATTTGAATAGTAAAAACAATGTATGCAGAGATTTAATTTGCAGCTGCTAAGTAATAAGATGCATAGGAATATAAGTATGTGCATGGGTGGTCTCTTGGGTTTATGTATATAGATGCATGCTAGGTTTCACTTTTAACTGAATAGATTTAATGCTACCTCTCTATACTGGAGTACGATGCAGCTTCACGCATGGGGAAAAATGCAGAGGAGTCATTTTATCAGTTCAGCAAATTTAAATAAATCGGGATCTGACATTTTACTGCTACTGGTCATTAATAACATTTCTAAGTCATTTTCTGAGAGCATTCATATGATTGGAAACCTAAAAAAATAAAGGAATAGAACCTGAGTGTGATAGGAGGAACAAATCACTCAAGAAGCCTGTTCCACCCAACATGCTCCTAAGCAGTCAAGATGTCTGCTTTAGGACCCCCGAGCCTGTCCACTGATCCACTAGGAGAAAGAAAGTTCTGAAGCTCAGGATCTCTACTTGCAGGAGCAAGAAATTTATCCAGCCTTACAGGATTAGTAAGCAATTGGACCAACACCAACACCTCTGGTCTGTCCTTCTCATAACATTTGCAGACTTATACTTGCACTCTCCACAGCCTCCCTATTTGAATCTCTCAGCCATCACTTGATGCACATGAGGAATGTTTCTGCATAAAACATTGTAAGAGCTCCCTGCTCAATTCGAATTGCCTTTTATAGGCTGCCTAGGTCTTTTTGTAATTACTAGTCATTAGTGAGCTACCTGCTCACCTCCCTCCACCTGGAGGGGGAAATGCCACAAAATTAGGGGGAGTTGTCCCATACCAACAACTAATGGTAGAGTGCAAATGCTGCCATCTGTCCCAATCCTTCCAGCAGCTTCCATTCCTCCTAGTGGGCCAGTGGACACTCTTGTAACAGCTTTCTTGAGTGTTTGTCTCCCATTTTTATTTATTAAATAATAATAGTGAGTCATTACATTCATCTTTGACCTAATTGGTCATAATTACAAAACTTGTAATTATAATTTAACACAAAGTATTTTGCAAAAAGGATAATAGTAGAAAATAATTATTCTCAAAAATTGGGTAGGTGACAAAAACATAGAAAAACATTACAGAGTTCATTCGCACATCTATCGATCACTTATGATCTCATTCTAGGATGCCCGTAGGCTTACAATCATACTCCTATTTATAGCAAACTAATATGGTTACAAAATGGTCCAAATGACCCATTCTAACTAACTAAACCAATCTTGCGCTTCCGTCGGCTCCTTGTTCTCCGTGAATGGTCCTTTCTTCCCCAGATGGTCCTTCTTCGCTGCTGTCGGCTTCCACACTTTATGCGGTCTAACCCCATTCCAATAGGCCCCCAACACAAACTTGTGTCTCGCCCTCGAGCCACCTCAGCTGGACACCGCTGGTACTGCTCAAGTTCGTTGTTGTGTGCTTCCTCAAACCCATCCGCCAGTCTCTTGATCGCTGTCATGTACTTCTCAAACTCATCCTCCAGTCTCTGGATCATTGTCATGTACTTCTCGAACTCATCCTCCATTCTCTTGAAACCTTCTTCATCTATCCCTTCTGCGCCTCCTGTTGCACTTCATGCTGGTTTTGTCCTGGGGAAAAGTTCATCGACGTCACCAAATTGTGAAACAGGCCAACTGCTCTGGCACATCTATTTTGCACATTTGACCGTCCGCTGCTGGAGCCAACATGCCTCCACCCTTGGTGTTCTTATGGTCGCAAGGACCACGATTCTTCTAACTACTACAACTCTCTTAGACATCTCGGGTGAGACTTCATCTCTGTTCTTCCCAATTGTCTGCGCCACTTCCTTTGCTGGTTGTTCATGAACACTTGTCGTCCTTGCCCTTAGTGCACCTGGAGTGCTTCCGCTTGAAATGAAATGGACCATTTCAACTCTCTCACTTCCTTATTCCACAGCTTTCTTGGAATTACTCATTCGGCTGATTGATTCTCTGTATAATTCGTCTAAGCCTCCATCGTCCCAACTCTCTTCGCTTGTATTTATGCCTGTTCCTCGCACGATTATCAAATATTTCACATTTCCCGCTAACTTCATCTTCAAGTGTGTCATCATAAGCTTCCCCCGTCTTCTAGTGATGCCTCTCCACAGTAATAATGCGTTGAATGGACTCCCGCATGCTAAACGTCGACGAGCATTCGGTCTTCTCCATACTCCCTCTTTTTGTCATTATTGCTTCTTCTTTTTTTAATTGGGTGGTAGTGGATTCTGTCGCACTAGTCCTTCGCTGGAGTCACTCACGTTCATCTGTGTCGTGTTCCTGGGATCTTAGGTTCAACGGATAAGCTGGTTGCTTTCTTAAGTCGACGCAAATTCGAATGTCGCCAGTTTTCTTATCTTGGACCACCATCAGGCTGATCCACTCTGATTCCTCCATTAGTTCTATAATTCCTGTGTCCAACATTCACTCGAGTTCAACTTGCACCTGCTCCTTATACCTCAGGTTCAACTGGTAGGGTCGCTGCTTTACTGGCTTCGCATCAGGTTTCAGGGGGATTTTCATTTCGCCTAAGTCCCCAGAAATTCCTTTCATCTCCAAGAATTTCATCGGGAACAAGTCCTGAAACTCATGCAATAGGTCAGTCATCTAGGCAATGGTTGAGTCATCCCAATAATCTCTAATACTCACAAACTTGGGATTCTCCTTTGACCCTATGTTCACTTTCTTAATTTGCAATGGTTGATGAAACTTGTCGGAAGGCATTTCTGGTGCCTCGACACTGCAACTTACTTCTAACTCCGGTATATACGTAACCCTCGGGTCATCCTCATTGTCCGGTTCTCCTATTATGTTGTAGCATTCCATCAGCATTTTCGGTGTCGCAGTCCACCAAAGTCCCATAGGTTTCTCTGTCGGAATGACTTCGAATACTTTCTCACGGATCGCCTGTAATGCGTTGTGGATGAAGGGGTTTTTGTCAGAGAAACTGAACGTTTGGCTAAAGCCAATAGTTAGTTGTTCCCATGAGGTTGTTCTGCATCGCAGTTCTGTTGCAATATACCAACTTCGCGGTACTTCATCTAGTGTGTGAATGAATGTGTGGACCCATTCCTGTTTCGCCCTTGGTCCCCATTGTTTTTGACATTCATTCAAATGCTCTTTTGGATCTCCTCTGTCATCATACTTCCTTCCGTCGTATCCTGCAGTGTCTCCCAACCTAACCTCCATTAGGTGTCGACATAATGGCTAGTTTGTTATACTTGACTTCTGCGCTGCCCACCATTGCGCTGGTGTAGCCTTCAAGGCTTCCTCCAAGGCCATTAGACATTGTGGTTCCGCCACTTTTTCTTCAAACGCGGTGAGAAATGTAGTTAAGTTAGGAAACCCCTCGTATGTTGGCAGTGCGCATTCTTCTGTAGCTACCCATCGCAGCGACTGTGTTGATCCATGCAAACCTACTAAACGATACTTCATGTAGCTGATTCTTCTAATTTTCAAGCGCCTCATACGAATCAGACGACATTGAACTGACGTTGCGCCATCCTAACTCTCCATCCGCAGTAGGATTGATGTAATCTTCTGATATGTTGTATAGAGTGTCCCATCCCTCAGTGAATTCATCCCTTGTCGGCTCAACATATCACTACCCTTCTACAAGATCAAGAGGTGTGACTACCCTCATCTCATGGTTTTCGAACGACATGGTTCATTTCTTGAAATTGATGATGGCCTGGTTCTCCATCACCCAGTCTATCCCTAGCAGCATTGGATGGGGGCTTGTGTTGTCGACAATCTCTATTATGTCGAAATCTGCGTACATTTTGAGTCCTTCAATTTCAACTGGGACCTAGCATAATCAACCAATCGGAGTAACCTTACTTTGATTCGCTAGTCACAGTTGTACCGGGGACCAGGCCAACCGTGGTTTCCCCATTGTTTCCCAAGTCTGTTTTGTCAGAATGTTTACGTCTCACCCCAGGTCTAAGATGATTGAGTCGACATCAAATGCTCTGATCTGTGCAGACATTCGCATTTCTCTTCCCATCTTCCTCTTATGGATTCGATTGACTGTGCGCTCCTGTCGTGCACCCTCCCTCTGATGCAATAAGCTAGATATTTCTGCCAATGTGTCCTGATCTTTTCCAACTC
This sequence comes from Larix kaempferi, assembly GCA_027924585.1. Classification (NCBI taxonomy): domain Eukaryota; kingdom Viridiplantae; phylum Streptophyta; class Pinopsida; order Pinales; family Pinaceae; genus Larix; species Larix kaempferi. The sequence continues at coordinate 19,829,652 of BSBM01001023.1, forward strand.
CAGGAAGCTTTCTAAGAAGGCTCTTAAGGTGCTAGCCTTTCTCTGTGACTTCGTTGTGTCGAACGTCAGTGGCATGTCATAAGTAACTTCTTCCTAGTGAAGAGGTGGTTGCCTCCTCTGTCTCATTGCCTCTTGTGATTTCAAGAAAATATCCCTCTCTGCTTCCGCATCAAATGTTACCTGCTTCTGTATTGTTGGTCGGACACTAGCCTATGACCTGTCGACTCCTGTCACAGCTCCTCCTCGGGTCACAACTCCAATAGTCGCAGTTTGACTTCTAACCTCTGCCGATATCTTATGTACAACTGGTGGTGTATTCTAGTTCTGATTCTGATTTGGTGGAGGCGAGGGCAGGTTCTTAGTTTTCCACTTTGCGATGAGCTGCGGACAATCTTTGATACCATGGTCCACAGTGCTACAATAAGTGCATTGTGGTGTTGGATTCAGGCAGTCCCTCTGATAATGCCCATGTTTCCCACAATTGTAACATATGATTGGTCCTCGTCCTCATCCAGAAGCTCCTCCTAGTTCTGCATCGACACCTCGACCTCCGCAGAATCCCCCTCTGAAACCTCCTCAAGGTGGCCCATATGGCGGGTACTGTGGTTGACCATAATGCGGTTGTTGATATTGCGGTTGACCATACTGAGGTGATTGATATTGCGGTTGACTATACTGTGATTTCCCATACTGCCCTTGATCATAATGCGGTGGTTGGTTATAGTGAGGTTGTTGTTTATTATATTGCGGTTGCTGCTGTACCACCGGTTGCTCTTCTCCCTTCATGAAAAATGTATTTGCAGTCTGTTCGTAGAGTGGGTCATAAGCCTTGCACTCTTTTTCGTCATGGCCAACCGATCGACAAAATTTGCAATACAAATTCACTGGCTTCGATACCATCTTCTGTAGGTACACACACTCTTCTGGTTGATGTCCTCTCATCTGTCAGACGTGACACCAAGGCATCCCTCCCTAACTAAGGGGATTCGGTGCACCTGACTGCAAATACTCTCAAAATTCTGGGCATTGATCCTTGTGATGGCCTTCTGTCTTGCATCTACTGCAACATATATCTTCGTGGGATTCCTTCCCCTTCTTCATATCTTGTAGTTGAAGCGTCAAATTTTCCAACTGCGCTTGTATTCGATCCATGCCTATGCCTGTTTCGTTGATTGGTGAAGCCTCCAGCTTCATCGCAATCTCCAGCGCTTCGGCTTGAGTCGCTACCTTTTGTTGCATTAGCGATCCACGAATGTATGGCACCAACCCTACGATAAACCACTATTTATGTTGCAGGTCGTTCATCTCGAAACTCACCTTCGCCATTAACATTTTATACCGTTGATGAAATTCCCATACCGACTCGTTCAGGTATTGCTTGATTTCCTTGAGCTTGGTGATGTACTGTAACTCCAAATTTGGTTTTCTAAATTCATCAATCATTCCCGCCTTTATCTGTGCCAATTTTTTGTCTGGAGTCCCCGTCGGTACCTTAGTAAAATTCATAAACCAGTCAAGCGCACGACCCCGAGGATCATCGCTAGCTGTCCCTTTTTGATATTTTCATCTTAGACCTGCTTCACAATCCATACCACTTCACACAGGAACCAGTACTATTCGGGATCCTTGATCCCGTTCCCCTGGAAAGTGGGAATTTTTGTGTCATGTCCTGCCATTCTTACGTTCCTATTGTTATTGTTTACCGATGCGCTACTCCTACCGCTGCACATAGGACAACTCTACAAATAACATGTATCTCTTCCTGTGAAATTCTGGATAGTGTGCGAAGTTGAAGGTATGTTGTAACTTACGATCCGTCCCTCTTCTGCTTCTAGGGTAGCTTGGTCACCGTCTTCTTCGTCGTAATAAGGTCGCTTTGTCTCTTGTGGTCCTGTTTCGAAGTCTTCCGTTTCGGTCCCCTCAGGAGACTCTCTCTCAGTCCTCCTCTTCTTCTCTGGTCGTTGGAATATCGCCCCACTCCTCAAGGTACCACAATCTTCCTTAGCCTCCCTTAAAAATTCGTTGTCACTCATGTCCATCTACCCCACATCTTTCTATTTGATCCGCATTCACGTGATACCCACAACCTCTGCACACTGATCTTCTCCTCGTCGGAATTCATCTCAATATGCCCTTTTCGCAGACGATCAACATCTTAATCCACAAATTCAGCGACAGTAGGAATCTCCCTCTAGGTCTTTTGAAAAATTTCCTTTCCGCGTCACTATATAATTTGATTGTGTCAACTACGAACTCAGTAATGTATCCCTCTAGGATATTATCTACCCAGAATTTGACAGCCCTCAATACCTTATTGTCGACTCATTTTAGCTGTTGGATTAGTTCTGGAGTCCAGTGGTCGGGCTCACTCTTTTGGCAATGGTTCTTCTGAAATGTCAGCTGCGCCAACCACTCGTGAAACAATACCGAGAATTCGTAGAAAACACCTAGTGGATATCAGAATAGATATGCTTTTGCAACCAACTTCTTATTGTATATCCGAGGTTCTGATTTTCTCCTTCCGCGAATTCCTCTGTCTTCTTATCAAACCAATCTTGAATCTCCGATTTTTTCGAGTGCCACAGCATGTCTTCTTCTTTCCTCTTTAGGGTCCCGGCAACAGAACCATTTGTTGACACAGCGACTATCGATAGGGGTTCACTTCGCACTACTGTCAACAAACACCAACCAAACACCCTTAAACACCGGCCCATAAAGGTTTTACCCTTTCCAACAACACTCGCGGAGCGAGTGAGGTCTCACCCAAGATGATTAAGGGGGCTGCAGGAACTAGATTTCAGCAGTGGGGGGAGGAAATGCATCAAATCTCACTCTACAGCTACAGAAACCAGAGATTGTGTTGTCGCATCACACTTAACAATTCATTCATTCATTCATCATTCGCATGTTCAGTGTATAATCAACATTCGCATTATCATGGTAAAACTAGCATTCGCATCAACAGAATTTACCAAACCACAAAGCTTTAAACATGTCACAACTAGCATTTTCATTCATCATTTAACATGAACAAAGACAAAAGAAATAAACATAGCGAACATCTTCATGCATTAACTTATCAAAACCCTGCGATACAACCTTCGAAAAAATAGTTCAAAACACCTTATCGCGGATCCATACAAAACTGTCAAAAACAGAGCAAAACATTACAGAGTTCATTCGCACATCTATCGATCAGTTATGATCTCATTCTAGGATAGCAAACTCTTATTTATAGCAAACTAATGTGGTTACAAAACGGCCAAATGACCCATTCTAACTAACTAAACCAATCTTGCACTTCCGTCGGCTCCTTGTTCTCCGCGAATGGTCCTTTCTTCCATGGATGGTCCTTCTTCGATGCTGTCGGCTTCTGCACTTTATGCGGTCTAACCCCATACCAACACCTATCGCCCAGATATATAAAATAAGATATTTCCTTGGTGTACTTCTGATACGCGCACACTTTAGGTCTTCTAATGTTCGTTCCGCTATGCACACCTTCTGTATGTTGTCACTTTGCTGCATACACCACTTGACTTCTCATTTCACTCAACACTTTACTTTAACTTCAACTGACACCGTACTTCATATACTGTGTGTTGCTTCATCAAATTTTGTAGTATGCGCCAAGGTTCAATATTTTATTTTGCTACTACATTCTTCAACTGATACTGTGCATCAACTGATAACTTGTTGTTCCGATATTGCGCATCAGTATTAGATGGAACTGCGCACCTTCTTAGATGTGTCTGTTTTGTTTAGGTGACACAGTCTTCTAGACAATCTGCGACCAACTATGCATTATATGATTTGTCCTTTCTGTTTAACGCACTTGTCTCAGATCATCCTCATCACAACACGCATTCTTGATTATGTTGTGACTTTGTCTTTGTGCATATGATGGAATTCCTTACTTCGCACACATTAATTCAATCTTCATGCATCAATTACCTTTCTTCACTTTGTGCATCTTTGAATATAATTTAGATCTGTCTTTGCGCACTTCTATCTCAGATCATTTGTGATTGTTTGTGTGATGTCTGTGATTCTGTCATTCAATCCTCATGCACTTGCGCATCCTCTTCATTCTTCCTTTCTGTCTTTGTGCAATCGTCATAGATCTACAACATCATTATGCACGCCATCAGATATTCCATTTTTCTGCTTGTGTGCACTCGGCTCTTCGCTAGATCATGTTGTTTTGGTTCCACGATCCCTTGATGCCCCAAAAACTATAAATATGAATCTTCCAACTTTTAACTTACTAGATATTAATCCTTCAAGGTTACTTCAAATCTCCAACTTGCTTCTTATTTATACATGTCATGCACGGATTGTATGTCCACAAGTTGGTTGTGGCTTTCCTTCTTCCTTGCTTCATGGTTTATGCTTCTGCCCCTTGTCATATTTTTCGTTGTTGAGGTGTCATCTCTTGTGGGTCTTGCGCATAAATGTTCCTTGACTTAGTGGGACTTTAACCCTTGTGGTGTGGTCTTGATCCCTTGATGTACCATTGCCTGTGGAATTTGGGCATATATAATCTTCAACCGTCACACCCTTCTTGGTACTTGTGCACACTTCAAGAATTGAAAGCTTCCTTCGATTGGTCAGACTTACACACTCTCAGGGACTTGCATAATTGTTCAACCATTTCTTGTTGCAAGTTGCTTGCGCACTCATGAACCTTGTCCAATCAACTCTTTCACTCGCTTGCGCACTTGAACCTTTGTCCAATTAACTCTTTAACTTTCTTGCGCACTCCAATTAATTATTTGTCTTGTTGGCGCACTCTTCAAGATTTTATCAACCAAAACTTTGACTTGCTTGCACACTCCCAAACCTTTGTCCAATCAACACTTTAGCTTGTACCTGAGGGACTATGACTGGATGTATTCCTTAAGTACTTCTTTAAACTGGATATGCATGGTGTACTTCTGAACATACTTATTCAGACTGGATGCACTTTAGGATATAATTCTTCATACAGGAATCCAAACCTTTCATCATCTTGCTTGCGCATATACTTCTTCGAAGTGGTCTTTCTATATACTTCTTCAAATTGGCACAAGACTACTAAATCAGTTGACATCGATGATATTTAATTGAATGAGTTGACATCAATGACAACCAAATTTCAACCATCTCCCCCTTTGGCATTGATCTCAACACCTTATGAAGTTGTGCATAGTCACCTCTAAAGATTGTATGCTTCATCTGTGCTTGTCACAGTACTCCCCTTGTGTCCTTTGGCATTGATGTCAACACCTTATGAACTTGTGCATAATCATCTCTGAATATTTTATGCTTCATCTGTGCTTGTCGCAGTACTCCCCCTATGTGTACTCTCCTTGTGTTTTTGCCAGTTTGGACCTTTGACATCTGCGCATTTTGTTGTTACTACTTTTTGTTACTTCTCATTGTGCTGCTACATGCTCTATGATCAGCTTCAGTTCTTTCTCATCAACTTCATGGTCTTACTTCTCTGTTGTATGCTTTTGCTTCTTTGTTGTACTATTGCATGCTTCATGATTAGCTTAATGTTATTTTCCCTGGTCAAATTCATGCTTTTGCTTCTCAGCTTCATGCTTTTTATCCCCCTTTGACATCAATGGCAAAGAGGTGCCATCACTGCACAATTATTGTTTCTTTTTTCTTCTATTTTGCGTCGAGCTTCCTCTCATTTGCTTACAGGGATAACTCCCCCTGTCTCCATTCTTTATTCTGTCATTGATATTTCTGCGCTGATACCTGCAGTTTGTACATTGTTTTCATAACCATCTTAGATACACCCCCCATGTACAGTTGACATCTTCTTTATGTATCTTGATCTTCTATTCCTATCACAATACTTCATCATTCCTCGCGCCAATCTTCAATCTTCCTGACGTGCCAACTGCATAGTACCATATTGTTTTTTCTGTCGATCTCCTTCTGCGTCATCCTTATTCCATTCATCGCATTTATTGCGATGTTACCAAAACTTCTGTATTTATGTCCTCCTTTCGAGGTTGTCGTTCTGGTGTGGATTTTGAACCACACCCGATTTTTTCCCGAGATATTCAAATGTGTTCCTTGGAATCGGTTTTGTGAATATATCTGCAATTTGTTCTTTGGTGTCGACATACTCCAACTTGACAATGTTTTTAGAAACTTGTTCTCTCACAAAGTGGTATTTTATTGGAATCTGTTTAGTTTTGTAGTGCATGACTGGGTTCTTTGAGATACTGACCGCATTTGTATTGTCGCACAAAATTTGGATGGTTTGATCAAGGTCTATTTATAGATCCTTCAAGGTTTGTTTAATCCATATCACTTGCACACAACATGCAGTTGCTGCAATATATTATGCTTTTGCAGTAGATAGTGCGACTGTTGGTTGTTTCTTGTTGATCCATGATACAAGGCATTCTCATAAGTAGAATGTATCTCCACCAGTACTTCTTCTGTCATCTACATTGCTTACCCAATCTACATTAGTATAAGCTACTAACTTCATATCATTCATTTGTGGATACCACAATCCAAAGTTTATTGTCCCTTTCAAGTATCTAAAAATTCTCTTTACTGCTTGGACATGTGTTTCCTTGGGTGCTGCTTGAAATATTGCAACAAGTCCAACCACTTGCATGAATTCTGGTATTAAGGCAGTTACATATAATAGGCTTCCAATCATTGATCTGTATAGTCTTTGATCTACTTCCTCAGCTTCATCCTCCTTACTTAACTTGCACCCAGTGACCATGGGTGTACAGACTAATTTGTCGTCTTCCATGTTAAATTTCTTTAACATCTCTTTCACATACTTAGATTGAGAGATGAAGATGCCATTATCTAATTGAGGTATCTGCATTCCAAGGAAGAAGGAATTCTCCAAGCATAGACATTTCAAATTCCTTATGCATATCCTTAGCAAATTGTTGACTCATTTTGTCATCATTGCTTCCAAAAATAATGTCATCAATATATACTTCAACAACTATAATTTTTTCATTTTTTATTTTTATATAAATATTACTGTCCACACTACCTCTTATGAAATCTTGTTGTTGCAGATATTTGTCCAACTTGAATACTAGGCCCTGGGTGCCTATTTGATTCCATACAAAGCTTTATTTAATCTGTAGACATAACCTCTGCTATCTTAGACTGAGAATCCCTATGGTTGTTCAATGTATACTTCTTCTTCAAGATATCCATTCAGAAATGTTGATTTCACATTCATTTGATATACTTTAACATTTTCAGCACACGCATACGCAAAGAATAGTCTAATTGCTTCCATTTGTGCAATAGGAACAAAATTTTCTTCAAAGTCTATACCCTCAATCTATGCATACCCTTTGCATACCAATCTTGCCTTATTTTTGACAACTTGTCCTTCTTCATTTAATTTGTTTCTAAAAACCCATTTTGTGCCAATAACATTCTTATTCTTGGGTCTTGGAACAAGTTCCCAGGTCCCATTCTTTTCAATTTGGTCTAATTCTTCATTCATAGCTTTTACCCAATGCTCATTAGTTCTAGCCTCTCCAAAATTTTATTGTTCTATCTGCGACAGTAGAGAAAAATGAACTTCTTCAGATGAATCTCTTAGGCTTCTTATGGTTTTTACACCGACATTTTTATCTCCAATGATCAAATCCTCTAAAATGATTATTTTGAATGTATTTGGAAGGAGCCTTAGTGTCCTGTCTTTCGTCTTCTAATTCTCTTTGATATATCACCTCCTGTGGTATTTCTACTTCTCTATTTTATGATTGTTCCTCATATGTCTATTCGAGCATAGGCAGATCATCATCACCATCTACCCTCCTGTGGGTAAACACTTCATCAACTTTCATGTCTAGGCTTTCCATTATTTTCCTATTTCATAGATTATAACACTTGTAGGCTTTCTTCTAATGGAATAACCAAGAAAAATTCCTTCATCTGATATGGAGTCAAACTTTCCAAGATTTTCATTGTTTCTTTTGATGTAGCATTTGCTCCCAAATATCCCAAAGTGCTTAACTGTAGCTGGTCTTCCTTTCCATATTTCATAAGGTGTTGAACATTTGTTTGTCCTGATCTAACATCTGTTGAGGATGTGGAAAACTGTATGAATGGAATGGGTCCAAAACATATCTAATAACATTGATTCATTGAACATTGTTCTGGCCATTTCTTGCACAATTCTGTTTTTTCTTTCCACCACCCCATTTTGTTGTGGAGTTCTGGCTGCTGAGAATTGTCTTATGATTCCATGCTTTTCACAAAAATTGTCAAATTTATTTGAAGTGTATTCTCCTCCATTTTCAGATCTTAATCACTTTATTCTTAATTCAGTTTCATTTTCAACCACTTCTTTAAAAGCCTTGAAACATTCAAACATTTCTGATTTTTCTCTAAGAAAGAATACCCACGTCATTCTGCTGTAATCATCAATAAAAAGAATAAAATAAGACTCACCATTAATTCCTTTGGTTCTCATTGGGCCGCAAAGATATGAATGAACCATTTCCAAAGGTTTTGATGTAGCGTACTCTTTTGTCTTGAATGTAATTCTTGCTTGCTTTCCGTGTACACGGTGTTTGTAGAATGAGTTTGATGGTTTAATAATTCTTGAAATGTCCCTCATGGCTTGTTTCCTCCTAATTCTGACCAGATTTGCAAAGTTGTTGTGTCCCAATCTTCTGTGCTAGAGCCAACTTCCATCGGTTTGTCCCATATAGAACTTTTCTTCCTTTTCATCATCCAAAATATAAACATTGTTAGGGGTTCTGGAGGCTGTTGCTACTAGTCTTCCTGTATCTTTGTTTCTGATTTTGCATTTTTCCGACTCAAAAGTGAGTGTGTGCCCTTGATCCACATCTGGATGACACTCAAAAGATTGTGTTTCATGTTTTCAACTAGTAAGACATTTTCTGCTTTGGTCCTTTGTTTCCCAAACGAACCTTTTCCTAAGAGTTTGGCAGAGCCATTGTCCCCAAAGTAGACACTACCTCCCTTCTCTTCCATGTACTTTAGAAAAGTATTCTTGTCTCATGTCATATGCTTAGAACAATCATTGTCTATGTACGAATGCCCTCTTTTATTTTGTGCATGTAAGGCTAGGACACATGCTTCCTGATAGACTTGATCCTTCTAATCTTCAACTGATTCTATTGACTATGCAGATGGCAACTGATTTTCACAGTTATGATTATCATGATCGTGATTATGACATTTACAGCACTCATTATCTAAGTTCAAAATGCTAAAGGGATAGGGATCTTCTCTTGGGGTCTCAACTATTTTTCTGAGGTTGTTCTGTTTGGGGTTCATATGATTACAAAAACCATTCCTCCTAGCATACACAAGTGCATGAAATTTACAATTTATTGCTTTATGACCAAAGTTGTGACTTTAGTAATAGTTTCCCAAAAATAGATTTTGATACCTGAGTGGATGAACTCTCCTTAATTGTGCAGTTTCGGATTTCGTATGGATTGGCTTCCTGTTCTCTTCTTCAAACTTCTGATTGTTCTTTGAGAACATAGTTTTGAGTGCGTCAACGTAGCTCTTTACGAAGGTCAATTCTTCATAGGTGTTGTTTCTAAGTTCATGCTCCAATTGACTACTTACCTTTTGTAGTTCTTCTCTTAGGGACACAATTTTAGCTTCCAGTTTCTCACACTTTTCTTCCCTTAATTTCAATTTCTTAGTGGTATTTGCCTCTAAGCTCAGAAGTGATTCCTGCAAGTGATTTCTACTCTTCCTTGACTTCTTCAGTTCACCTAGAGCACTAATCAGTTCTCCTTCAAAGTCTACTTCAACAATCTCTTCATATTTTGTATCCATGTAAGTTGAACAATCAATTATGCGCAAAGATCTATCTTTGATATGTTAAGTTGTTACTAAAGACACCCGATCTAATACCAATTGTTGGAATCTATTTAATACTGAGAGGGGGGGGGTGAATCAATATTAGCGCAGTTATGAACCATTTTTAACTTCTTAACATATTATTATGAACTTAATATTGATTATCAATTATGCATCCATCACAAATAAAACATTCATCCACATATGCACAAATCACATAACACAAAACACACATAATTTTCATGTGGAAACCCAAATGGGAGAAAACCATATAATTCTCTTTTATAGTGAAAATATTACGTTCGAGGAAGCACTGAATTCATGTGTTTACTAGCACCATATGGAAAGAGGCACCGAACCTTAGTTTTACAGGCACCGACCTAAAGGAAGCTACAACTCCTTGTGTTCTCCAACACCAACTGGAAGGAAGCTATCACTCCCTACTCCTTTCCCCATACTACCGCCCATATATATAAAATAAGATATTGCCTTGTTGTACTTCTGATACGTGCACACTTCAGGTCTTCTAATGTTCATTCTGGTGTGTGCACCTTCTGTATGTTGTAGTATTGTTGTCACTTTGTTGCATACACCACTTGAATTCTCATTCCACTCAACACTTTACTTTAACTTCAACACTACACTTCAATTGACATCGCACTTCATATATTGTGTGTTGCTTCATCAAATTCTGCTACTGTGCTATTGCATTCTTCAACTGATACTGTGCATCAACTGATAACTTGTTGTTTTGATATTGCGCATCAATATTAGATGGAACTACACACCTTCTTAGATGTGTTCATTATGTTCAGGTGCCAAAGTCTTCCAGATAATCTGTGACCAACTGTGCATTATATGATTCATCCCTTATGTTTAACACACTTGTCTCAAATCATCCTCATCACAACATGCATTCTTGATTATGTTGTTACCATGTCTTTGCGCATATGATGGAATTCCTTACTTTGCACACATTAACTCAATTTTGTGCATCAGTTACCCTTCTTCACTTCGTGCATCTTCAGATATACTTCAGATTTGTCTCTACGTGCTTCTATCTTAGATCATATGTGATTATCTGCGTTTTGTCTGTGATTTTGTCATTTAGTCCTCACGCACTTGCGCATCCTCTGCATTCTTCCTTTCTTTCTTAATGTGAGGGTTTTTCCCTGGACTTGGCCCTAAATTTCTGAGTTCTTGATGTGTATGCATTTGTCTTTAGCTAGGTCATTGGGAGAATGTATAAGTGTTTATATTTCAGTTATCAGTAGATTTATTGTACAAGAGTTACATAAATCATAACTCGGATAAATCATAGACCAAGTTATGCATTCAATGTGTTTGATAAAATTTCACCAAGAGAAATTGTTATTTTATCAAATTTCTTCATGGTATCAGATATTGGTTGCTAAAGAAAATGTGTTAAGTTGTGTTGATACATAACATAAGAGGTTCAAGTTAGGGTCAGACAAGTTGCATAAGTACTGGGATGAATTCACTTAGGAATGAGGAGGAGGTTGCCTCCTTTAATTCAAGTTGTGGTAGTATCGGTTACCGGGATTCTAGGACTTGGTCAATTGATAGTAGAGCATCTAGGTATATGAAAAGAACATGGGGTATGTTCCTCAGTGTTGCAGAATCTTGTGGATGGTTATCAGTTTCTGAGGATGAGAGGGAAACTGCAGTGGCACCGAGTATTTAGTCTCTGGTTCAGGGATAGGAGAGTGAATCTCTCGAAAGCATTGGCAGAAGACTCAACCAACATAGAGAGGATGAGTAGGATCCAGAGTTTCAAGTTGTCTTACGACATCAACTTCCAGAGCCAGTGGGAGTTATTTACAGTGGTCAATATGATAATGTTGGGAACTCCCTCGTTAAGAGGGAGTGTTAGAAATGTAACTCATGAGGTCCCACCATGATTTTGTAATGTTTACATGGTGGGAACCAATTTTTGATTCTTCTAAGACGTTTTATAATATAAAAGTGACTTTATATTTTTTAAATGACTTAAAAGTTAAGTTGTGGGTCCCAAAAAATTTTGTGAGCATTTAATAATAAAGTGTATTATTAAATGAGCATTTAATGTGAACCTTTAAGATATGATTGATCTTAGCCATTGATGAGTTAGTTGAGATTAGTTAGTTAGGGTTTTGTGAAAAGGAAAGATATAAAAAAAATCTAGGGAAGAGAGAAAACATTATCCATTGAAGTCACACAAGGGAGAAAGAGAGAGCACAAGTTGCAGCAAAGAGGAGGCTAAGATTTGCTAGGGCACAAATATCAAGCAGAGAGAATCTATACCTCTGCACAGAAATCGAGAAAGGGCCGTACTGTATGGATCGTACAACAGGACGTACAGTCTGTACAACAACATTTAATGCTACATATTTGAAAAGCAGTCTTTTGGCACAGATTTCGAGGTCACTTTATGCAGTTTGTTGAAGTACATTGGAACATAAATCGAGGGAAACCATTGTCTCATTTTTCAAGGCAATTTTTTGTGTGGAAGGAAGCTGTACAAGGGGCCGTACAACAGTATTTATTGCTGGTACTTTTATTAATGTTTTGTGGAATGTTTCTTAGTGTATTTCAGATTGCCTAGCATTTAATGTCTCTGTTGTAATTTACATGCTGCTCTCTAATACAAATCTTTTTGTGTTTTCCCTTATGAAGTGTGAGGGTTTTTCCTTGGGCTTGGCCCTAAATTTCTGAGTTCTCTATGTGTATGCATTTGTGTTTAGCTAGGTCATTGGGAGAGTGCATACATGTTTATATTTCATTTATCAGTAGATTTATTGTACAAGAGTTACATAAATTATAACTCAGATAAATGATAGACCAAGTTATGCATTCAATGTGTTTGATAAAATTTCACAAAGAGAAATTGTTATTTTATCAAATTTATTCATTTGCTTTTTCAACTGCTCCACTCTTTGGCTATTCACATCACTGCCGCTAGTCCTTCCAATAGGGCCACGACTGCTACCATCCGCCATCATATAATAACGAGATAGGCCTAAAGAACTTGAGTAACAAAGCTTCCCGTACTGGAGCTCGCCGCCACTAAGCAAAGCACTGGTCGGAATCCGGCGCCTGCCCTTGTATGAACCTTCAATACCCAAATGAGGAAGAGGTCCAATGGAGGGAGAAACCATCGAAGGAAGAGCTAAGTTAGACAACATTTTCGGGAAACACCAAGGAACAAGGGTAGATCCAATTTAAAGGAGTGAAAATTAACAAAAAACCTGAACCCCGGATAGGAAGAAATCTCCACAATCATCAAAAATAAATTTGAAAGTACTTGAAAGAGGTGGTATATGCCATTTTGAGTGAGAGACCTTACCCTGAATGACCTTTGAATTGACTGATGGAACAGATTGACTGCTACGATTCACCGATATAATCAAGGATCAAATTTGAAGGGTACAGTCCCATTTCAATTTGAAGGGCTATGAGATATTGAACCCTTCAATGTTGAAATGTAAAAATAAATCATCTTTTCATTTGAAAATGTAATAGCACATCAAAATTTCATTATCATTTTTACAAATTCCTTAATATAGTGACAATATTTGCATTGTTCCTATCTATAAACTTTAATAAGCAATGCTATATTAATATGCGCTAGTTAAATAACCCAAGAACCCATATAGAATAAATTTAAAAAACAGAAAGACAAAAAAGCTAACAATATGAAGGAATCACAATTATACCAATTCTAGACATTGTTTGTAGATGGGTTTGTAGAAGATCTAGTGTAACATGGGAAAAAGTCAATGAAGAAGAGGGAGAGATGGCCATAAGAGATAAGAGAAGTTTAAATAACAAGATCGATCTTCCAAGATGGCATTGAGATGAAATATAATTGGGAAAAGAAGGAGAGATAACATGCCGTAGGAATAACATCTAAGGTTGGTGTTAATTTTTTACACGACCCATTTCATATTATCTGCAGAATTCTACCGTTCAAGGTTTGGAAATTGCGAAAAATGGCAGTGAGGTTCTACAATCTAGGAAGTGTGATTTTTTGTTGGTTCATTAGTGTGGGTGTAATACCCTCATTTTGACCCTTATGATATATTGGTTTTTATGTAAATATTGTGTACATGCGATGTATGTTTTCCGAGCATGGAGCTCAAGGCCAAGGCCCCGCTAGTGTATGCTCAGATTTTATTTAAAGGCAAGTATTTGATATTATGGTATCCATGTGCTATTAAGCCATGAAATATTGTAAATTGATGTAAATATTTAATATTGCAATAAAATACCAAAACTGGCTATGGAAGCAACTAATGAGAAGGGGCCATGTGTATTCCACTAGAGAGTGGTAAGGGGGTTGTGCGGTTGAACCATAGGCTGCCAAATGTCATCTTGAGAACCCATTTGATTTTCCTTGCTGACATATAATTCAGTTGTAAGAAAGTTGTTGAGACATCAGTCCATGGCTTCAATGGAGCATGGGTAGCCCATAAATTCGTATGTCAGGTATGGGATCTATTTCCTTGACCCACAAGTCACTCTAGCTCATGGGAATTCATTTTTCCTCATTCCCATTCCATTGTTGAGATCTAAGCTTCAGTTTTTATCCATTACACATGCCCAATAGTGAGAAAAACCTGAAATCGCAACTATGAATTAACCCATGTTTTGAAGTGCCATAAATGCCCAGAATTTCGTATTGACAATAAAATCCAATGGTGGATCCATAGACATGAACCTTGGGGCGAATTTGAGAGTGTTAGATGCCCATAAATCCATAGGGAAATTCAGTTTTGATGGCCCGAAAGTCCAATTATGGGATTGAGTTATTTGGTCACCGAATTGTGAAAATCCAAGCGTGAATGATAGAACAGAGGTTGGGATTGCTTGATAAACCTAGTGAAGACTAGAATCTCAAGGAATTAGCAACTTGGACCTTTCTATGCCCACCCTAAAGAGCACTGGAGGGAAGGGACGCCCGAGGGACTGTGCAGCAGAGAAGGGGACCTTCCTTGTGTTGGGTGTGGTAGGTATTGTGGGTGCCATGACTGTTTGAGTTTAGATGAGATGGCTGTAACTTTGTGGTTGAGCTCACTGGCTTAGCATCCTCCTCCTTTTTCTTTTGCATGCTTGATAAACCCAACTGTGTGTTGGATTAACATGATTGTTTGTGTGAGATCATGGCTGTGAGTGAGCATGTCTAGTTCCTCCTTAGTGGATACACATCCCGGCTCAGGGGTGGTCTCTCAGCTGAAAGAATACAGGCTGGGCAGAGAACTATGGTTGGGTGGAACGTTGCTCTCACATAGCCAGTTGCTGGACAATTCATTTAAAAGATAAGTATTCTCTGTGGTTTAAATTATATTCATTATGTGCTCTGCAATGTTTAATTTGATGACTGTTATTGGTATGTTGAATGCATGATGTAGTTGTGTGTGGATAATGTTTATTTCTGTTGTGTTTATATTGAGTATGAATCTACACACATACATTTTTATTTATTATGAATTTGTGAGTAATGAACGGGGCTGAGTTTCCCAAATAAGCCCTGGAATGTTAATCATGTTCCCTTCCTTGCATCGGATCGATGGGAGGGGACGTGACAAAGTGGTATCAGAGCCCATGTTGCAGCACTGGGGCTGCTTGGGCCAAAATGTGAGTTACAAGCAAATATCAGAGTCTTTTAACGTGGTATTGATGAAGTTTGGGCATCGTTTTGATTAGAAAAATGTCAGGATTAGAGTTCACAGGTGTGGTAGAGGATCACACCATTGCATATATCTCTCCAAAAGCTTTCCAACAGTACCAGACTCGCCTTATTTGGTTAAAGGACGAGCCCCGCAAGTTGCCGGAGTAGAGGAAGTGTTTCCACAATTGCGGATTGCGGAAACGAAGATTTTCAAATTGTGCGTTTTGGATTTCTGCAATTTTGAACCCGCATTGCAGATTGCAGAAATGTAAAAAATTTTATTTTGTGTTTTGGATTTTCGCAATTCTGTACCCGCATTGAGGATTGCAGATTGCGGAAACGTAAAATTTTTGATTTTGCGTTTTGGATTTCTGCAATTCCGAACCCGCATTGCGGATTGCAGAAACGTAAAATTTTCGATTTTGCGTTTTGGATTTCCACAATTCCGAACCGGCATTGTAGTTTGCGGATTGCGGAAACAAAGATTTTCAAATTTTGCGTTTTGGATTCCAGCAATTCCGAACCCGCATTGCGGATTGTGGATTGTGGAAACGTAAAATTTTCGATTTTGCGTTTTGGATTTCCGAATTTCCGAGTTCCGCAGTACGGTTGCGGATTGCAGAAGCAAAAATAAATTAAAAAAATATAGAGCCCGAAACTCGATTTTTGGATAGCAGGAGCATGTGGAATCAGAATTGGATGAGTTCAGTGGCATTCTGAGGCCATTAATGAAGGCCATAAAAGAACCAGTGAGGATCCCAAGCCCATTATGCTCCAATTTGGTATAAAATTGGAATTAATGGCTTTTACAAATCAGTGTCCTGACGCTTGACAGAAGGTCGGATTGAGCTGAAACTGATATGGAGCGGCCATGGAGCAGACACAGTGTTAAGTTTGGAATTTTAGAGCCAAACTCCAAAGGATGTGGAGTCGGGGTGAGTAGGAAGGCCAAAAAGCACTATTCCAGACCACTTTTTGAGGATTTTGAAAAGCTTGCAATGGATGAAAGTGATCTTAGATGAAAGATTCAAGAAATTTACTGAACTCAACATTTCATACATTCATTAAAACAGACAATTCACGTTAGACAAAGATTTTCCAGAAATGCACAGTTTGGGGGATAGCCATTTTGGCCCAAAATTTTGAAATTTTGGAAAAAGTGAAAAGTGAAAAGTAGTCAAACCCAAAATTTTATAGAAGATGAATGGTGCATCGGAACAGAGATCTGCAAGTTGCTGAGTGTTCCTTGTTGTATGGAATAACTTCGCTCGGTAGAAAATTTTTGCTGAATCTTTCTAGATTTGCTTCTACAGGTGGCTGAAGTTGGCATTTCAGGACATTTTGCAACTATGTACAAGTGCAGAATTTTGGTAAAAATTGTCATTTTTGAAGTAATGTAATTCCCACACCCGAAGTCAGAATGAAGCACGTGGATATGCATTGGAAATATTATCCAACAGGGAGCAATGGTGCATAACCAAAATTTGAATGAGTTTATCATACATCATAGATATGTAGAGCAAAAAAGTGCCAGTGACTGTTTTGACAAATTGTTGTCAATATTGGTAATTTCTAGAATTGCATGATGGGGCAAGGAAATGAGGGCATAATAGCTATGTGAATTATTCCATGAATTTAAATATGTTAAATATTGATTTCATATGTTTATATATGCATTCATAAGATGTCTAATAAATATTTTTATAATGCAGAGTGCTTGCAGCTCATAAGATTTGAATAGTTGTAGCAGAGGGCAGCATACAGGGAAAATGGTCTCCAAAGAAAAATGGTGACCATAAATGATGCTCAAGATCCTTATGAGAATGATAAAGATGTGCGAGGAAAAAATGTACAAGAAGGGAATGCTGAGACTGAATCCAATGGGAGAAGGGAGCAAATAACTCCTCAGAATTTGGTTGAAACCATGGTAAGCTTTAATGAAAGGCCGATGAAGGCTCAGGAAGAACAGAACTAGCTCAATGATGATATTTTGCAGAGCCTTACTGATATGAAACAGAGGATAAACCTTGGGTCTAACCCAATTAATGTAGGTGAAGAAGGAAGAGATGCAGGAGTCACTCTAGAGGTCGTTCTAGGAGGAGAACTCCAAGCCCACATAAGAGTTATGTGAGCAAGGAGCATAGAACTCCTTCCTCAATATCTTCTTCCAGCAAGTCATGTGACTCCAGAGGTTCTCAAAGAAATCCAAGGCATACTTCTAGTAGATTTGAGGGAAGGAAGAAATTCAAAGGCATCCCACGGGGAGAATTCAGGAAAGCAAGACCTCCCATGTTTGATGGAGAGGGTAAGACGGGCCAAGAGGCAGAGGCATGGCTTCTTGGGATGAAGAAATATTTCAGGATTCATGATTACTCAGGAAATGAAAAGGCCAGAATATCCATTTACAATCTAAATGGAAGATCTTCAATTTTGTGGGATAACCTCTTGGAAGTTAAAGGGATCAATGAAAGTAAGATCAGCTGGGAAAGATTTAAGAAGTATTTCAAGGAAAAATACATTTATGCTAGGTATTATGATAACAAGAGGAAAGAGTTCAATGAACTCAAGTTGGGACAAAAATCTATGGAAGAACATGTCCACAAATTTTTGGAATTGTTGAGGTATGTGGACTATATCAAAGATGAGAGGATAAAGATCCAATGCTTCTTTGGAAGCCTACCTCAAGGTTTCAAAGATAGAATTGAGTTTGTTAATCCACCGAGTCTGGATGAAGCTATTAGAATGGTAATGCATTGCTATGCGTAGAATAAAGGAAAATCAGAGGTTCACCAAGCATGGAAAGGGAAGCCAAGATGGAGTTTTGATCAAAATAAAAGTGGATTCAAGCCACCATTCAAAGATCAACCAAGAAACTTTCCACAGGGCCAACAAGCACGAAGTGGAAGCAAGCCAGCAGTAGCAGCATAAAAGACATCAAAAGGGCCACTTCAGTGTTGGGGATGTGGAGGAAACCACATGCTAAAGGATTGTCCACATCAGAGGGAGAATCTCCAGAGCTTGAACAACTTAACGGGAGCAACTACAGTGGAGGATATGGCAAGGGCAACGCCTCGAATTTATGCAACATTGGATAATCATCGGGTAGACTATCAATCAGCAGTGGTGGAAGTTGAAGGTAAGATTGCTAAGCAATCTATTTCTGTTTTGATTGATCCAAGATCTACTCATAGTTATGTTTCTCTAAAATTGGTTGAAGGTTGTTCTCTTAGAAAAGTGAAGCATAATAAGTCTTGGCTAGTTTAATTAGCCACATGGACCAAGAGAAAAGTAAATGAAGTAGTGGTGGAGTGCCCCATAGAATTGAATGGACTCCACACACATGCATAATTAAATGTGCTACCATTAGGATCTTATGATGCCTTAATTGGTATGGATTGATTGGAAATACATAGAGCTAAGTTGGATTGTTATGAGAAAGCACTTGAATGCATTGATGAAGATGGAAGGCCAAGATTGGTAAGAGGAATTCCCAAGCAAGTTTCAGTAAGACAGATTTCAGCCTTACAACTGAAAAGGTTTTATAAGAAAGGTTGCCAATTATATGCAGTTCATATATCAGATTCATCAGAGGACAAGGGACTAAGGATATACGACTTCCCATTGTTGCAAGAGTTCAAAGATGTGTTTCCGGATGAAGTGTCGGGACTACCACCAAAGAGAGATATTAATTTTACCATCGATCCTGTCCCAGGGGAAACACCAAATTCCAAAGCTCCTTATAGAATGAGCACGCCTGAATTGGTAGAGTTAAAGATGTAGCTACAAGAGTTAATGAACAAGAGATATATCTGGCCAAGTGTATCTCCTTGGGGAGCATCGGTGTTATTTGTCAAGAAGAAGGATGAGACTTTAAGGTTGTGTATTGATTACATGTAGCTAAATAAAGTGACAGTCAAGAATAAGTATCCATTGCCAAGAATTGATGACTTATTTGATCAAATGAAGGAAGCTAAGGTGTTTTCAAAGATTGACTTGAGGCCTGGTTATCATCAAGTGAGGATAAAAGAAGAAGACATTCACAAGACAACTTTCAAAACTAGATATGGTCATTATGAGTTCACTGTGGTGCCATTTGGTCTTACCAATGCACCTGCTACATTCATGTGTCTCATGAATAGTGTTTTCAGCAAATATTTAGATAAGTTTGTGATTGTGTTCTTGGATAACATCTTTGTCTATTCAAGGAATGAAGAAGAACATAATGAACATTTAAAAATGGTGTTGCAAGTTCTTAGAGAACACCAGCTGTATGCCAAGTTAAGCAAGTGTGAATTCTATCAAAAGAGGGTGCAATACTTGGGTCATGTCATTTCAGAAGAGGGTATAGCAGTTGATCCAAAGAAGATCAATGCCATCATGGATTGACATAATCCACATAATGTTTCAAATGTTAGATCTTTCATGGGTCTTGCTAGTTACTACAAAAGGTTCATTGAAGGATTCTCCAAGATAGCTCATCCAATCACTTCATTGCAGAGGAATAATGTCAAGTTTGTATGGTCTGAAAAATGTGAGAAAAGTTTTCAGCAGTTAAAGGAGTTACTTACCAACGCTCATGTTTTGAAGATAGTAGATCCAAAGAAGGATTTTGTAGTGTGCACATATGCTTGCATTGAAGGGCTAGGTGGAGTGCTCACGCAAGAAGGATTTGTGATTTGCTATGGGTTAAGGAAATTAAAAGAGCACAAAAAGAATTATGCCACACATGATTTAGAATTAGCAGCCATAGTACATCCTCTCAAGATGTGGAGACATTATCTGTTGGGAAGAAGATTCGAGCTTAGGACAAACCACATGAGTTTGAAGTATTTGTTTGACCAATCAAACTTGAATGCTAGGAAAGCTAGGTGGATGGAATTCCTTTGTGAATTTGATTTTGAAATCAAGCATGTAAAAGGGAAAGAGAATAAGGTTGCAGATGCTCTTAGCAGAAAAATTCATGTTGCAACATTAAGTGTGTGTAAATCAGATTTGAAGGCAAGGATTCTAGAAGCTTAAACTAGTGATGAAACTTACCTTCAAATTAAAGAGAAATTGTAGCAAGGTATTATGGATGAAGCATGTGCAAGATATCGGCTGGGTGATGATGATGTTCTCATTTATCATGGTACTAGATTGTACATTCCAAATAGTGCAGATTTGAAGAAGCTTGTGATGGATGAAATACATCAAATGCCCTATTTTGGACACCCAGGATATCAGAAAACTATAACAACAATAAGAAAGCAATACTTTTGGCATGGTATGAAGAAGGGCATTGTTGAGTACTTAGGTGTCAAAAGTGCCAACAATTTAAGGCCGAACACCAACATTCAACAGGATTGTTGCAGCCCATACCCATTCTAGAGTGGAAGTGGGAAGTGATCTCTATGGATTTTATAACAGGTTTTCCCATGACAGTGAAGAAGCCTGATTCAATCATGGTTGTGGTGGAAAAGCTATCAAAGGTAGCTCACTTTATTCCATTCAAGTCCACTCACAAGGCTAATGACATTGCAAATATCTTCACGAGAGAGATATTTAGATTGCACGGATTGCCTAAGGCAATAATTTTTGATCGTGATATAAAGTTCACTTCCAATTTCTGGAAAGGATTATTTCAGGAGTTGGGAACTAGATTGAATTTCAATACAACATATCATCTTCAAACAGATGGCCAAACTAAGAGGGTGAATCAGGTTCTTGAAGACATGCTGAGAATGTATGTGATGGATAAACCATCCAAGTGGGAAGATTACCTACACATGGTAGAATTTGCATGCAATAATGGACATCACACATCATTGGGAATGAGTCCATTTGAGGCATTGTATGGCAAAGGATGCAGGACTAGAGTGAATTGGGATAGTCCGATGAACATGGTAGTGCTTGGGCCAGAGATGATCAAGGAAATGGAACAAGAAGTTGTTAAGATTAGGAAAAATTTAAAGGCAGCTCAGGATAGAAAAAAGAGTTATGCAGATTTGAAGAGAGTGCATAACGAATTTCAGATTGGGGATCATGTTTATTTGAGAGTGAAACCAATGAAAAGTTCCCTCAAGTTGGGGAGTTGTGCCAAGCTGGCACCAAGATATTGTGGGCCATTTGAAGTCCTAGATAGGATAGGACTAGTTGCATATAGAGTTGCATTGCCTGCTAACATAAGAGCTCATAATGTTTTCCATTTATCTTTGCTTAAGAAGTATGTACATGATCCTAATCATATGATTGATTGTTCCAGAGCAAGGTGACCTTCTTGTCGAGGATGCACATAGGCTCTACTTGGAACAGAGACATCGGGTAGGTAAAGGTCCAATGGGAGAACCTTAGTCCCGATGAGGCTACATGGGAGCTCGAGGATGCCATGAGAGAGGCATTCCCATTGTTGTTCAGTTTTGAGAACACCGAGGATGGTGTTGTTCTAAGGGGGAAGGGAATCTAATACCCCCATTTTGACCCTTATGATATATTGGTTTTTATGTAAATATTGTGTACATGTGATGTATGTTTTCCGAGCATGGAGCTCAAGGCCAAGGCCCCGCTAGTGTATGCTTGGATTTTATTTAAAGGCATGTATTTGATATTATGGTATCCATGTGCTATTAAGCCATGAAATATTGTAAATTGATGTAAATATTTAATATTGCAATAAAATACCAAAACTGGCGATGGAAGCAACTAATGAGAAGGGGCCATGTGTATTCCACTAGGGAGTGGTAAGGGGGTTGTGGGGTTGAACCATATGCTTCCAAATGTCATCTTGAGAACCCATTTGACTTTCCTTGTTGACATTTAATTCAGTTGTAAGAAAGTTGTTGAGAAATCAATGAATGTCTTCAATGGATCATGGGCAACCCATAAAATTGTATGGTAGGTATGGGCTCTATTTCCGTGACCCACAAGTCACTCTACCTCAGGGGAATTCATTTTTCCTCATTCCCATTCCATTGTTGATATCTAAGCTTCATTTTTCATCCATTACACATGCTAGCAGTGAGAAAAACCAGAAATCGCAACTGTGAATTAACCCATGTTTTGAAGTGCCATAAACGTCCAAAATTTCATATTGACAGTAAAATCCATTAGGTGATCCATAAACATGAACCTTGGGGCAAATTTGAGAGTGTTAGATGTCCATAAATCCATATGAAAACCCAGTTTTGATAACCTGAAAGTCCAATTATGAGATTGAGTTATTTGGTCACAGAATTGTGAAAATCAAAGCGTGAATGATAGAACAGAGGTTGGGGTTGCTTGATAAACCTAGTGAAGACTAGAATCTCAAGGAATTAGCATCTTGGACCTTTCGATTCCCACCCTGAAGAGCACTGGAGGGAAGGGACGCCTGAGGGACTGTGCAGCAGAGAAGGGGACCTTCCTTATGTTGGGTGTGGTAGGTATTGTGGGTTCTATGACTGTTTGAGTTTAGTTGAGATGGTTGTAGCTCTGTGGTTGAGCTCACTGCCTTAGCATCCTCCTCCTTTGTCTCTTGCATGCTTGATAAACCCAACCGTGTGTTGGCTTAGCATGATTGTTTGTGTGAGATCATGGCTGTGAGTGAGCCTGTCTAGTTCCTCCTTAGTGGATACACATCCCAGCTTAGGGGTGGTCTCTCAACTAAAAGAATACAGGCTAGACAGAGAACTATGGTTGGGTGGAACGTTTCTCTCACATAGCCAGTTGTTGGACAGTTCATTTAAAAGATAAGTATTCTCTGTGGTTTAAATTATATTCATTCTGTGCTCTGCAATGTTTAATTTGATGACTGTTATTGGTATGCTGAATGCATGATGTAGTTGTGTGTGGATAATGTTTATTTCTGCTGTGTTTATATTGAGTATGAATCTACACACATAAGTTTTTATTATGAATTTTTGAGTAATGAATGGGGCTGAGTTTCCCAAATAAGCCCTGGAATGTTAATCATGTTCCCTTCCTTGCATCGGATCGACGGGAGGGGACGTGAAAGTGGGTGATTCGAGACTTTGCCTCCATAGACTAGTCGCATAATGCATTACAAATTTTAAACAATTTGGCCGTGGAAATTTAAAACCCTACATCTAACTCTATTCTCCACATACAAAACGCTACACATATTTGAAAATCCAATCCACAATGAAAAATTATGCACATACCTGTAAATTCACAGCAGTCCAGTCATATAAGGAGCCCACTGGACGAATCATGAATGCAAATGTTGTAGAAGATGTTTGTAAGGATCCTGCTGGACGAATCATGAATTCATAGTGAAGAAAATGAGGTGGAAACGACAATGGGGACAAATTACCCAAGCTAAACTTTGTTTCAAGTTTCTTCAAGGTTTGAGATCCAGTTTTCCCATCCTGTCCACTCCATTTTGTTTCATTTTTTGTCCCTCGAGACTCAACATTCTAGGCGACATTGGGCGAGATCCATTACAATTTACATTTCCCACTTCGCAAGAGCGGTAGACTCCATTCCAATTTCGAATTAATGCACTCACTGGTCAGACTCCGTGGTCACATGACTGATCAGTGATGGCACAGGAAAATTCAATGGATTTTTTTTGCGTGCTTACGAAGGCGCAGCATAAATGGGGTCGGGGGTTCGAACTTTGGTTGGGATGGCCACATCCGTCCACACCTGCCATCGCCCCTATCAAGGAAAATTCAATGGAATTATGGATTTATATTAATACTTTTCCGAAATTTATTTATACCATGGCCTTTGGCAAGAATCTAAAAAAATATCATATTAAACTTTGAAAATATCAAAAGTTTGATAAAGCACATACATTTATTCCACTAGGCTTAAGTGCTCCAAGGTTAATATTTTAAAGTGGTAGCGGAATTTTTTACCATGGTTTGAGCTTTTACAACGTGTCAATTTTGCATACATTCAGCTGGCTTAAGTAGTTTGGATAAAACCACTTTATTCCAACTTCGAAATATAAGAAATATATTAATCTTTTATCTGCCTAGAGTTTAACCTTATCATATAACCTTTCATGCTCGGAAAATTAATTTGGTGCTAAGGAAAATTAATTATTTTCCAAAATTCGGAAATCCAAAACCACAGGAAGCAAACCAATAGATGGTTTTTACAGTAATTTATAAATGGTTTTTGGATTATATTTATGAATATATGAAATATGGGCAAAATAAGACATGGTTTTTAGAAACAGTGAATGGTTTTTGAGAAATTAGTTTTGAATTTCATTTATGAAATTCATAAACAAATGCAAAGTAAATGGAGAAATGTTACTCGAGATAGTTTTTTATGGATGGGTAATCAAGACATGGTTTTCAAGATATGGTTTTAAAAACCACAAGCATTTCCTATTTCAAGGGAAATATAAAAATGTAATTTTACAGGTTGAAGAAGTATTTGAGAAATTTTTTGAAATTGATATTTCAGAAAATTAATAAGTGGAAAGAAATAAATGATTTTTAAATCATTTACAAAGTTTAGCAGACATAAGATTATTTCCAGATTTTAAGGTAAACAATTGAAGATCAAATTTCACACTTGGCAGGCAAAATTTGTTTCTAGATTTGAAGGCACAAAATCAACACAAGGGTCCAGCTATAAATTTCCAGGGTATCAAAATCACCCGCTGCCCCTTCGTTTATTAGAGAATTGTAAAATCAAATCTTGTAATTTTACTTTCTTCAATTAGAGAGAGATGAGAGTAGTAACTGGAAGTGGAGATGTCCGAGCAACTCAACAATTTCACTTTCTTCAATTCCAAATATGAATCAGAGATATCGTACCTAGTTTCAATTGCAAACACCTCACATCGACTGTATCGCTCCACAAGATACACAAGCAAGCGACCTCTATTAAACACCAAGTCCTCCCTTGGGATTCAAAACTGCCCCGCCATTGCTGAAGATCTAGAATAGGAATTGATTTTAGAGTGAATTTCTTCAGCTCTCCTAAGAGGTAATAACCCCATTTAATTCACACAATCCCACTCCTATCAAGAAATAGAGAGATTGAGTACGGGCATGCTACAAACATTTATTGACTAGACAGTTTCACCCCTACGCAGTTGGGGCATAGGCCATGGCTGCCCCTCGATGGTGGACGCAACTTCATCGGGGCTTGAAGAAGCTCTGGCTAGCAAGGAAAGACACCTAAGAATCAGGGAAGGTCTAAATATGCGAGAACTTCATGTTAGTGGCTCAACCAATTGGGCATGAATTACATTGCTATGCTAATACTCCTATACGTTGACCAAAATTTCGAGAAACATAGTCACATGACATCATAGTTGTCCCATGGCCACTTGGAAGCTCTATAATAATTTTATAATAAATTATGTTTATATAGTTTACATTGATTTGTTTTATAATAATTTTACATTAAAAATTTATATTATATTATGTAAAAAAAATTGGGTTATAATTTAAGTTTAATTGCGCCGAGAGGCGCAATCAATAGTCCAGTATTAGGGCCAGGGATCAAATTTGAAGGGTAGGGTCCTATTTCACTTTGAATGGCTAGGATATACTGAACCCTTCAATGCTAACATGTAAAATAAACCATTCCCTTCATTTGAAAATGTAATAGTAGATCAAAACTTCATTGTATATTAGAAGCATTGTAATCCATTCCTTTCATTTGAAAATGTAATAATAGATCAAAACTTCATTGTATATTAAAATCATTGTAATCCTTTAAGGCATGGGCATTAAAGGGTGCATTACTGGCATCCTTAAGGTACTATCTCGTGTATGGTATTCCATAGTAAACAATTTTTTACCAGTTGGATCTATTTGCTTCTTCAAATCTCTCACCACTCCCATACCCTTATCTCTTATATCCAAGTATTTCTTTTGAATATTTGACTTTGTTGGAATTGGGCTTATTATAGGTGATGATGTCTATGAGCTCTAAGGAATTAGAAATTCTACAAAGGGATAATGTATGAATGTGACTGGTGATAAATCTTTTATGACCTATAGTTGTTTCATCACCTTAGTCTGTCAAGTTTGTTGGGATATCATCTCCTTCTTCTGCTTTGACTAATGCTTTCTCTGATTCTTCATCTTGCTCTATTATTGGCTTCTTGCTATGAGGTTCTTGATCAACACTATCAATATCCATGTTTATTTGGATCACTTTAACTCCTCTTTTTTGGCCCTTCTACAAATTTGTATCTTCCCGCTCTTCCAAATTCTTCAAAATGTACGAGACTTCATTCGAGCTCTCTTTATTTGCAATCATTTCCCAATGAGTCTTGGGAACATATGTATATGCAAAAATTTTGTTGGCTATATTTGAAATGATTTGGTGAGGATAATATGATCTAGATTTTTCTTGCTCTAGGAGTAATTGCTTTAGATATTCATCCATTTATTGTAGAGCATTTAATCCTTTTATTAAAAATGGCCCCACATCACTTAACAGCAAGAATGCTCTTTGATGTTTGAAATGAACGTAATGCATGTGGTCAGACATGGACCTATGCCTAGTGTATTCCATGGAAAATACTCTAGGATTAAGGAATGAAGGTAGCTTATAAGGTTTTCCCTCAAATCCATAGATCCTCAAAACTGTATAATATTCATACAATAACCAGTCCCCTACTCTTGTATCTGGGATTAATTGTAAAATTTTCTTATTTTCTGGGAACATCCTTGGAGAGGAGAATCATGCATTAAAGAATAAGTGTTTGACATGATCTTATTGACAACTCTTTAAAATTTGGGTTCCTTGGCTTTGTGAGAATGAGATTGCTCCATTCAAATACATGTAAGGGATTTCCAACTTCATCCTTAGTTTGTAGATTTAGCTCACTGTAAAACTGTGAATTTTGGTACAGGAACATATAAAACATATATGAAGGGTACCTAAACCTTTCTAGGGCAATAATATCTAACAATAAGGTGTTGATGGCCTGAGATAAGTATTCACATAAGTAAAACTTATGAGGCATGACAGCAACAGCTGTGTTCAAACAACTGAGAAAACCTAGAATTGTTTCATCAACCATATAATCATTGTCATAACCTAACCAAGTACAAATTAGGGATATATTATCTCTAGCATTCTCATGGAAGACAATGTTTTCATATGGAGGAGGTAGAGGATTGGTTGCAATCCCCTACTCGAAATAGTGAGACATGTATTGGCTTCTTTCCAAGGGCTTGTGGGATACATATGTTATAGATAGGTTGTTTTCATTTAAGGGTAATGGAATTTGGTGTTCTACGAAACACAAAATCTTAGCATTAATTTATGTGTTTACAATGCATAGTATTTTTGAGTAATTTACAGTTATTGTGGCCCTTTTACCAGGTGAATATATGATGGAGCACCATGTCATGAATTCAGGAAAATAGACTATATAGGGCAGATAGCTCTGGCCAAATTGGTCTCCCAAAGGTGATGGGGATCCCAACCAGTCGTCGCTTGGGATCTGGATTCTTTAAGAGTGGCAATTAGGTCTGATCCCGTTATAACAGTATCTTAGATGTTAGTGTGATGGTCAATGATGTGCTCATCACTAACGAATCTGGGTTACTTTCTAAGATTTAGGTTTTGATGCAAATGCCATTTTAGGTTTTATTGCAGGGTTTAATTGTGCTGGGCTAAGTTGAGATTTTACTGAATTACGACGATTTAAAAAAAAATTAACAACTAAAAATAGGGTTAAACAAACATCCTGGTTACCCAGAAGGTTAAAGATCATTGAAATTCAACAGCTTAGAGGGGGTATGGTTAACTAGAACGAGTTTAGCAAGGTTGCTTGGGAACTGATAACAGACTTATTCTCCTCACAAAATGGAAATATAAGATAAAAAAAAAGCATTTCCCTCTTAAACAATCAACATCCAATCAAAACTTGACATTAGGTAGAATTGGATTTGATGTGGGACCACCAATTCCCAATGGGTAATTTGTGGCAATCATTTGCCAAATACCTTTGCACTTTGTTGTTCACTTTCAAGTTCATGAGAAAGGGTCAAGAGTTACTCAAGATAAAACTAAAGGCTCTTAAAGGGTAACCATAAAATAAGCTAAGGGCTCTGTTGTAGGCACAACACATCCCATTTTTACGAGATAAAAATGGGATCCCCAGTTACAAATTTGATTGAGGTAATCTAGAATCCTTTGATCTTTATTATGGGGGGTTTTATGATTGATTTCTTTCATTCTTACCTTTGCATGCTCTGATCTCAATAGAAAATTTTAAATAATATTTGTTTTTATGCATTTTCGTGATTTGTGGGAAGCCTTGTTTTTCTTGGAAACACATTGTTTCCACAATCTCGCAATCTGCAATGCGGTTTGCGGGAATCCCAATTTTTAAAGAGTTTGAATTTCTTGCTTCCGCATTTACGCAACCCGCATTCCAGATTGCGGAAATCGAAAAGTGTTGGATCAATACAACTCATATTTTCAGTTCCGCATTTCTGCATTCCGCAATGCGGATTGCGGAAAGCGGAAACCAAACTAAAAAATAAAATTGCATCACCTTTTCCGAACATGCAAATATATTGCGTATTTCGGATACCTAAATTTCTTAAAAATGTTCCCGCAATTTTGCAATCCCGGCAACCCGCAATGCGAATTGCATGAAGATCAAAATTTTTCCCATAATTTCCCCGCTCCGCATTTCCGACTTCGGGTTGCAAATTGCTGAAACGATAAACTTCCCAACATTGAATTTGCACGTCCACAATCTTGCAACCCGCAATGTGGATTGTGGGACGCTTAAGTTACAAATTTTCAAAAAAGGGCATACGAAATTCTGCTTTCCGCTTTTCTTCATTTTAATCGTGACCATTGATTCGCTTGAGATCTGCTGTCCTGTTTTAATTTTGCTAATAACATTTTCGGGTTAAATGCTCCAAATGAAATTGATTTTTTTACCATTTTCACGCTGTAAATTTCACCTTCGGCGGACGAATCTTACTTCGGATTTTACCCTACTACTAGCTTTGCTTTTCTTCACTGGATTACAAGTAAGTTTCCTTGTTTTATGCCAATCATCTGCTTAACAATTGGGAATTGAATTCGGTTGTAATTGAAATTTCTTTTCCCTATTTTTATCAGAAAAATCCATTTTTCCAACCATGTCGAAGAATACTAGATCCAAAACAACCACGAATGAATTGAAAAACAAAGACCCAAACAATGAAATCTTCTCCGACACCAATGGGAGGGTTTTTGAAACCTATTTCCTTGATTGGTTACGTATTTATGCCATCTTTGACAATGATGATTTTTCTGAAATCCAACATGACCAGACAGCTTATGATCACACAGGCCGAAGAAAATTATCTGAAGTCCAAGGAGCGCATTGAGCAGCTTGAGCAAATCTAGATAGTAGAGATCAAGGAATTAGTTGAATTGCCCATGGCTTCAGGAATGAAGATTAATCTCTTCTTATGAGAATGGTCAAAGGCTAAAAAGAGGGAGATCAAGGCTCTCACTTGCAAGGCACAATTACAGCTCGAGCATGTACAGTATCAAGATGTTGATGATCTTTGGATGTATTTTCCAAGTGGCAATCTTCCCTTGGAAAATATTAAACCAATAGCTTGTAATCCCTACTTTTATGGGATATTTGTTTCTTTGTAATTTTTGTAATTATTATTTAAAGAGACTTAGATCTCATGAGGGAGGAGGGGGAAAAACCATCGAAGGAGAGAACTGGGTACACTCTGTACTTGGAGAATTGTAATGTGTTACAATCTTTTAAAGAATTTCAGTTAGTTTCTCTTTTCCTTTCTTTTGTTATGTTTATCAAGTTTCCTTGATGCATTTTGATTTTTCATACATACATCTAATAACTCTGTTTTGTATTGTTTAAATCATAAAACATATAAATCTGTGTGTTTGATTTATCAATCATATGATTTATATGCAGGTTATGTATCGGTAAATTTATTTACTTGATTCATATTGTTTCATATTATTCAATTACATAACAATCATCATCATCATAAGTTAATTTGTTAATTAGCTTATCATTGACATGACAGTCACATTGTTTTAATCCTTTGAATAAAATAAACTAGTTTTCACTATTTTGTTTTGTTTAAAATTGGTAATCTTAGATCTGATCTATATGTTTATTGGTTATTATAACACTTACCTAATCTTTCAGATCTGATTGTTCTGAGTCTACAATCACATTTTCCAGGTTTAGTTTAGTTTAAGTAGATCAACTTAAATTTACTTTTACTTGTCTTCTTTCTGTTTATATATATATATATATATATATATATATATTTTCCTTTGTCACAATTTTTTTTAGATCTTCCTTGGTAGGAAGAAATATCCATGTTGGATTATCCACACAGTTCCAACAGAGGCCTGATATCCGTCAGAGTTAGCTATACCAAACAATCTAAGGATAGAATAATTCTTGAGTAGGGTTATTTGAAGCCTTTAGATTGGACTATCTCTTTTGCATTGTTAGCTCGAACACTTCCAGCACACCCAAGGACTCAACAGGATCTTAGAGTAGTATAAATAGGAGAGGAAAATTTTCATCTTAATCATCCAAAATTGAAGAGCTCAGATACAAGAGTAGAGGGTCAAATTTCAGGGAAAGATGAGCTGAAGAAGGCCGAAATTCTAGTGGAAGATGAAATCTTGTGATGATCTCTACTTGTTTTTTTGTTTTTGTTTTAGGTCATCTTGGCTCTCTTAATCATCCAAAATTCAAGAGCTCAAATACAAGAGTAGAGGGTCAAATTTCAGGGAAAGATGAAGTGAAGAAGGCCAAAATTCTAGTGGAAGATGAAATCTTGTGATGATTTCTACTTCTTCTTGTTTTTTTTTTTTTTGTTTCAGGTCACCTTGGAATTTTTAGTATATCTTTGTTTCTGGGATTTCCAGACTGTGAAATGTTTATGGGATGGAGAAAATATTTGTGAGTGCCTTACCTAAAAATTTCAGATGCTGATTTTCTATAGTTATGAAGATATGACCTCAGAAAGTTAGGGTTTTTGAATAACCTTCAAAAATGCCAATTTGACATTTTCCTTATACGTTTTGATCCAGAATGTTTCAGATAGTGCCCTTTAGAGGAGACACAATAGAGATCTTGAATAACATATGGTTAAAATTTTAGATCTTGGTTTGCTATATTTTTCGAATATATGAACTTGGGAATCCATAGCTTTTAAATGACTCAAAAATCATCTTTAAACAAGTTAGTTTGGAATTTTCACTATAACTTTTGATCCACAACGTTTTAGAGAATGACCCTTAGAGGAGATGTCGTAGAGATATTGAAGAATATGTGGTAAAAGTTTCATATCTTTATTCATTACATGTTAAGAGTTATACTTGTTGAAATTTAGGGTTTGTGACAATTACAGAGACAATGAAAATTCAAGAGAAGAAGGTTGACAAAATCTTGCATAACTTTCTCATACGGTATTGGAATCACAAACTTGTTGGCACATTGTATCATCATACTTAATGTTGATTTTGATAATTATCTTGGCACATCTATGATGATATTGGCATAGATATTATTGGTGATTGTATTGGAATATTCCATGGTAATGTTATTGGCATGAGATCCCTCTTTTGGGATGTACTATGAGGTCTATGATGTAAGGGTTTGAAGGTGTAAATAAATGAAGTCTATTGAACATCATTTTTGAGATTTGATTACACTCTTTAGAGGCATCTTTTGGTCTTTCTATACATCTGAAGTATATCTTGGAAGAAGTTGCTGGCATTCTTAGAGGACAAATTTGAGGCATGTACAGGTTGACATTGTGACAAAGATAGTTATTGTGGCATTGTGATAGAGACAATGATTGTGTCATTGTGAAAAACAGGGATTGTGATAGTGACAACAATAAAATGATTGTGACAATGACATATATAGGTACAAGGATAGTGATACAGGTACAAGGGCATAGATACAATTATAGGTTGATGGATACAGTGATACAATGGAAGTGGAATAGTGTTCTTCTTATTGATATTAGGGTGGCAGGATGGGGCAATGATAGGAGATTGAAGTCTCCTTTAGGTTGGTGCTTGTGATCTCAGGGATTTGGGGCTTCCTTCCAGTTGGTGCTGGTAAAACTAGTGAGTTGGAGTTTACTGAGGATTGGAGTCCTATATATAGGTTGGAACTTATGAAAACCAGGGGGTTGTAGCCTCCTTCTAGTTGGAGCTAGTAAATCGAGGACTTGCAGCCTATAAATTAGGGGGTTGGAGCCTCCTTCCAGTTGGTGCTGGTAAATTAGGGAGTTAAGCTTCCTTCAAGTTGGATGTTGTAAATTAGGGGGTTGGTGCCTCCTTCCAATTGGTGCTGGGGTGCTTCCTATGAATGAAATCTTGTTATTTTTATATAAGAAAAATATTATGTGGTTTTCTCTTGTTTGGGTTTCGGATCCACGTTAAATCTCTTGTGCACTGTGTATGATGTTATGTGTTGGTTTTATGTGATGGTGAATGACATTGTTAATGGTTAATGTTACATGTTGTACTTAAGGTTAAAAGTGTTAAAACGTGCTAAATATTGATTCACCCCCCCTCTTAGTATTTCCAACAATTGGTATTAGAGTCAATTCCTTCAAGAGAGTTTGGTAGCTGGAACGAAGATCTCTAGAGCATGTGGATGAACATGAAAGTCTCTACTTTGCAGATGGGGTTCGACTGTTCGATGGATCAAATTTTGATCATTGGATTATAAGTACGAGACTCCATTTACAGGCACAAGAATTTGATATCGAAATCTGTTGTAAATGGTTACATTGCTACAAAAAGACCACAAAAAACTGCAGACATGAAGGAGCTAAGAAATGATAATGCAATGGAAATGGATATAATCTTGCATGGAATATCTGATCATGTGAAAGATAAAGTTGGAAAGTTTTCATCAACTAAAGAGCTGTGGGACAAGGTACAAAATCTCTACACAAAAGGACCCCATTGTTAGCACTATTTTTGTCCCAAGTACCTAAGAAGATCGAGTAAATAGTTCATGAGGTTTGGAGTCCAAAGAAGGATTTAAAAGTATAAGGGAAGTAAGCCTTAGGGAGACTACAAATTTATGCCAATAGGCCCAAGCGCTTAAAATATTAAGCATAGGTGCTAGAGCATCAACTACATAGGACCCTAACCGATGACTAGGGCGTTATGCGTCGGGTGTTGTTTTTTCCATCAATACTGAGAGGTGGGGGGTTGAATCAGTATTGCCCTTTTCAAACCTTTTATAAACAATTAGTATTAAGCGCAAGTTAAATAATCATAACTAACATGAATAAGACAATTAACAATTTGAACACACATATTTATCGTGGAAACCTGAAAGGGAAAACCACCAAAGATTTCTTATTAATAAGCTAATCTTTTAGAAAATTGTTTTACAAGCACCAACTTGATGGAGAACTTAATCTCCTAGATTCTTCTGCCACTATAGAAAGGATGCACCTACACCCCTGGTTTTCTGCCTGCTCCAACAGACAAGGATGCCCCAACACCCTATTTCCCCAACCACGACTGGAAGGAGGCAACAACCCCCTTAGCAGGCCTCAACCTACCCCAATCACCACCCAAATACCCTCTAATTTATAATAGTTTTAACTTCAGTTCTTAAGATTTCAATGGCAGCTCAAACTTTTGTAATGCTTCATATCTCTCACTGACCTCTTTCTTGCTTCTGACATGCAATTACCAAAACTTCAGAGACACATCTTCATACATTTGACTTGTATGGTTATATATATTTTCAAATAACTTTATTATTTCAAACATTGTGTCTTTTTAGGAAAATCAGGTCTCTTCATAAAAAGTATTGTATAATTTTAATGTCATTGATTCATGATTGATCTTCATAGTCTTTCAATCTTGTTTTAATTAATAAGAAACTACTATTTTGCAGAGTTAACCAATTTTGGCATTCTCCAAAGTTGGCAATTTGGCCAAACTGTTCTCCAAATATACTATTGCCAAACCTCCGTTCAATAGAGTGGATGTCAAACTGTCGGTCAACTAAGATTTACAAATATTTCGCGTCCGATCCTTTTAATTAACTCTCGATCATCTTTTAACAACGAAATGATTCAAAATCGTTGGATCTTCGTCAATACACATCAATGGTGGACTTCAACATGCGTTTAGCTAGATTTCTGTCATCTACCCAAATTTCTGAGAATTATTATTTTATTTGCAAAATACTTTATGTTAAAATTAATTACAAAGTTTTGTAATTATGATCAGTTTGATCATGGATGAATGTAATTACTGAATATTATTATTTAAACAAATTAATTAGGAGACAAACACCCAAGAGGACTGTTGAATGAGTGTTCACTGACCCACTAGGAGGAATGGAAGCTGTTGGAAAATATGGGACAAATGGTAGCAGTTGCATCACACCACTAGCTGTTGGTTATGGGACAACTACCCCTAAAAATAGGGCATTATCCCCCAGGTGGAGGGAGTGAGCAAGCAGCTCATTTAATGACCCAGTAACATCTGAAAAGGCCTAGGTAGTCTATAAAGGCAAATTCGAATTGAGCAGGCAGCTCTTAATCAATATTTCTGCAGAATATTTTCCTCATGTGCATCAGGTGATCATTGAGAGATTCAAATAGGGAGGCTAGTGGTGACTAAAATCTTAAGTCTGCATATTGTTGAGAAGAAACAGAGTTGCTGGTGCAGGTCTATTGGATGGTTAGCTATTGAAGATTCAGAAGTTAATTGCTACAGCAAGAAGAAATCCTAATTCCCGAGTTTCTTCCTCATGGTGGTTCAGTGAACAGGCTTGGGGGTCCTAAGACAGTACTTGACTGTTTTCAGGAATTGGTTGGGTGGAACAGTCTTCTTGGGCTGTTTGTTGCCCTACATATTTTCTCAGGTTCTACAGGTTTTCTACTTATTCTCAGTTAATAAATCTGTTCTGTTTAATTAGTATTTTCTATTTTCTACTTCGAAAAAGAATTTAATCCTAGATTTGTTAAAAGTTTGAATGTTTCAGTTTAATGATAATTTTGAATGGATAAACCAATATCTATATTTTTCCTCATGTTGTTCTGTGCATTGTACTCCAGTATAGATACACAAATTAAAGATAGATTAAAAGATAGGAAAATTGCCATTGTGAATTTGATAGACAGATAGTAATTTATATATTTATCAGTTTTCTGTCCTATAGTTAAATAATAGTAGAAAGTTCTGTATAATATCTATGTATAAATCATAAATGTTTCAGAGTTTTATGAAAAGCAAACAATGCATAATTTCTGTATAGTTGCATTACATTATTTTTATCATTATTATGTACAAAGGAAAAGATAGCAATCATATATCTATATACCATATTATGTTTGTATTGTAGTAACATAGTTGCAAATTAAATGAATGTGATCATCATAACAAGACTGTACATAACAATCATCACACAGTTTCCACAAGGCACATACACACCCTGTTTGCATATCTTATTATATCCTTTTCTATAAATTTACAGTTCAAATAGATAATGGAAATAATACCATATTCTACCGATAGATATTTGAACTGTAAGTATCAATTTCCAAACTGAGTTTTCATAATAACATCTAGTTAGTTTCAAATTCCTTTCTTTTCTTTCGTATTGCAAACTTTTTATACACAAGTTATCGGATCAAACCAAAAGTCCCTGGAAAGTTCATTTACAAACATTCATTTTTTCTTTTCAAACATTAGAACACAACTTAGGGTTTGACCTATTATATTCATTACAATCGAATTCTCTACCATTTAAACATCATACATTATTTGGTTACTATATTTGACAGAGTACATAAACCCTAGCCAAAACAATTACAATATAAACCTACAGCTTTAAAATCGTTAACACAGATTTTTGACTTATTTCATACTCTTAGTTTTTCAGTTGACACTTTGTTTATAATCTTTGAAAATCGTTAGTTTGGACATAGCCATTACCTTTCCACTCATAGCAAATACAAAACCTATGCTATCGTTGCCTAAGTACAATAGTTCCCATATTTATTCAACGAAACATTGCAACAGATATAACTCATTATCCAGAAACCAAACCACTTAGCACTATATAAAAACGACAGCATAACATTTGACAAGCAGGGTTTAATTCATAGGTTAGACAAGCTTCGGCTCCATTACATTTCCATATTAATGCATCAACAAGTGGAACGATCAAACGTTTCCACTATTACAA
Organism: Larix kaempferi; assembly: GCA_027924585.1. NCBI lineage: Eukaryota > Viridiplantae > Streptophyta > Pinopsida > Pinales > Pinaceae > Larix > Larix kaempferi. The sequence goes on from BSBM01001023.1 coordinate 19,866,326, forward strand.
ATTCCATACTCAAAGACGAGGGATTGACATTTCCCAGTATCAAAAATTTTACAAACAATCAAAACGATTTTGAACAGGGTTCATTCCTTTCTCCACTGAGTTCATAAACCAGAGTTTTACAAAATTTCTAAACAAATTTCAAGCATCCAAACCAACATAGAGGATAAAGACAAATGTCCTTCGACATAGAAGTTTTTAACAACAACTTAAAACTCTTTTGAAGGATCAACGACAAATGACGCCATGGCAAGACCTTTTTCTCGCTGTTGGAATCAACCACGTCATTACAGACCATTGAGGCACCTACGAGGGTTTTTGGAAAGACCCGGAGCTTACCCGTTTGAAAGCTTTCCAACTCTATAAAACGCTTGCTTGAATCACACCTTCAAAACCTGCAACAGACAGAAAGTGCATAACTTAGAATGTGATAACGATATATTCATATCTCAACTGAAAAGAAATGAAAGATACATTAAGGGAATTTCTATAAATTCAAGGAAGCTTACCTTCCTAAGCGAAAACCCAGTTGCTTGCAAACACCAGAAGGACGACGAGAGATTTGCAGCAGAGACGAGTCGAGGAAACTTCCATCTCTTAACAACTGGGTATTGCTTCTTACATACTCAAATGAAGAGCTTGAACACTTCAATGCATTAACAACTCAAACCAAAGTGCCAATATCATGATACAATGCCATTACCATAGTTTTAAGCCTGCAACTAAAAATAAAAACTATCTATGGGACTCGAGGTTGAGACCTCCTGCAAACACTTGCTAACCCTAGAAAAATTCGACAGCTTGTCGGCCATGGACCGAAACAATAGAAACAATAAACAACATTTTTCCAAACTCTTAAACCTTTTCCAACGACAGAGGTTAGGGTTCCAATCGAACGGCCCAAATTCATCAGAATCAACGTTCTCATATGTGCCAATGATGCTGCATTGGGTCGAACAACCCTAACTTTCAATACAATGTCACTTCACACGCAGGGTAACTACCACGATGGATCACGTTGGATAGTTTCCACATCCAGCTCGGAGAAAATACCATTACAAAGTAGTCTCGGCAATCACCATTACAACGATTTTACACTAAATGAAGTGGCTTTGATCCTCGTCCTTGAGAGTTATCATGCCAAGTCTTCAATGCAGGATCGAAGGACGATATTCTGGTGGCTCAACGATCGTATCACATTAATGAGCCAGCACCGTCAACCTGCCAACATTCATTGTATGTCAGTGTTCACTCCCCAACAATATAATTGCAACCCTTACACAACATTATAGCGTTATTTGTTATGATAAGTTAAAACCTAAGTTTGTATTAAGCTCTATATTGCATTCCACGATGATCACCATAGTGTTTTATAAACCAACGATTACATGGTTCCTAGTTATGACATTTTATAAAATCGTGAAATTATATAGGACCACCTTCAAGTTTAGATTTTATCAAAGGTAAGCCTAGTAGTCTCATAATCTAATTATACAGTTTTGTTTTAAAATTGCAAAGATAATTATAATCACTAGGATGACATAGTTCTTGTATACATGAGAAATTTTTATACTATCCTGGTAACAATGGTGTTTCCATATAAATCTTTTATTACAACTACAGTTAGACTGTATGAAAGACGTTTCAATAAATCCATGCTAAAGATTATTATAATAGCTAACTATTTTGTTAGGGGTATTTCTCTTATTGCAAACTTTGAATGATTTTTGTGTTAAAATCATTACACTAGAATGGGAAGCTAACCAATTGTCTTAAGAGACGACGACAAGCCAGCTACGACAACGATAGGAATTACAGCGACAAATTATCAGTATGGCGACTTGCAGATACAACTCTGTTTTGAACATTATGAAATTGTAAGACAACATCTGATAAACAATAATTATAGCAATGAAACCCATACCTGCTCACTTGCGGTGAAATGCAACAGAATTATAACATTTTATTAATTACGACGTTGAATTTGAACTTTATACGTAGCTATGAAACTTCTTACCTGTCGTCTGCACATAGGACATTCAATAAGCTTTAGCATTGCAGCTAAGTAAGCTCCAGGGTACCTCGTAGGACACCCATATGCAGCAAAGTCAAACTGTCAGTATCAATGTAAAAGAGAAAGTGTCGCATCGTATTCCCAATCTGTTTATTTCATTGTCATCATAATCATGTTACTAACTATTTGTTAAAAACCGTCATTATCATATTGCTGTCTAAACAGAAATTAAAGTATGTATAGTACTAAAAACCTTATAATTAATGCTATCATAATGTCAGTTATTACTTCCGAAATTATTATTTTCATACTTAATGTTGATTATCAAAAATTTTAAATTTTTATGAAAATTCGGGATGTTACAATTTCATAAAGATTTCACATTACATATTGAGCTTTAAAATCTGAACAACTTAACCCAACGAAATTGTCCTGGACTGTTGGATCGCCCCATCTAAGATCGACGGTGGAATTGAAAAGTTTATGAGCCCAATTAAAAGTGGATTTTGGGTCACATTCTTGGGTTGAACTTCGTGCATGTTAACCCAACAAAATGCGCGTGATCCGTTGGATTTGATTCCTCCGAGATCGACGGTGTTCTTTTCACGTCAACTTCATGGGCTTCATGATTGCACGCAAGGGCTTTAAATGCACCCAGGGGCTTCAAATGACCAAGGGCGGAGATGGAAAATGAGCTAAAAAATTGAACAAATCACACCAAAAGTTGAAAATGTGTAAACTCGTGGCGGAATAATGATGCTGACCCACCCATAAGCAAATCGATAGTGGGAAGGGGTTTAGGCGCTAGAAAGTGCACGGTGGTTAAAATTGGAAAGGTGGAGCACAAATTAAACCGCTTACCACGTGGAAAGCATTGGTGGAGACCACTGTGAAAAGCGGTCAAAGTTAAACTACTCATCGCAAGTTCTGAAACCACCTAAGCATATGCTATATAAAAGGTTTGTTCGAAGTTTGAAAAATGAAAGTGTTGATTATTGCTTGGAGGAAAAGGAGCCTCTGCAAACATGTCACTTTTCTTCGTCAACCTGCATAGAATTCAACCCCTGTGTTCTCCTATTCGTAAGCTCACTTCACAAGTAGCTCAAACCCCTCACTTTTTAGAGTTTGTTTCCCAAATGGATAAAATTAAAGACATTGTTCCGTTCAATGAAAGTTTAGATGAAAAAGAGGAGGTTGTAGTTGATACAGAAAGGGATATTTTCGACCATGTTTTTTCCGTGGGTAGTATTTTGCAGTCTAAAGAGAAATTAATGGAGTTTAAGTTGCAGGGAAAGGATGTATTTAATGTTTTTTGTTCTTTTTTGTATTATTTTTGTGTCGAACAAACCCTACACTTCCCCGAATTTTTTGGTTGGTGTGCGACAAATTATTCATAGGACGAAAGGGTAATCATTAATGTAAATAAAACCAAAATTCTATGTCGAGTCAATGCGCAAACTATCTGTGAGGTTCTAGGTTTACCTGAAATTTTTTCCCAAAGCCCTGAATCGTTTAACGAAGAAATTTTGGTAAAGTTTTACATAAATCGTAGTCCAGAAGAAAAATAATTTTTTTTATTACAATTCTTGAAAGATGGTCAGTTGCATGAAAACCTATCCTTCCCTTTGAGTATTGATGTCTTTCAGCGAGATACCCAGTTAGATTTGTCCTTGTTGAGTCAAATTTTAGGTCTAGATAGTGATAAGTCAATCACATAAGTTATGTTAGGTTTCCTTCTGCAAGTCTTTTCACCCAAGTCACAGTCGAGTCCAGTACGTTGTTTTAATTTTGATGAATTCCTAGCTGAAGCGATTCATGTCCAGTTGGTGAATTTCCACGAGTTGAAGCATTTCAGATATCAATCATATCTTCTGAACTTGTTCTTGTGTTCAAATATTTATGAATTGAAGTTTCTTGGTACCATGTTTTCTGATGACCTTCCTAAACAGATCAATATGTTTGAGTTCACCAATACAATCATGGCAGAAGTTTACATAATTATTTTAAATGTTGAATTGCCCCGAGTGTTAGAAGAAATGAAAGAAATGTTGCAGCCTACACCAAAAGGCCAAACAGGTGATTGGTTCTTGTATAAAGAACATACTATAATTAGAGTGTATGGTTTTATTGGAGTACCATATCTGTTGCTAGCCTTTTTAACACCAAGGGTTTTTGCCTTATAATTTATTAGACAAAGGTTGCATTCATAAGAAGAACATTTTGGTGTTTTGAAAAAATCATCAAATGTGAAATTACCTCTTAAAGTTGGTCCATTCATCATTAAGACTAAGGCAGCCCTATCTGTAGTAGAAAAATTATTGAAGATCATGGATTTCCAAGAGGCTGAAAGTATTAATTATGATCCTCATCAAATTATATCGCAAATGAGACAACAAAATAGAAACAAGGATTTTGATCATCAAATAATTGAAGGATTAAAAGAAATGACAAATTTATTCAAATTTGAACAAGATAAGAAAGAACTGAATATGGAACAAACAAGCAATTTGGAAATGTTGGTTCAGAAACCAGCTAAATATGATATCACCAATAAGAGAACTATTTCAGAAGTTGATTATATGGAAGTCGATGAAGAAGTTTCAAGCAAGAAAGAAAAAGTGAAACAACAGAAGAAAATTATTAGTATGGAGGAACGAGATTTAATTGTTCCAGAAAAACTACTTTGATTTCACAACCATGTAGCAATATTCTTTTTCAGAAATAAAGGAATTTGGAAGTAACTCTCAGTATAAGTCCAAATTTGATTTCCTTTCATAGTATGTAGAAAAGAAGAAGTAGTCTTTTGTAGAAACTCAAAAATTGTTCCCTCAAGTAAGAAAGTTGACAGAACAAAAAGTTTCCCTTCTTACAGTTAAGGATCCAGAAAGAAACCCTCCAAGGTTTGTAGTGGTGAACAATGATAAAGTTTTTGAAATGGAAGTTAAGCTTGATGAGATTGATATACCCGATAAGATTCAATTGCATAGACAAACAAGAGATGTCCTGTATTATGATTTATTATAATCCACTTTAAAAATTTCTAAATTCCAGTCTGTGATAGCAAAGTTGGAGAGTCAATTGAGGCAAGAGAAGGCAGAAAACAAATAAAACTTGGTCGATATTAAAAGACTACAAATGGAACTTGTGACTGTGGGAGCTGAGCTAGGGAACACTTAATGTACCAAAAGGCTCATTGATGAAAAATAAAATACCATTCAAATTCTCAAGAAAAAATTGAAGGTGCCAAATAATCAACATGCAATCTCCAGAGTTGACATCATTACAACAAGAAAATGAATCCATATATCAAGAAATGATGGGTCACACAGGTAAAATGTTAAAGTTACAAGATGAAAAGCATGCTTGAGAAAAAGAAAGGATTGAATTGTTGTCACAAATTTTAGTGTTAAATACCAATCAGATTGGAACTATGCAAGTGCTAGAGAAGCGAAGGGATCGATCTCTATGTATAGATGAATGACAAATGGATAAGTCCTACACAAAGGAACTAACCAGTGCTATCTCACAAATTAGTCTAAAAGATGTAGAGATAGAAGAGTTGAAAGCGGAAAACTAGAAGTTGAAACATGAAGTAATTCAAAATTCTGAAGAAAAGAAAAAAGCTTTGAGTGATAAAAAACAATTGCAAAATAAAGTTGATGAATTAAAAGATAGATTGATAGGTAAGCTTCCGTTACAAGGATCTAAACACCTTATATGGGATGCGATATTAGTGGAAGTCACCAAATTCTAGTCACATTTGAATTTTATGGAAGATAAAGTTGCTATAACAAACATAGCTCTCCAGAGGTGTAAAGTGGCAAACGAGACATTAAGCAAAAGGCCTTCAGAATAAACTCAAAATACAGTTAGTTTTTAAACACTCTAACTCAATCGGATATGCAGAGTTTTGGAATCAAATACAAACCAGGAATCATCATTTGGGAAAGAAGAATTATTGGCAAGCATGATCATGTTAAAGAAGTACAAGACAAAGCGCAACAGATGCTCCTTCAAGTTCAAAATTTTAAGAAATTATTTCAGGGCCTTTTTGAAAATGGTCTACCTTCTTTTTGGAGTTATGATGGAAAATTAATGACTCAAGAAAATTATCACAGTTTGATAGTACAAGCTCATATGGATCACTCGAAATTTAAAGGTTTGGTCAAATGATTAACTGGAAAGACAATAACTGATAAATTGACCGATGATTTTGAAATATTTGATCAATTTATAATGATTAAGAAGGATCCACCAGCTGTATGTTACACAAAATGCATAGAATTAGAGGTGATGGTGAAAGAAATGATTGATTATGAAATCTCAAATCAAAAGCAATCGAAATTTTTTGAAAAATTTGGGAAAACAAAATATAGGTTATATTAAGAATGAATATTTAGGTGTCTTAATTTGAAATGAAGTTGTGGTTCCTTTGTTAACTACCCGAGTGTTACATCAACCCAAATCAAAGCAACATGTTACCAACTTGGTCGACGACAAAAGAAATGTTCCTAAAGTTTAGATATTTCTTTGAAATTTCTATTTTTAGCGAAGAATCAGTTAGGGTTTATTCAAAGAACATTTTGTATAAATTTTGATTTTACAAAGTAATCGGGGTTGGATTCGATAGCAAAAAAGACAGTGATGTAATAATTTTTGAAGACTTTAATGAAGAGCAGAAGTACAGGTCTATTGGAAACAAAGATTCATATGTTGTCACTTTCTTCAGTCTATTAATTTCTCTTTTGTGAATGTATTTCTTTTTACACCATCTTATCACTTTGCCTCATATTTGACTGAACTATGTGACTTAGAATTCATTTTATATGCTCTGATTCACACATTTAAATATTGTCAATGTTATTTCTTCCAAATTAATGCAGAATTCATCCCAGTTAGATGCTCTGTGTTATTAATGTATTGTTTTCTTTAATCTTCTATCATTCCTAAAATTGCTATTTGTCTAGAGAAATGATACCTACTTTGCCTATGTGAAAGATTTATCCTACCACTGGCCTCTTAAATAATTTTGAGAAATGCATGTGTTGACTCCATTATACCCAATGGATTTTGTTTTTGATTCAACCATTTTGTTAAACTGTATGTTGTAACTAAAGATCTGGCCATTGTTTTAAAAATGTGAATTGTTATGAGTGACCATTAGATAACATGTAAAAATGTTTTTCCCGACTTCCGACTTCCAACAAGAAGGGTCAGTCGACCCTTCATTTATGAGAGAAAATAGAAGAATGAACGACCGACCCTTCCTGTATTGTAGGATTAGTAGGAATAGTAAACACCCAAAGGATTGGGTACCCCTTCTTATATCCTCGAAATATCAAGAATATCATGAAGAGAAATGATCGACCGCCCTTTCGTTTAGTAGAGAATTGGGAACACCTATATCCAGCAATTCACCTATATCCAGAATGGTGAACACAAGAAGGATCAACCGACCCTTCTTGCAGTATAGAACTATTATGAAAAGAATACTGGGTAGAAGAAGGGTCGGTTGCCCCTTCATTTATGAGAGAATTGTAAAAATATTCAACCTACAAAGGCTAGGCCGTCAATTCATGTATATCCAGATTGGTGAACACTGAAAGAATACTGATCATAAGAAAGGTTGGCCAACCCTTCATTTATGAGAGAAATGTAAAAATATTTAATCTACGAATCCTAGTCCGACAATTCCTGACTTCCAACTTCTACAGTAAATAGTAGGGATTGGGACATCGGATAAGTTATAACATATACAAAATGTTTGTCCTGACTTCTGACCTGCGACAAGAAGGATCGACTTCCCCTTCGTTTAGTAGAGAATTATGAACACCTATATATAGCAATTCACCTATATCCAGAATGGTGAACACAAGAAGGATCAACCGACCCTTCTTGTAGTCTAGAAATATTATGAAAAGAATACTGGGCAGAAGAAGGGTCGATCGCCCCTTCATTTATGAGAGAATTGTAAAAATATTCAACCTACAAAGGTTAGGCCGTCAATTCATGTATATCCAGAATGGTGAACACTGGAAGAATACTAAGCATAAGAAGGGTCGGTTGACCTTTTATTTATGAGAGAAATGTAAAAATATTTAATCTACGAAGGCTAGGCCGACAATTTCTGACTTCCAACTTCCGTAGTAAATAGTAGAGATCGAGACATCAGCTAAGTTATAACATATAAAAAATGTTTGTTCTGACTTCTGACTTCCAACAAGAAGGATCAGCCGCCCCTTCATTTAGTAGAGAATTGTGAACACCTAGATATCCAACAATTCACCTATATCTAGAATGGTGAATACAAGAAGGAATGACCGACAATTCTTGCAGTCTAGAACTATTATGAAAAGAATATTGGGAAGAAGAAGGGTCGGTCGCTGCATCATTTATGAGAGAATTGTAAAAATATTCAACCTACGAAGGCTAGGCCGTCAATTCATGTATATCCATGTTAATGTATTTGTAACTTCGGAAGATATTTCACTGGTATATCTTATATTGCTTTCATATGTCATTGTACTTCCGATGGAGAGGTTTTATTCCTCCGATCGTGAAGGTCATTATTGTATTTGACATGGTTATTAGACTCCCCTAGTGGGGTCGGCCCAAAGTTAAGTTGTAGGGGGTTATTAGAATCTCCTAGGAGAGGTCGACCCAGTTAGGGTAAAAAGAAAGTGAAAGTAAAGTATAAATAGAGAGGAGCACCTCTCTATTTATTCATTCACTCACTCACTCATTCACACAAGTGAGAGAGAGAGAGAGAAGTGCGCACAAGTGGAGGAGGAGGAGATGTTGGAGACCATCTCTTTGTTTTGGGTTTTGTATTATTACTCATTATATCTCTGAGGAAGTTGCGGGTATTATCCTTTATGGTTTCCCCAGCGAAATGCTTTGTGTCTCTTGTCTCTTATGTTTGATATGCTATGCATGTTGTTCTCTCAGTTAAGATACTAGATCATATTGAATTAAATGATGAAAATCTAACATGGTATCAGAGTTAACCTGAGAAGAGGAAATTGCACAGCTGTAGAAGCTAGGGATTCTTAATTTTTGGGTCTCTCTCCACAGATCATTAGCAAAAAGAGGCTAGGATAACTCTCCTAAGGAAGGCACATCTTTATGTCGAAACATAATTTGATTTCGAGCATTTTTAGTTTTTGGCCTGTCACTGCTGCGGGAAATTGAGGCTTTTGACATAAGTGGAATTTTGGAGTGCTCTCAGCACAGGATTTCTCTCCTCAGCAAAATAAAAATTTAGAGACCAAGATCGAACTTTTTGGTTGGGTAGAACCCCGAGATTTGTCAAACCCTAGTTTGACTTTTGGACCAGAAAAACCAGAAAACCAAAAAACCATAAATTGATAGAAATTGCAGATCCGAAATTCGCAAGTCACTTTCGAGGGGTCAATTTTTGGAATATTCAAAATCCAAGTGCACCAGCATACTGGCCTCATCCAGGACAATCTTCTTGTGAAAGCAGAATTCAATTCCGAGAATTTTCATTTTTCGGCCCGTCACTCTTGCTGGAGGAAAAACTAGGGCATCCGATATTTTGGGTTTCTATTCACTGATTTATGGAAGTGAGTATATTGGACAACTCTCCTTGAGGGGGCACATCTATTTTTCCAACCAGAAGTTCCAAATTCCAACTTTGGAAAATTAGGGTTTCTTTGACAAACCCTAGGCCAGCCAGCTCCAGATCCAGTTTCAATAATCAAGTGGTAAGACCTAAAAGATTTTCTATTTCCATTTGAGTTTCTCATTAAAGATGTCTCACCACACCAAGCTTGAGGATAAGCTTGAAGGGGATGATAACTTCCGAGCATGGAAGTATAGGATTGGGTTAATCCTAGAAGAGAATGAATTGGACACCTACATAAGTGAAGAGGTTCCAGTTCCAGAGGGAGATGAGGCTAAGGCCTTACATAAGAAGAACTTGGTCAAGGCCAAGAGGATCATTGCAGATTCTATCAAGGACCATTTCATACCACAAGTGTCATCTTTAAAGACACCCAAGGAGATGTTTGATTCCTTGACCAATCTATTTGAAGGAAAGAATATAAATCAGAAGATGACATTGCAGAACCAATTGAAGAATGTGAAGGTTCAAAATACAGAGACCGCACAATCTTACTTTACAAGGGTCTCTCAGATAAAAGAACAACTTGAAGTTGTGGGAGAAGACATAGAAAATGGAGAAATAGTGATGACCACCTTGAATGGTCTCCCTAGGTCATGGGATTCCTTCATTCAAGGAATTTGTGCTAGGAAGAAGCTCATCACATTCAGTAGGCCGTGGGAGGAATGCTCACAAGAAGAATCTCGACTCATAGCTCGAGAAGAGAAGATGGGTAATGAAGACCAAGCTCTCACAGCACACTCTAGGAGAGATGATAACAAGAGGGTGCATCACCATAGCAAGAAATAAAAACACCACCACTAGAATCAAAGGGGTAACTTTAAACCCCAAAGAGATGTATCCACCATTCGGTGCTATACATGTGATGAGAAGGGACACTACTCCAGGGATTGTCATAGAAATAAAGGTGCCTCTCACAAGAAGAAGAACAACAAGAGAAGACATCATGCTCACACTGTATTGGAGAAAACTCACTATGCCTTGGGAATACCACAATAGACAGATGACTACCAGAAATCTACTCAATTCTCAAAGCAATGCTATTATAAATGACAATGTTAAGATAATGGAGAAATGTAACCAACCTTGATCCAACGTTTGATGTAGATCCCCGTTGGAGATTTCAATCCACGCACTTGTAATTTGCAAATTAGTCTTGACAGCCAATATCCAACAAGTACATATAATATATAATTGACATTAACATTATCAATAACAATGGTCCATAATATCATAAGCAAATGTAACCCAATGTATAATAAATGACATTGACACCATGAATGGACGAGAATATGAGTATTTCTATTAATGAACAAGAAGAAGTACAAAGTGATACGACCTCTTGCCGGCAACCAATCTGAACCAATATCTAGATCAATCCACTTGTGCCTCCACCACTTCAATCCTCCATGAATGGCAAACTCAAACTAGAAGGAGTTTGGAAGGTGAACATAAGAGGTTCACAACTACAAGGATCAATGAGTGCAGACTCAAGATAGGGCAAAAATCCACTAGAGTTCCTTTACTATTCTCTTCTTCCTCCCGTCCATAAGTCATATGTGCTCAATATATAGTCCTCTCAAAGGTAGGTGAAAGGACTCATCGAGTCATTACTTGGGCAGATGGAGAGCCAAAGGTCACCCAATGACCACTTTTTGGGAGTAAAAAGTAATTAATAGTGGTTTTTACCATTTTACATGCTACTCGCAGGCTATAAGGATGCAACTCGCGGGTATGCCTGCTATAGTGATGCAACAGGTGGGTAGGAATAAAAATAGGGCAAACTAGTACCACTGAAGGATAAAAATGGATCTGAGTCACTAAAATGGATCCTACAGGCCAAAGAATGCTGATGCTCACAGGGTGGAAGATTTCTGTGTAACAGATGCCCCATAATGTGTGAGGTCAGAGACTGAAATGTGCTACGATGGCCAAAATACATTATAAAACTCAGAAGTGGAGTAATGGAGACACAAGTGGAAAGAACAGCTCACTCGTCATAATACAATAGTATCTCTGAATACATGTCGGTATAGTACAACAATCTGATACAATGGCCATGAATATGCAGTACATAATGGATAGATGTGATAAGTGATCATAGCCATGATCCCTCTACAGTAAGATATGGTCTTCTGCTAAAAAGAAGACAACCGGTGTAAACTGGAGGAACAAATTGCTGGAATCTGAGAGGTGATATCTCAGATGTAAAGTCAAAGTCATATGTAGCATACCGAATGCCACAATCACCTGGGGTCTTCTACACAAGTCTTCGACGGTGCAAGTCCCATCAAGTGAATAAAGGAGTTGGGGTCGAACTTGATGAGACATCGTCTGATTACCGGTCAATGACGTATACCGTTAACAGATGCAATATGACCCACCGATAATGAAAATGGGCATCAAGGCACAGAGCACAATCATCAGAGTGTGAATAAATGGGTTGAAGTCGAACACTAGGATGAATCCATCGATCAGGGGACATTGATGTATTCCCAAAACTGTCGATGGTGAGAGAACCTGCCACTAATGACTGCAAGCCTCAAGGTACTCAACCAAACTCTAAGCCTCAAGTCCCAGAATAAATGAGTTGAAGTCGATGGAACAAGACTCGCTGGAAGGAGGGAATTAAGGCATCCCCCATCAACCAACATGAGGTACTAGCAATGCTGAAAGATTTGGAAGATCTCAGGTGAAACGGAATGACTCAATAAGGATGGCCGACATGCAATATTCAAGATATCTGAGGAGTAGCTAACACTGGTTTCAGGACTTCCTTTGAACAAGAGCATGAGCAGATGGATAGACTCAGGCAGCATAGACTTTACATAAACTGTGCAATGCAGGAGGCATTACAGAGGGCTCCATAATGATTGGAAGCTTAACCAATCGGTGGAGAAAACTGAGAAACAAGTACAGCTCCTAAGGCCCAACTATAGTCCCGACTCATAATGTACGGAGTGGAATGAATGCTGTGTTCAAAGGTGACACAACAGCTGCCAACAAGAAATAGTGACCATAATCCCATCCAGATTTTTGGAATATTTGATTTTTTTGGTCTTTTTCATATTTGGGAAAAGCTTGAAAAAGAATAAAATTGCTTATAATACAACAAGTGAGGGAACGAGTGTCAAATAACTAGCAGACTAATCCCAAGCAGTGGAACATACCTATGCTCAATGCAAGGAAGTGCGTGCAGGATGTGGACACTCGAGGGTGTGTTCCCTCAGGGTCAAAGGGTCATCAAATTGTGAAGGGAAAATATATAAGCTCTGCAGGGCTCAACAGGGAAAAGTGCTCAGGCACCAGGCTATCAATTGAGTAAGCGGGAGCCGGCACAAGGCTCAAGCGGCAAGCAGGATGATGCAATGCAATCACAACATGATATAACTGAGGGGAGTCCTTAAGGGAGATGGCCAGCATAAGACAAAGTAGAGTATGAGTCTTTATCGTAACGTCATGGCGTGACTACAAAGGACTCCCAATATTAAGGACAAACAACGGCATGGGCACCAAAATGCATAAGGGGTTCTAACTAGGGTACCCATGTTCGGAAAAGCCCTACCGCCACATAACGACACTTCTAAAGCAGTGTGAAGGTTCTGTGTCAGTTACGAAGAGAGGTCGCACCTAGGGTTTATGAAAAATGGTCAACAGGTCAAATGCATAATGCATGCGAAAATGACATCTAACCTATATGCCAGGTGTGAAACATACCTGCCATAGATGTGAAATGGTTCAGAACAACTCTCACTGAGGAAATTTGTTGAAAAACACTACTCCATGACACGATATTAGTTCATAACAGCTCAAAATGGCAAAAACTATAGAAAAGTGGGTCCAGGAAATTATAAATAGTAATAAAATTTAATAATTTTCAATTCATTTGCACTATTCACCAATTTGGAGTTTAGTGGGTAGTTTTTACCTGAAACTTCAAATGCCGATCGTGGGAGCTACAAGTGACCATTCAGCGAACCATCCGGAGCAGGTTAGTGGTCACTGCCATACCTTTCATTTTAATGCTTCTATTTCAGTTTTGGTTGGTGGATTTTTTAGTTTGGCCAAGCCCTAGATGGCTTCGGTGCTACTCGTGGGCTATAAGTATGTGGGTCGTGGGTAGGGCACCAAACATGCAGTCAAAAAACTGACTTCCCGCATCTACCTGCCACTGTCTACAATTTTTCTCGCGGGTACGACCGTGAAGAAAGTTTTAATCATGAAACTAACCAAAATTCTCTTGTTTTGCACTCCAGGATGGTTCCAGAGTGGAGGGAGAGAGAGCATGACTAGGTTGATGAGGCCGTGCGCAATAATTTGCAAGCACAACAAGCATTGCAAGCATGTGGCTTATATAAGTACTGGAGTCTAGGGGGTTTAAGGGCCCAAAACCTACTACTCCATCATCTGATAAACTACTGGGATGTGGATGCTCAACACTTCATCCTCAATGGGCAAACATTGACACTGGAAGTAGAGGATATCTATTTCATTACCGATTTGTCCCGTAGAGGGGAGGTGGCTAGTCTTTGGTCACAGACCGTGGGTGGTGGGATCACTGTGCAAGACTACATAGTACGGTATTGTCCCACCAACACATGACCGGTGGGAAGTCAAGTGCCAGTCAATGCCATAACGGATCTGAGTACAAAGATCATTGTGGCTACTCTAGTGCGGATCACAGGATCCAAAGCACTGCATCAGGCATCCAGACCGGTGATGTTCTACGCATCACAATTCTTGCAGCCTACTATATTTGACTGGTGTACTACTCTGCTGGTGTCTATGAAGACACAACTGATGGAATGCAAAGAGGGTAAGGCCAAAAACTTTGGGTATGGTAGCATCCTCTGCAGTTTCTTCTTTGAGAGGGTTCCGGTGTTAAGTTTAAACCAAATAGACTAGCAAGATCATTGAAAGAAACATAATCACAAGATAGACACAGAATTTACCCTGGGAAACCCTCATGGGGTAGAAAACCCAGCAAAGCTTTCCTCAATAAGATGATCAACCAAAATACAAGATGTGCTCCCTCCTTCTTTATCTCCTTAGCAGACCTCCCAGACTAGTGCGCTACTTTTCTGAGTTGTGCAAGTGTGTCTAATGAGGAGCTCACCTCCTCTATTTATATTAGTCCTCGACTGACCAAAATCCCTAATGGGGCCGACCTCTCCTGGAGAAGTCTAATAACCCCTAAAATATAATATCAGGGCCGACCCCCACATGGAGGGTCTAATAACCCTAGTTACCACGAGCCATCGGAGGAATAATCATCTCCGGATACATAATAGGGTTACCTCGGAGGGATGAAACATCTCCGGAATAATAAAGTACAATTATAATATTCTTAGAAGTTACAATAATCAACACTCCCCCTTAACGAGAAGGATATTATAACAACGTCTGTAGGAGCAAGGAGTCATCGACTACATCATACATGATACATCTATATATCATCGAAAGCTTTCTTCAATCTATCATCATCATCACACGATCGTCAGCATCGTCATCACACGATCATCAACATCGTTAGCACACGATCATCAACATCGTTAGCACACGATCGTTAGCATTGTCATCTCACGATCATCAGCATCGTCATCGCACGATCATTAGCATCGTCATCACACGATCGTCAGCATCGTCATCTCACGATCATCAGCATCGTCATCTCACGATCATCAGCATCGTCATCTCACGATCATCAGCATCGTCATCTCACGATCATCAGCATCGTCATCAATACAAGTATCCATACCAATATAAGTATACATATCATCAATACAAGTATCCATACCAATACATCATTAATACAAGTATCCATACCAATACAAGTATACACATCATTAATACAGGTATCCATATCGATACAAGTAACCACATCATCAATACAAGTATCCATACCGATACAAGTAACCACATCATCAATACAAGTATCCATACCGATACAAGTAACCACATCATCAATACAAGTATCCATACCGATACAAGTAACCACATCATCAATACAAGTATCCATACCGATACAAGTAACCACATCATCAATACAAATATCCATACCGATACAAGTAACCACAAAATCTAAGAATCACTTTCTCGGAGACATATGTCTACGGATCAATTCAGGGACCAAAGTCCGGGGATGATACAATCTCCTCTCGTCTACTAGGGACCACTTCTCGGAGACATCTGTCTACGGATCAATTCAGGGACCAAAGTCCGGGGATGATACAATCCCCATCACATACATTTTGAACTAGTGGTTCCGGGATGATGCAATCCCCATCATGTACATTTTGAACTAGTGGTTTCGGGATGATGCAATCCCCATCACGTACATTTTGAACTAGTGGTTCCGGGATGATGCAATCCCCATCACTTCATTCTCGAAGACCATACGTCTACGGATCAATTCAGGGACCGAAGTCCAGGGATGATACAATCCCCATTTGTCCACTTTGGACCTCATTCTCGGAGACCATGCGTCTACAGATCAATTCAGGGACCGAAGTCCAGGGATGATACAATCCCCATCTGTCCACTTTGGACCTCATTCTCGGAGACCATACATCTACGGATCAATTCAGGGACTGAAGTCCAGGGATGATACAATCCCCATTTGTCCACTAAGGACTTCATTTTCGGAGACCATACGTCTACGGATCAGTTCAAGGAACCAAAGTCCAGGGATGATACAATCCCTATCTGTCCACTAAGGACTTCATTTTCAGAGACCATACGTCTACGGATCAGTTCAAGGAACCAAAGTCCAGGGATGATACAATCCCTATCTGTCCACTAAGGAATTCATTTTCGGAGACCATACGTCTACGGATCAGTTCAAGGAACCAAAGTCCAGGGATGATACAATCCCTATCTGTCCACTAAGGACTTCATTTTCGGAGACCATACGTCTACGGATCAGTTCAAGGAACCAAAGTCCAGGGATGATACAATCCCTATCTGTCCACTAAGGACTTCATTTTCGGAGACCATACGTCTACGGATCAATTTAAGGAACCAAAGTCCAGGGATGATACAATCCATATCTGTATCCTTATCAATACAGATGTCATCAAAACATGTATTCTCATCAATACCTTAATAAAACATGTATCCTCATCAATACATCAGTAAGACATGTATCCTCACCGATACATCAATAAAACATCAATAAACCATGTATCCTCATCAATACATCAGTAAGACATGTATCCTCACCGATACATCAATAAGACATCAATAAACCATGTATCCTCATCAATACATTAGTAAAGTAAAAGTAAGTAAGAGAAAATAAGTATTCTAAGTATAAGAGTCCTAAGTCTAAGTATCTAAAACAGGTATCCACATCATCGACCTTGCTGTCGATGAGGCAATCTCATCATTAGAGACCACACTACTCCCCCTTTCAAGGAGGGTCCTTTTGAACCACACCAAGTTTGTCTCGGAAGTATTCAAATTTTACTTGAGACAAAGGTTTGGTCAAAATATCAGCAATTTGATCTTCAGTGCTCACATACTCGAGCTTAATAGCTCCTCTCTGCACCATATCTTGTATATAAAAGTATCGGATCTCTATGTGTTTTGATTTATCGTGAAATACCGGATTTTCTGTCATCTTGATACAACTTTGATTGTCACACATAATCACAGTAGGATCCAATTCTAAGTCAAATACTCCAGATAGTAGTTTCCGAAGCCATACTGCTTCACAACTAGCTGAGCAGGCAGCTATATATTCTGCTTCAGCAGTACTGAGAGCCACACTGGATTGTTTCTTGTTGAACCAAGAGATCATGGCAGATCCAAGTCCATAACATCCACCTGATGTACTCTTCCTGTCTGAAACACTTCCTGCCCAATCAGAATCTGAATAACCATGTAATCTAAGTTCATGATTTCCGAGGTAGTAAAGACCAAAATCTAATGTACCTTTTAGATACCTCATTACATGCTTTGCAGCTATTAGGTGAACCTTCCTTGGTTCTACTAGATATTGACTCAGAGTATTTACAACAAAGCATATATCTGGTCTGGTATTTTTCAAATACATCAATGACCCAATGATTTGTCTATATAGAGTTACATCCACTAATTCTAATGAGTCATCAACTAATAATTTCAAGTTGGAGTCCATGGGAGTAGCCATGGTCTTACATTCCAACATGTAAAATCTTTTCAAGATCTCCACAGCATACTTACCTTGATTTAGGAAGATTCCTTTTGGTTCTTGCCATACTTCCAGACCTAAGAAGTAGTGCATTAATCCTAGATCCTTCATTTCAAATTCGGAAGAAAGCTTCTTCTTACATTCGATTAGTTGGTTCTCATTTCCTGTTAGAAATAGATCACCCACATACAATAGTAATATAATAGGTTCATCATCCATAATTTTGAGATAGAGATTTGGATCAGCTTTACTCTTGGTAAAGCCCATACCTGTTAAGAAACTGTCAATCCTTCCGTACCAAGCTCTGGGAGCTTGCTTCAATCCATACAACGCCTTTTTCAGCTTGCATACATGAGTTCTTCTATCTTTAACCTCAAATCCTTGTGGTTGTTCTATGTACACTTCTTCTTCAATGACACCATTCAGGAAGGCTGTTTTAACATCCATCTGATGTAATTTCCACTTCAACATAGATGCAAGTGCCATGATAGTTCTAATTGAAGTGTACTTAGCAACTGGTGCAAATGTTTCTTCATAGTCTATTCCCTCCTTTTGAGAGAAACCTCTGGCTACAAATTTTTCCTTATATTTTTCAATGCTACCATCTGCAGCATGTTTTATCTTGAAAATCCATTTGGAAGAAACCACACTTTTATCCTTTGGTTTGGGAACTATATTCCAAACATCATTTTTCATTATTGACTGGTACTCTTCTGTCATAGCTTCTACCCACTCCTTTTCTTGAGCTGCTTCCTCATAGCTGGTGGGTTGATGATCCACAAGATCACACATTAAGGCCACATAGTTGGATACAAACTTGGGTTTCTTCCTTTCTCTAGTGGAACCTTCAGGAGCTCCATATTTTTCAGCTCCTTGAATAATGTCTCTAGCCCATGCTGGTCTTCTTTTTCTAGATAGATTTGAAAGGGGGGGTTCTTGAGGTTCTATCATATCATGGTCTTCTGGTGTAACATCTTCAGGGATGGGTACAACTTTTGTAACTCTAGGAGGTGAATCTTCTTCATAGATTTCTTCAAGTTGGCACTTCCTAGATTTCTTGATAGCTGCTTCTTCATCGAATGTTACATCTCTACTTATCTCCCTATGATGAAAACCAGGTATGTAAATTGTAAAAGCTTTGGATGTTTCACAATATCCAACAAATATTCCTTTCTTACCAGAGGGATCCAACTTGGTTCTCTTTTCTTTTGGAATGTGAATATACACAGGACATCCAAATATTTTGAGATGACTTACCTCAGGCTTCTTTCCTGTGAATACTTCTTCTGGAGTCTTAAATTCAATAGCACTATGAGAAAGTCTATTTTGTACATAGACAGCTGTTCTGGCTGCTTCAGCCCATAGATACATGGGAAGATCTTGATCATGTATCATAGTCTTTACAGCTTCCATGATAGTTCTATTCTTCCTTTCAGCAACCCCATTTTGTTGGGGATTGTAGGGAGTGGTTAGTTCCCTCTTGATTCCAGCTTCCTTACAAAATTCTTCAAATTCCTTTGAAGTATATTCTCCGCCATTATCTGTTCTGAGAATCTTGATTTTCTTGTCTGAGAGATTTTCTATTAAGGCCTTAAACTCTTTGAATTTTCCAAATACTTCATTCTTTCCTTTTAGAAAGAATATCCAAGTTTTCCTTGAGTAGTCATCAATGAATGTGACATAGTATTCATATCCACTCAAAGATGTGGAGGGCATTGGTCCACATACATCAGAGTGTATTAACTCCAGGGTACTTTTAGTCTTTGTTTCACTCCTGGGAAATGGGTTCTTGACATTCTTCCCTTTTGCACATCCTTTGCATGTGCCATCATGATTAGTCTTTAAGTCTGGAAAACCTATAACTACCTTGCTTACATAGGGTAGTGCCTTGTAGTTAATGTGAGCAAGTCTCCTATGCCATAGTTCATTTGGGCTAATGGTTTCATGAACAAGAGCTGCTTCTGGAAGACCCTTAAGTTTGTATAAGCCTCCTTCTTCTTCACCTATGATAATTGCATCCTTGATAGACTTTCCTTTGGACCACATTAAGACTTGTCCATCAATAAATGCAATCCTGTAGCCTTTCTTATCCAATGCTGAGATGGATAATAAGTTCTTCTTCAATCCCGGTACATACAATATTTCTTTCATTTTCATGGAGGTACCAGAATGAAGCTTGTAGCTTGCCTCACCAATTCCCTTGATGGGATATTGAAAGTCATCTCCTAGAGATACCTTTTGAGGAGAAGTCTTTTCTTCAAGACTTGAGAGAGTCTTTTTCTGACCTGTCATGTGCTTTGAAGCACCACTGTCAATAAGCCATGTGTCTTCTCCAAGAGTTATAGATCCAGAGAGTGCGGAGAAAAGAACATATTCTTCTGCATCTTCTTCTTCATTTCTCCTAGATCTTCTTTTGAAGAAGGTCCTTTCTTCTTCTTCTTCTTCGCTTCTAGGTCTTTTATTGTGAGGCCTTTCTTCCTCTTCTACTTCTTCTTCACTATCATCTTCTGCAAGATGTGCTTGATGTCTTTTGTAATGAGAACCCTTTTTCTTCTGCAGAGGGCAATCTCTAGCAAGGTGTCCTATTTTGTGACAAGAAAAACATTGGAAAGAGGAGTAATCTCTTCTTTGAGTAGTTCCTCTTTTCTTTTGAAATCTATGTGGAGGATGAGACTCCTTGTGACTAATCTTTTTGGAGTAGGATTGATTCCTTCTTCTCTTGGTGTGGGTGGCCAAGGCTTGGTCATCTTCTTTGAGCAAGGCTTCTCAGTTTGCAACCCCAGCCTCCTCTTGTACACAATCCTCCCAAACTACATCAAACTTCATACTTTCTTTTCTGGCACACATAGTTTGAATGAATGACTCCCAAGGTCTAGTGAGACCATTTAGAGCTGTCATCACAAGTTCATCTTCATCAAGAGTATCACCAATGGCATCTAGTTTCTCCTTGATTTGGGAGACCCTTGAGAAGTAGTCTTGAATGGATTCTCCTTTGTGCATCTTGGTGCTCTTCAACTGAGTCCTTAGGTTCATCTTCCTATTGATGTTCTTTCCTTCATACATTCTTCCTAAGGCATCATACATTTCCTTTGGAGTTTTCTTGGAGGCCACTTGGGGAATCAAGTGGTCTTTAATAGAATCTGCTATGATTCTCTTTGCCCTAATCAAATCCTTCCTATGCTTCTCTTTGGCTTCATCTCCTTCCGGTTCTGCAACTTCATCCTTGATATAATGAGCAAGGTCATTTTCTTCAAGAATGAGACCAATTCTGTATTTCCATGCTCGGAAATTTTCTATACCTTCTAGCTTGTCTTCAAGCTTAGTGTTTGGAGCCATCTTCTCTTGGGGGAGTCCAAGAGATAAGAGGTAGAGTAGTACTTACCCCAAACTTTAACTTTTCACTTTTCCGGATCTGCAACAGAAATTTCTGGTTTTATCGCACTTTTGGTAAAACTAGGGTTTGACTTTCCCGGAGTTCTACCCAACCAAAAAGTTCGATCTAGGGCTCAAAAGATTGGTCTTGACAAGGGCTATCCATCCATGTAATCAGAATTCAATAATACCAACTTTTTGTAGAAGTCAATTTCTGGTTTATCGCACTTTTGGTAAAACTAGGGTTTGACTTTTCCGGAGTTCTACCCAACCAAAAAGTTCGATCTAGGGCTCAAAAGATTGGTCTTGACAAGGGCTATCCAGCCATGTAATCAGAATTCAATAATACCAACTTTTTGCAGAAACCCTAACCTTCACCGGAGAGAGAGAGAGAGAGATATTCTTACCTTGTGAAAGATGTTCTATTCAGACTAGCTCTGATACCATGTTAAGTTTAAACCAAATAGACTAGCAAGATCACTGAAAGAAACATAATCACAAGATAGACACAGAATTTACCCTGGGAAACCCTCATGGGGTAGAAAACCCAGCAAAGCTTTCCTCAATAAGATGATCAACCAAAATACAAGATGTGCTCCCTTCTTCTTTATCTCCTTAGCAGACCTCCCAGACTAGTGCGCTACTTTTCTGAGTTGTGCAAGTGTGTCTAATGAGGAGCTCACCTCCTCTATTTATATTAGTCCTCGACTGACCAAAATCCCTAATGGGGCCGACCTCTCCTGGAGAAGTCTAATAACCCCTAAAATATAATATCAGGGCCGACCCCCACATGGAGGGTCTAATAACCCTAGTTACCACGAGCCATCGGAGGAATAATCATCTCCGGATACATAATAGGGTTACCTCGGAGGGATGAAACATCTCTGGAATAATAAAGTACAATTATAATATTCTTAGAAGTTACAATAATCAACATCCGGGACTTAGTCCGAGGGTGGATGTCCCTCCTCACAGTCTCCGTGATCCATCCCTGACCCGGTGGGCTGAGATCCTGACACGACAAGGTGGTGGCCATCTGGCGTCACCATATACTGAGGAGTTCTTCCGCTGGTGGAACCGGTAGGTGATCGCTATCGAGGACTACCCCTATGCGGGGATAGACTTCAGACAGGATCGTGACTTGCCGCTCCCACTAGGCATAGCTTTCAGAGACATCGGTGAGTACTCTTTCGGTTTTGCGTTTATTAAATTTTTATGGATTTTCTTATTATAGTTGAAATGCAAAAAATCTCTTTGGTGGTAGTATCATGTGCTAATGGGTGACTGTTTTCTCGCAAACAAAGGCCCAGTGAGACCCGAGGGCTTCCGAGACATGGTCGTTGGGGTAGGGATGAGGTGGCAGCGGATGCTGTAGTAGGGCGCACACTCCAGACGTTGTGGCGCAAAATATCATGGATGGTTGCTCGAGTACCACTGATAGAGGTAGCCCGACTACCTGAGGCTATGCAGCGCTAGGTAGTGGGTGTTCCTGCTGAGTGGGTACGACTACTGCAGCGGATGGCCAACACAGTACAGTACTACTATGAGACACATCCCGTCGAGGCGGCAGCTAGACCTCCTCGGAGGGAATATATATCCCAGGGTCTCATCATTTTCTATCGATATGTATATGTTTGAGGGCTACAGGCTCCAGTTTTGTATGACACTACCATTTTTGGATGTATTTATATATATATACAACTTTGGTTCTCGGTTCTACTATGTTTGTATGTTACAAATGTATGAATGTCTTTGTATTTACGTGCTCATGATGAATGTGACAAATGCCAATCTAATACATAGTTAGCGTATGCATCAATATATAATTATGACTTCTCGGAATATGAATATATGTAATTGAAACAAAATGTCTCTCCAACAGTCGTATCTTAAGGAATATCCATAGTAATGTAGGGTCTCGTACACTGTACTGCCCATTCAGCTGAGACACAACTAGTTGTGAATCTAGGCGGACTTCTAAAGATTGTATGTCATGTGAAATGGCATCCCGAAGTAGCTCAACAATGACACTATACTCATCCACATTATTAGACGTAGGATCGAGACAAGCACCTCCTGAAGACACAACTAGGTGGTCAGGTGAAAAGATAACCTAGGCAACAGAAGCAAGCTACTGCATATGTTGGCTAGCACCATCCGCGAAACCTAAGAACGTAGGACATGCCGTTGACATCTGTCAATCAAATAGAGGCTAATCAGCAGACTTAACAACCAAAAAGGCAATCTAAACTATGTACAGAAAAACTATACAATAGTGTACAGAAGTATTAGCTCGAACCAAAGGTTCAAGCGTAATACCGCTTGAGGTAGAGCCCATTTCTAGGCTCCTTCAAGACAACTCCCTCATAGTCTTCTAACTCATAAGCTCCTTTTTCAAGGACACGCCTCACAATGTAAGGACCGTGCCACATGGGATTGAACTTGCCTACCCCTAGGGGTTCTTTAGCTTGGTCATACAAGAGTACCAAGTCACCTTCATCATATTGCCGGGGACGAACAGACCTATCATATTGGACCTTGACATGACGCTTGTTAACATCAATGGCTACAGTGGCATCTCGACGGTGCTTGTCAAGTTGCTCAAGGTGTATTAAACACTGCTCAATCTTCGTCGTATCAGGGAGGAGCTCTATGGCTAGCTTGAGCGAAGGGATTTCGCATTCAATCGGTAAAAGTGACTCCACACCATGAACTAACTGGAATGGTGAGAACCCGGTGGTAGTCTTAACTGCGGTTTGATATGCCCACAAAGCAGGATATAACATGATATGCCAATTGGTCTTGCTTTGTTGGATGGTACGTTGGAGAATGGTCTTCAAAGACTTATTTACTGCTTCAACCTGACCATTCGCTTGAGGATAGTAGGAAGACAAGTGGTCCTGATGAAACCCAAGTTTGAGAGACAAATCCCCCATCATCTTATTTTGAAAGTGACTACCATGGTCAGTGACAATCTCTTTCGGGATACCGAATCGAGTGATAATCTGGTTGAACACGAAATGGGCTGTAGTAGCACCGTTGGCTTTAACAGTAGGCATGGCCTCAACCCGTTTGGAAAAATAATCCACGACCACGATAATATGGTGATGCCCCCCAGTCGAAGCTGGTTTGCAATCCATGAAATCTATCCCCCACTTGGTGAAGGGACCAACAGTGACGACCGGATGGAGGGGCGCTGGATGCGAGTGTATGTTCCGAGAAAACACCTGGCAAGGGTGACATCTCTTCACAGCGTTAATACAATCTTTAAAGATAGTAGGCCAAAAATAACCAGCTCGCATGATACGCTGGGCTGTAGCAAGCCCGGATAAGTGACCGCCACACGCCCCCGCATGGAAATCATTAAGTACCCGTTCCACTTCTTCGTGAGTCAAGCAAAGACGGAGAATGGAATCCTTTCCTCGCTGATACAAAGTGTCACTGACGATAGTATAATCTTTAGTGTGATGTCTCACACGCCGTCACTCGTCTTGTGAATAATGCGGAGGAAACTTCAAAGTTTGGAGATATACAATGACATCCCCATACCAAGGGTCCTCGGTCGAGATAAGAAATAAGTGTTCATACACAAAGGAATCTTCATGAATGACATCCTCGTCAAGCCATGGAAGGTCTGACATAAGCTCAGCGAACACCAATGATTTCACCGATTTTGCTGAAGCAAAATTGAGATCAAATTCCTGAAGGATCACAATCCATTTATTATACTTACCCCCGATAAGGTGTCGTGATAGCACGAACTGAAATGGATTGATGTGAGCTACAACGGTGGTTGTTCGAAGCAAAATGTAATGCCGTAACCACTGGACTGCGTGAACAGTCGCAAGTGCCAGCTTTTCTACGTGAGTATATCTTAGTTCAGCGTTTACTAAATTTCGACTGAGATAATAGATAACATGCTCGACGAGCGCATCATCTACATGAACCAAGACCATGCCAATAGTCTCTTGAGACGTGGCCACATAAAGAATGAAATCTCGTGTAAAGTCTGGCAGACTAAGTACAGGGGCCGATACCAAAGATTTCTTAAGAGCGTCAAAAGACTGCTGGGCTCGCTCATCCCAGATAAAAGGTGTGTCTTTCTTCAATAGGCGTGCGAAACCTTTAGTAATACTAGCATAGTTAGCTATAAACCGACGCAGAAAAGTAGCTCTCCCTTGGAGGCTCTGAAGTTGTAACAGATTACGCGGAGGAGGCAACTGAAGTATTGCCTCAACTTTGAGAGGATCGACTCTAATACCCTCCTTCGAAATTATGAATCCTAGAAGGTGACCAGTCTTAACAGCGAAGATGCATTTGTTTGGATTCAATCGAATTTTGTAGTGGATACATTGTTCGAGAATCATACGGAGGTGCTTGGGGTGGTCCACTCTCTTGCGAGAATGGTTAGCAAGATCATCCAAGAAAACTTCCATAATCATCTTAAGATCATGAAAGGCATAGGTCATGGCTCGTTGAAAAGTAGCTCCGGCGTTTTTGAGGCCGAAGGGCATTTTTCGATACGCAAATATTCCCCATGGACAAATAATTGTCGTCTTATGTTGGTCCGTGGGTTTGATTTGAATCTGATTATAACCCAAGAATCCATTCATGGATGAAAAAATCTCACTCCCCGCACAAGCATCCAATATTTGGTCAATGAATGGCATGGGGAAGTTGTCTTTCAGACATGCACGGTTGAAATCTCTAAAATCAGTGCATACACGGATCATTCCCTGCTTCTTATCCACATGAACGGGGTTTGACACCCATTCGGTAAGGGGAACGGGGTAGATGAAACCAACTTTGAGCAATTTCTCCACCTTTGCCTTAATAGCAGCTGACTTCCTAGGGTTCACAGCACGTAAGCTTTGTCGAACTGGTTTAGCATCAGGATACGTTCTAATATCATGTTCAACAATGCATGGATCTATTCCTAGCATCTCCTCATATGACCAGACGAAAGCTTCCCGGAGTTCAGTAAACAAGTCAGTGTAAATAGCAATCTCCTTAGGAGTGCAATCGGCACCGACGTAAACGTTCTCTACCTTTCCGGGAATGAGAGAGATGTTCATCGAAATGGTTGGAGAAATATTGTCCATATTCCCCTCCATAAAAACATCATGCGACTCCAAAAGAGCCATAGGGTGACCAACCATCTCAATTAGAGTCATCCTAAACTCCTCCTGCTCAATGAGCTCGAGGTTGGGAAGGAAATAGGAGCAATGGTGCATATCTTCCCAAGGCCTCTCACTACCACACATGGCCTTGAGGATAGCTTCATCAGACGGAAAAGTACCATCAAGGCAATCGTGGGAGCAAGACGAGTTGGCTGCCCAAACTGGCAGCGTAACGGGATCTTCTTCAACTGTCTGGGAAGAAGAAAGATCCGGATCTGCAGTGGTTTGTTGGATATGATCGTAAGCGAGCTCCGATACAGATAAAGGCGTAGACATCCTGACATGTGCAATGTCTCCAGACGTGGAACTCGTGGATGGTAAAATCCACGGATCATTTGAATAGGAGGTCCAGAATAACATATTATTCGAAGGAGGAGACACATTGTCGGTAATGGTTCCAATAAAATTCACAGGCATAGAATGGTTAAAAGTTCCCATCAATGAGGGGTACATTCCAACACCTATGTTCCCAATTGCTGGTTGAGAATTAGAAACTTGCGGGACTACAGATCCTGTGGATGCTGTGGAAGGAGTGCCAACATAATCCAGCTGATCGATCGTCACAATCTTTCCTTCATGGGGAAAGCAACTCTAAATACAGTAGACATGACAGCCTTCATAGCGTACATCTAGTTCCGACCCAGTAAAAGGTTGTAGTTGCTGGGCGCATCAACCACTTCGACTTCAATAGGCACGGACTTACCTCCCAAGGAGACAACAAGGGAAGGGATAATTCCATGCGGCGTAAAAGACCTACTGTCGAATGCAGTGAGTGTAGTTCTAGACGTGAGTAGAGGAGGAGAGCCAAGAGCTTTCCAACAAGCTAACGACATTACTGATGCAGAGGCACCTTCATCAACCATAGTACGTTTAATGAAGCTTTTAAGGCAAACCACCTGGATTTGAAAATCCATGTGGTAAGGTAAGCGAGGCTGGACATCAGTAGTATCGAACTTGATAACACTAGGATTTCCCCCATCCTGAACTCCTAATGCACTCAAAAGGGCATGCTTCTGAGAAGGACAGGCTTGCAAAACCTCAAGAGCCGACATGGCACATGGAGTTTGGCCCAAATATTCTACGATGGAGTAGTTCTGGGCGGCTCGAGCATTAGGATTATGCATGGAGTGCTTGAGAACACCTTTTGGTATCCGCGTCATAATAGAGGGCTTCTCGATATGCAAGGAATTGTCAGGAGGAGGGGGAGGCTCATTCCCCAAATTTGGTTGTGGTGCACCATAATCGCGTTGACGAGTAGCAACACAAATCTTCGACTGAACCATATTCACACATCCATAACCACTAGTATTGGAAGAAGACGTTGCCGTTTCATTAGTACCATAACTAGTGGTGGGAGCATGCGAAGCCATGTTTTGATGATGAGGAAGGGGATCCTTCAACACAGCTGGGCTCTGGGCCAAATGCTTCGATGCTTATTCAATTCGAGGACATAAGTGAGTAAGATGATCCTCCCCACAAAGCTTGCAAGGGAATTTCTCCTTATGCCTAGGTTTACGATCCTTGCCAACATTACCGCCTTCCCGAGGAGGGTTGGCATTCTCTTTACGAGGAGTATTACGATTGCTATTGTTATTACTTTCATTGTTTCCACCCCTACGATTATTTATCCCCTTTTTCTTACCACTAGGTTGTTGGTTACCCGACAGTTTCGTTGATTGCACATTGTGTACATCAGACGACGGAGTGGAAGTGGACAAGGTGTGTACCTGTCCGGGAGCAGACTGGTTTAGCGACAAATTTTGCATTTGATTAGCTACCAAGTCTACAGGGCGAGTGCATGAGGACCCCACGATGCCATCGGCATGTGGTCCAGGAACTGACGTAGGCTCATGTCTTGTTCTCGGTGCGTCAGGAATAATGTGATACAAAATGCCAGATTGAGAATAAAGTAGATCTAACTGCTGGACTTTCAAGATAGCTTGTTCCTCAGTCACAATGCCGGATATCGAAACATCCTTAGCAATGTATGGGAGTAAAGACTTAAGGAACCATTCCAATGGGAACTCTGGAGGAATGTTGGCCTTATTCTGACATAAGGTGGACAATAACTCAGTACCAGTATCATAACGAACCAACAACTGGAAATGGTCTAAGAAAACCAAATGAATCTCGTTGAATCCCCTATAGGTGTTTCCGGGCAACTCCACATACCACTTCGCGGTTGCCCCCGTGAGGGTGCATTGAAATAGTCGTAAACGAATGGAATCATGATTCAAAGAGTTGGAGGAGCACCAAAGGTGAAATGTCGTGACATGATCTCCCGGGTCCTCACCACCTTTCCCCTCAAACTTCGGAATGTCCAAAGGGAGCTTGGTAGGGATCGGGGGCCAAGTAGGGTCATGAAACACCGGATCATTCGTGAGCTTCGAAAGATCTGGGAGTCAAGCGTGCAAGGAACGGGAGCTGCGGCTGAAAAGATGGATTATAAGCCCCCATAAAAGGTTGGTTAAATGGAATTGTGTTATAAGATGGACCAAAAGCTTGACCATGAGGATTAAACTGCTGATAATGAGGACTTGATGATCCATAAGCTTGCTCATGGCCATAAGGTTTATAACCTCCCCCTGCCGGACCCATTTGAGAATAAGCAGGTATATGCGCGTTTTGAGCACCATATTGGGGTGGTGGGTGATACTGGTGGCCATCACCAACTGTGTTGTAGTAAGGGTTGCCACCATGAGTATGGGGCATGTATGTACTATTCATAGCGGGAATCGTGTTGTAATGACCGTAATGGTATGGTATGTTCCCACCCCCAGCATTAGGATTAGCTTGAGCAGTCGTGTGGTGGCCAAAAGCGTGAGAAGTGTGCCCAGCCCCAACATTAGTGTTATTAGTAGCAGGGTTGGTGGTGTGATGTCCATGTGGATAGGCAATATTCCCACCCCCTACATTAGCATTACTAGTGGCGGCAATGGACACAAAATTATGCGATATATGTCCACCCCCGTGGTTGGGAGGAATGGTATCATGTGCGAAAGCAGTCCTGGGTTGACGAGTAACGACACGTGTATTAGGTGGTGGATGGTGAGTCGTGTTCCGAACAACATTCTGGCTAGGTTGGGTATTCCTAGGAGGTGGTCGTGTTCCAACATTAGCATGGTTAGGAATCTAACCAATCCCCATACTATGTGAGTGGGTGGACAACATAGTGCCCCCAACGAGGGTAGTTCCCCCAGTGGGTATAGTATGGCTAACACTTTGACTAGTGCCAGCGTGAGTACCAACCATAGTGGAAGGTTCAACAGTACTACGACTAGGCATACCAAAAGAGAGTGCGGTGGGGTTGATCATAGGGCCAGTGTCATCATGAGTCTCAGGCCTCCCATATCTATAATCACGTGGAAACAAAGGAACGAAAGGCTCGTCCTGTTCTTCCTCCTCGGGTAAGTCGGGCATCCCGTAAAGATAATTATCCAAATTTGAAGGATCAAACGGATCCCGGTCAAGTGGATTAGGCCAAACATAACCAGGTTGAGTGTCAGGTGGATCACCTGCCCAATCCTCACGAGGAGTATGGGGGTCAGAAGTATGTTCAACTCTACCCGAAGGAGTAGAAGGATCTTTCCCAATATTGGGATGTGCAGCCATGTAGTCTTCGACGTAAGTCACGTAAGAATCTAAAGACTCAGAGGGAGCCCTCCGGCATCCTCTAGCAATACGGCGTGTAACTTCGAGTGGCTTTAAACCAGCCAAATGATGGGACCGGCGGAGAGTAGGGCTCCGTGCCACGATATCTCCGGAGAGAGACACAACGTCCCCTAAAGGCCAACTATCAATCAAAAACAGTAAATCAAAAGCACACACTTAGAGAAACTACAGCCAAGAGCAGACAAACATAGTGGCTAAATGAGCTCTCGACACTAGAGCCGGTATGTCTCACCTAGGAGAGGCTTGAAACTCCCAAACTATAGCCAGAGGTAACAGAATGAGTTATAGAGACACCCAGGCTTCACTGTGTCGACAAGGTCAAGTCCACTGCACGAACACAACTGTGCTGTCCAATCCCTATCTGACTTAGGACACAAACAACATAACCACTGCAAGTACCCTGTGCGGTACCTAGGTAAGGCAACTATGTTCACCTCAATATAACCAATTCTCAGGGGGACAGTCGCAGGTGGGACCCGTCGTATGGGTAGGGTAGCTAAGCCCGAAGCACAAGAGGATGAACCTCCGGTACCCCCAGATACGAACAAATCCTGGATATATCTCCCACGTTCAGCCAGTATCAGAGGGATATCTCCTCAACCAACCTCCCATGACCTCGTGCTTAACTCTGGATTAAGTAGAGCTTCCTGAGAATACCGATCTATACCATGGATTCCTCCACTCCCTGGTCAGACACCTAATGTTTCGTCTAGTAATCTTGGATTGTTAACTCACAATGATCTATTCCAAGACTCTAAACCTATGCTAGTTGGTGTACCCTATAAATAAAATCAGTCTAATCAATTTTATGATTAAGCGTTAATTTTAGTGGCTGTGATTACTCAAGGGATATGATCGTGAAACTAGTGATGTGTAGACTCAATAGTATGCAACATCATCCAATCCTAGACTCATCTATCCAATAAAACAATGTCATTAATATGCAAAATCAACCAACAATTCCGAAATAAAGATGCAATCTTTTATCTTTTCGATGCACAGGCAGAACCTAAAATGAAGGCAACAAACACTCAATGCAAGATGCAGTACATGGAAATAAAATATTTTTGTATTTTCGCTTATAAACAAGAAGGAAAATGTAAAAAACTAAATGAATATTTTTGTATTTTTTCAATATAAATGGAATGAAAAAATGCAAGCAAAATCCTACTATTCAGTCACTGAAGTGCCGAGAAGATCACTAAGACAGCCCAGCAGATCCTAAACAGCAAGACTCAGCCAAAGGAATGAGCTCAAAAGGAAGAAACCAAGAGGCTAAAACCAAATATTGGTAAAAAAACCAAGAAGGCTCAACCAAGAGAAACGAAGAGATCTGGTCACAACCAAGGCATGAAATGGTCAAGAAAGAGGCCAACAAAGACTCAGGAACCAACCAAACTCACCCAGCAACAACCAATAGTCATAAACCAACAAAAGCCGGAGTTACACGCTACTGTCGAAGGAAATCTTGCGGGTACCCGCGAGCAATAGAGTAAACAGAGGCGGGTAGACGTGGGCAGAACCAAGCTAGCCCGCGGGTGAGGAAAGGAAAATGGGAAAATAAATAGTCCAGGGGCTCAGAAAAAGAAAGTTTTCTACAGTGTATCTTAACGGCCAATCAGTGACATAGAGCTTCAATAAACAACAACTCTAATTATGGACTAATGCTCAAATTTTTTCTCAAACATGGATATTTTCCCCAGCGGAGTCACCATTTTTGTATTGGAGAAAACTCACTATGGCTTGGGAATACCACAACAGATAGATGACTACCAGAAATCTACTCAATTCTCAAAGCAATGCTATTATAAATGACAATGTTAAGATAATGGAGAAATGTAACCAACCTCGATCCAACGTTTGATGTAGATCCCCGTTGGAGCTTTCAATCCACGCACTTGTAATCTGCAAATTAGTCTTGACAGCCAATATCCAACAAGTACATATAATATATAATTGAAATTAACATTATCAATAACAATGGTCCATAATATCATAAGCAAATGTAACCCAATGTATGATAAATGACATTCACACCATGAATGGACGAGAATATGAGTATTTCTATTAATGAACAAGAAGAAGTACAAAGTGATACGACCTCTTGCCGGCAACCAATCTGAACCAAGATCTAGATCAATCCACTTGTGCCTCCACCACTTCAATCCTCCATGAATGGAAAACTCAAACTAGAAGGAGTTTGGAAGGTGAACATAAGAGGTTCACAACTACAAGGATCAATGAGTGCAGACTCAAGATAGGGCAAAAATCCAGTAGAGTTCCTTTACTATTCTCTTCTTCCTCCCATCCATAAGCCATATGTGCTCAATATATAGTACTCTCAAAGGTAGGTGAAAGGACTCATCGAGATGTTACTTGGGTAGATGGAGAGCCAAAGGTCACCCAATGACCGCTTTTTGAGAGTAAAAAGTAATTAATAGTGGTTTTTACCATTTTACATGCTACCACGGGCTATAAGGATGCAACTCGTGGGTACGCCTGCTATAGTGATGCAATAGGCGGGTAGGAATAAAAATAGGGCAAACTGGTACCATTGAAGGATAAAAATGGATCTGAGTCACTGAAATGGATCCTACAGGCCAAAGAATGCTGATGCTCACGGGGTGGAAGATTTCTGTGTAACACACACTGTAGAGGATGATGAACCTCCCAGGAAGAGAGCCAGAGGAGAAATTGAAGATTCTTCAAGTGATGAAGAATATGTATTGTAATGAAGGTAACTAGCTACAAGTGTTTATTCAGAAGGTTCCACCTCATAAGGTGAAGCTAGAGATGACTTTCAGTATTACATGAAAGGAGTAGAAGAAGCTACTACAGAGTTGGACTTCGGAAAACAAATAAAGATAAATAATCTATGGAAGAACCTCTCATCCATTTTCAACATTGGTTAAGGTGCACACTATCAGAGACTCCAGTAGTTCCTGCAAGGAAGCAAAGATCAAGAGGGAGCACACTCCAGTAGATCCTGCAAGGAAGCAAAGATCAAGAGGGAGCACACTCCAGTAGTTCCTGCAAGGAAGCAAAGATCAAGAGGGAGCACACTCCAGTAGTTCCTGCAAATATTGAGAGGGAGTCCACCCAACAACCAAACAAAGATAAGTATAAGTATTGTCATTTCTTGTATATATTATTACTTAAATGATGTTGTTTAGTCATGTACATACTTATGTTCCTAGATTTAGGATGTATATTATGCATGTTAGAAAAGTTGCATTAATGAACCATATACTACTAACATGCAAGTAATTGGTAAGTGGCCTATGGTACTGTACAACATCCCATTGCTACTTATCTAGAATGAAACCTCTTTGCTGACATGTTGGGAGTAGTCCACACTCTTAACAATGTTCTGGTAGAGATGGAAGGCATCTCGGAAGTTACCATATGAATACAGGATATGGATGAATGTTGTGTTGAATCATTGGCTAAGATAGTTGCATGACTATTTCACCTATGTCTTTATGCATAGGAATTTGTTCTGAAAAATTATGAAATGTTTCTAATCATGCAACTAAATTGACTTGTAGGAAAGATCATGTACTACAAGAGAGACTTGTTTCGAAGAACAAGTGACGATGATTCAGCTAGAAGATTTATGAAGTCAAGAAGAAGACACTAAAGAACTTGAAGTTCCCAGGATCCGAGATACAAAAATGGAAGGAGTAATTCCAGAAGAATATGAAGAACACGAGGTAGAAGACCCACAAGAACCTGTAGATCCACCACGTGAGAAGAATTCTCACGAGAGGAAACCAGCATGGGTACAAGAAGAAATTCAAGATGCAGAGAGACATGGTGCTCCAGAAGGAATGCATAGAGAAAGCAAGAGACCGAGACCATTCTCCAGTTATGTAGCCGTGCTGTGTGACATCATTGGCAAAGAACCTTCCAACTATGAGGAAGCAACTGAGAAGAAAGAATGGAAGGATGCCATGATCGAGGAGTACCAGTCGATCATGAAGAATGATGTCTGGGATGTTGTCCCAAGACCAATAGGGAAGTCCGTTGTGACTTCCAAATGGATATACAAGATCAATCATGCTGAAGATGGCAACATAGAGAAATACAAGGCAAGATTTGTGGCACGTGGCTTCTCCCAGAAAGAAGGGATATACTATGAGGAGACATATTCACTTGTA
Organism: Larix kaempferi; assembly: GCA_027924585.1. NCBI lineage: Eukaryota > Viridiplantae > Streptophyta > Pinopsida > Pinales > Pinaceae > Larix > Larix kaempferi. Next base: position 19,900,539 of record BSBM01001023.1, read on the forward strand.
TCCAGATACACTTCCATCAGAACAATACTTGCTCTGGCTGTAATGATGAAATGGAAGATACACCAGATGGATGTCAAGACAACGTTCTTGAATGGTGTAGTGGAAGAGGAAGTGTATGTGGAGCAACCACTTGTATTTGAGACACATGACATGGAGACTCATGTGTGCAAATTCAAGAAGGCCTTGTATGGATTGAAATAGGTGCCCAGGATGTGGTACGACATGATTGATAACTTCTTGACTAGTTTGGGCTTTACCAAGAGTAAAGCGGATTCCAACCTTTACTACAAGACTAAGGAAGGAAACCCAGTGATACTTCTACTTTATGTAGATGACCTATTTGTGACAGGTGAGGATGGTTTGATTGCTAACATGAAGAGGAAGATTGTTGCCGAGTTCGAGATGAAGGACTTGGGTATGATGCACTATTTTCTAGGCATGGAGGTATGGTAGAGTGCAGATGGAATCCTCCTTGGAAAAGGGAAGTATGCAGTAGAGATCCTGAAGTGGTTTAGGATGATGGACTGCAAGGCCATGGCCACACCTATGGCATCGAACCTGAAGCTATTGAGTGATGCTTCATCAGAGTTGGTTGATGCCACGATGTATCGTCAGATGATTGGGTCCTTGATGTACCTAACGAATACGAGACCAGATATATGCTTTGCTGTGAACACATTGAGCCAGTTCCTGATGGATCCAAGACATGTTCACTTGATTGCTGCAAAGCATATTCTGAGGTACTTGAAGGGTACAATTGATTGTGGGCTCAAGTATGATGCGAATCAGAAGATTAACCTGGAGGGTTGTGTTGATTCTGATTGGGCAGGCAGTGCCATTGATAGGAAGAGCACTTCAGGGTGTTGCTTCAGTGTGGGATTATGTGTGATCTCTTGGTTTAGCAGGAAGCAGTCCTACGTGGCATTGAGTACAACTGAAGCAGAGTATGTCGCAACTTGTTTGGCTAGTTGTGAGGCAGTATAGCTAAGGAAGCTATTGTCTGATTTGTTTGATATCTAGTTGGATGCGACTTGTATACATTGCGACAACTAGAGTTGTGTGAAGTTGTCTAAGAACCCAGTGTTCCATGACAAGTTGAAGCACATTGAGATCAAGTACCACTATATCAGGGATATGGTGCAAGAGGAGCAATGAAGCTCCAGTATGTTGTGACGGATGAGAAGATAGCCGATGTATTGACCAAGCCGCTGGCCAGAGTGAAGTTTGAATACTTCAGAGAGAAGCTTGGTGTACTTCAGATAGAGGTTCCCTCCAAGGGAAAGTGATGAGTCCGAAAGACGTAGATGCACATGGGATTTTCCGACATGGTGGTAGATGTGTTCTCCCATGGTTGTAGATGTAATTTCCAAGCTTTTTTGACATGGTGGTAGATGTGTTCTCCCATGGTACTTGATGTAATTGCTGGATCCATTCTCACATGGTGGTAGATGTGTTCTCCCATGGTGTAGATGTAAGGTCTAGAGCCATTCTCACATGGTGGTAGATGTGTTCTCCCATGGTGTACATATAAGGGTTGAAGCCATTTTTCACATGGTGGTAGATGTGTTCTCCCATGGTGAAAAAGTAAGGGATGGAGCCTTCCCCGAATGGTGGCATATGTGTTCTCCCATGTCGGGTGGTGTAAGTGTTGTGTGATGTGCATCTGGGCTGTGCTCCGTTGACGATGAGACGATCTAAAGATGATGAGGTAACAATAGGGTACATAGGTTTTGCATCGGCATATAGTCAGTCCTGAGATGCTCCTTTAGGTTTTACAGTGGCATATAATCATTCCTGGGAGATCTTGCAGGTTTTGCAAAGGCAGTATAATCAGTCCTGAGATGTACCTACTTGATGGCTTGCTCACAGAGATGATGAAGACCTGCATGGAGGCTATGTAATACCCCCAATTCGACCCTTAGGATGTAATGTGTACTTGGGATGTATGTTTTCCTAGCGTGGAGCTCAAGGCCAAGGCCCCGCTAGTGAAAGCCGAATTTTATTTAAAAGGCAAGTATTTGATATTTTGATACCATGTGCTCTTAAGCCATGGAAATTGTAATAGGATGTAAATAAACATCAGGCAATATAAAATGTCCAAAGCTGGCTACGGAGGCAACAAATGAGAAGGGGCCACGTGTATCCACTAGGGAGTGGTGAGGGGACTATGGGAGTGACCCATAGGTTGCCATTTGTCATTATGTGAACCCATTGACTTCCTTAGGTGACATTTATTCCTGTTGTAAGAGAGTGGTTGAGATTTCAGCCCAAGACTTTGATGGAGTATGGGCAGCCCTGAAATTCGTATGGGAAGGTATGGGCTCTTTTGACTTGTCCCACAAGTCACTCTACATCTTGGGGGTTGCTCCATCCTTATCCCCATTCCATTGTGGAAGTATGGGACATCTTTCTCCACCCAAAAACGAGCTCCCAACAGTGAGAAAACCGAAAATCGCGACTGTGAGAGAACCCCTGTTTTGGGAAGCCAAGAACGTCCCGATTTGGTATTGGACAGAAAAATCCAATGGGGGATCCATTGGTAGGAACCTTGGGGCGAATTTGGGAGCAATAGCTACCCCAAAAGCCATGGAAAAACCCAGTTTTTGCAGCTCAGAAAATGAGTGACGGATTTGGGTTATTTGCTGAACGAAGCTGTGAGAAATCCGATTGTGGATGTGTGAATAGAGGATGGGATTGCTGAGTCTAGTTTGAAGGGTATGTGGCTCTGGGTTGAGCTTAGTGGACTAGCATCCTCCTCCATATCCTATTACATGCTTGAGAAACCCAATCGTGTGTTGGCTTAGCATGGCTGTTTGAGTGAAACCTTGACTGTGAGTGAGCCATCTAGTTCCTCCTTAGTGGATACACAGCCCAGCTCGGGGGTGATCTCTCAGCTGAAAGAATACAGGCTGGACAGAGATCTATGGTTGGGTGGAACGTTGCTCTCACGTAGCCAGTTGTTTGGGCCATTATAATTCGAGATAAGTATTCTTGATGTTAATTCTATGCCCTGCAAGCATTTTAAATAATGATTGTTGTTTATATGTTGAATGCATGATAAAACTGTGTGCATATGTATTGTTAATTCCGCTGTGTTTATATTGAATTGAATCTGTATAGAGAAGTTTTAAAATGTTAGTTATTTATGTGCAAAAATTATTGGGGCTAAATTTACAAAAGCCCGGTTTGTTGTTAATGTCTCCTTCCCTGTTGTTCTAAGGAGAAGGGGACGTTACAGAGTGGTATCAGAGCTCTAGGTTCAACCCTACGGCTGTTGGACCCTTCACAGAAATTTAAGTCATTGTGTGTGTGTACATGCATTTTATAATTGGAACAAAAATGCATTAAAGAAACCTCAAGATCGCATGACTGTTTGGGGATTTTTGCAAGCTGCTTGCATTAGTTGCATTGATGGCATTTTACGAAACAGAGAAAGGAGCATGGGCAATCTCTGCCATCTTAAGCTGTTTTGTTGTTTTGTTGTTGTTGATTATTGTTAAGCATGGCTGGAAATAAGTTATGTTTGTTAATTTCCTGGATAACAGCATGAACAGTCAGTTGTTAGGAAAGCTTGCAATTACGCCTTATACTCATGAGTTTCCTTGCCCATGATTGTTGGTTGTTTGGAGATTAATGGTGAATACATTGGTTGGATTGTCGAATGTTAAATGAATGAAAGATTTCAAATTTTTCCTAAGTCTGTTTGAAAAATTCGTTTAAGTCTGTTTCGGAAAGAATTCCCGAATGTCTTCCGCAGTTGCGGAAGCATTCGGCGAATTGCTCCGAAACTGCGGAAGCATTCCGCGAGTTTTTCCGCAGCGCGGAAGAATTCGGGAAAGTCTTCCGAAACAGCGGAAGGATTCCGCGAACGGTTCCGCAACTGCGGAAGAGTTCGGGAAAGTCTTCCGAAACTGCGGAAGAGTTCGGGAAAGTCTTCCGAACTGCGGAAGAGTTCGGGAAAGTCTTCCGAAACAGCGGAAGGATTCCGCGAACGGTTCCGCAACTGCGGAAGAATTCGGGAAAGTCTTCCGAAACAGCGGAAGGATTCCGCGAACGGTTCCGCAACTGCGGAAGAATTCGGGAAAGTCTTCCGAAACTGCGGAAGGATTCCGCGAACGGTTCCGAAATTGCGGAAGAGTTCGGGAAAGTCTTCCGAAACGGCGGAAGGATTCCGCGAAGGGCTCCGAAATCACGGAAGGATTCGGGAAAGTCTTCCGAAACGGCGGAAGCCTTCGCCGAATGGCTTCGCAGTTGCGGGAGCATTCGCCGAATGGCTCCGTAGTTGCGGGAGAATTCAGCGAATCGCTCCGCCATTGCAGAAGCATTCGCCGAACTGCTCCGCAATTGCGGAAGCGTTCGACGAACTGCTCCGCATTGCGGAAGCGTTCGGAGAACCGGCCCGCACGCCCGGACGCGAAAAAAAAAAAAAAAAAAAAAAAAAAAAAAAAAAAAAAAAAAAAAAAAAAAAAAAAAAAAAAAAAAAGTGGCTAAAAACTTGATTTTTTGATAGCAGGAGCATCCGGACTCAGAATGCGATGATTCCTGTGGGGCTCGGAGGCCATTGACGAGGGCCATGAAAAGACCAGTGAAGACCCGTAGCCCAATACACTCCGATTTGACAGAAAATGGATAATAGTGACTTTTGAAGGACAGAGTCCCGAGGCTTGACAGAAGGCCGGTTTAAGCTGAAATTGATACGAGGCAGTCATAAAGCAGGCACAATGTTAAGTTCCGAATCTTGGAGCCAAACTCCAAAGGATATGGTGCCGGGGTGATCAAGAAGGCCAAAAAGCACTGTTCCGGGCCACTTTTTCGGGATTTTGAAAAGCTTGTGGGCAGTAAAAGTGACCCTATATGTGGGAATCAGAAATTTTACTGAACTAGACATTTCATATTCTCATTAAGACGGACAGCTTCCGTTAGACGAAGATTTTCCAGAAATGCACCGTTTGGGAGATAGCCGTTTTTGGCCCAAAATTTGGAATTTTGGGAAAATGTGAAAAATGAGAAGTAGCAAAACCCAGAAATTCATAGAAGATGAATGGTGCATCGGAATTGAAATCCGTGAATTGCAGAGTGTTCCTTGTTATATGGACTAACTTCGCCCGATAGATAAGTTTTTGTGATTCCTCATAGATTTTCTTCCACAGGTGGCTGAAGTTGGCATTCGGGACCAAAATGCAACTGTGTAAAATGTGCAAAAACTGGAGTGAAAACTTGTCATTTTTGAAGGGATGCAGTTTCCGCACCTGATGTCGGAATGGAGCATGAAGACAGGCATTGGAAAGCTTGTCCAGCAGGGAACCATGATACATGAACAGAGTTCAGATGAGGTCTGCATGTATCATAGATATTTAGTGCAGAAGAGTGCCAGCGGCGGTTTTGACAAACAAATTTTGTTGTCAATATGGGCAAATTCTATAAATGCATGATATGGAAGAGAAATTCCATGATACGAGGAGGGATCGAAAAGGGAATAATTCCTTAAACCCCTGTTTGTTATCATACTTATAATTATGAAATTGTCATATGGCATAAAAATGTTAAAAATGTAAGGGATTACATAGATGTATATGCACTAGATGACATCTTAACAAACATTGCATAGTGCATATGGAAATGCTTGTGCATGAATGAGATATTGCATATTGGTAAAAGAATGAAGTCTGCACATGCAATGAACCGTTAATAGAGAATATTGTGGTTGATAGTCACTATTGATGTTGGTATTGGTTGTAGGACCAAAGATAACAAAGAGCATGGCTAAACATGTTGGGGATGTTGTTGCATGAAGCCAGCAACCTTATGCAGAAAGGATGGTGCAACAAATCTATGATCATAAAGTTGGCAAAAGGACCGAGCAGCCTTGGTAAGAGGCCAACTGATCAGGTAACATCAGGCGATGCTAATGGTAACCATGCAGGTAATGATTATTGGTTCCAAATTGCATGAATGTGGAAAGGGGATTTGGTAAGATCTCTTCAACTATGTTTGAGTTATGTTGAGATAGTTTGCATGTGATACTGGTTACCAATTGGGACTGTTAACCTACCAAGCTTGGTGAGGTGTGGGTAAGTGAAGGAAATGATCCTTACACCCTATGACTGTTTAGAAATATCAATGCATTCATATGAATTTATATAATTCCATGTGTATGTTGGTTATGTGCTTAATAACCAAGGCAAGTGAGGATGAGTGATCCTGATTATGGTAATACAAGTTATATGAGATAGTCATGTCTCGATCATAATATGCTTGAATGCATAGTACTCATGAAACAATGCAAGGTGGCATTGAGTAGATGTGCATTAAGAGATTTTATAAATCTTGTGAGGCATTGTATGAATGCATAGGGATGATGCATATGTTATTGCAAAATAAATAATGGATAAAATGATGAATTGATGATAATTCTAGGATCATTTCATGGGCTATTATGAATGCAAAATAGTAAGTGCATGAAGAGCTCAATCATGATTGATGGGCTGCTAGAATGCTCTGTGGAAGGACAGAGTTGTATGAATGATATGACTGTGGAATAATGAGTATTTACGATTTATTTAAGTTGCATGAATATGGTGACTATGTCTTGAAATTCTATTGTGATAATGACGCATATATATAGAAGTGTAAATATTTCATTGCATTTCAAATGTAACAGCTGAAGGTGTTTGAATTATTGAGTGTTATAATTCTGAGATCACTTCAGTGACTATTATGGCAATGAATGATTATGTGCGTAGATACTCACAACGTGTTTGGCTGATTGGAGTTTCAGTTTCAGGTAGGAAGGTCTTACATATGGCAATGAGGATAAGTCCATAGTAGAGACCGGGATCTACCACATGTAGAAGCCAAAGGTTATGAGAAGGTTCTCATGGTTGAGAGCTCTAAGATCTGAGGACATGCTGTAAGTGGATGCTCATGTAGGGCGGCAGGCATAAGACCATAACGGGTAGAGTGGTGTCACTTACAAGATCCAAACAATATGAGGATAGCCTCATGGATAAGAAAACCAATTTCTGTAGTAGACAGAGTTGCAAATGCATACTGAATTTAATTATTAGTGCCATGGATTGGTTATGGAGCAATCGGATTTGAAATTGTATTGCTAAATGTTGCTGACTGTTTGGCTGTTTAGTAAGTGTGCCAGGAAGACACATTGCAGGAATACCATGACAGAGGTCCTGCAGAAGCCAAACTTCATGGGAAGGGATTCCATGATTTGAAAATGGGTTCCAGGTGGAATGCCATAAGACATTATTAATGTTTCATCTGCACTACATGATTGGTAAACAATATGAGTGGGATGGTGAAGAATATGTCAGTAAGACATATGAAGGTTAAGTAACATCAAAAGGAATTGGGATGGCAAACCGAGGGACTGTCAACTCAGAGAAGGAGCCTCCATTCCTCATTAAAGAAGGGAAATAACATCGGCAAAATGGATAAGTTTTCCATAAACCCTGAATGATAGATATATATGTGTCTAATTGCTAGAGTTAATATGCAGAGCATGTTTTGATTTTATTTCCATCATGAAAGACTGCTTGAAGTATGATTAGGACCTTCATAGCTCACATCAGTAAGGAGTGCACGCCTTTCTGGTGCTGAGTTATGTTAGGGATGCCAATATTGACTACGCCTTAAGGGAATGGACGCATTCCTGGTGTTTCAAGGTTGGATAGTGGATGTTATGAAATAGGTTTACAATTCTAGAGCAGCGATACTAATGAGCTCGCTATCCATTTTGTGTTGACAGATTATACATATGAAACTAAGTGTTGCACCTGAAAGAGAAAAGTGAAGAAAATAGTACTCAAGAAGACTGTATAAGCAGTGGTAACCCTTGCATAGGGTGAGTGGGTATCATGGGGCCATGATAGCCTGCAGTTAAGAAAGTTGCCTAAAGAATTCCTAAATGGAACCGCCGGCTTACATAAGAGAAGAAGTGCCACCCTTGTGTGGGTGAAGAATTGTTATGCGCATTGAGGGATTGTGATACCGTGAAAGGCTGATGCAAGCCTAAGGCAGAGTAGTGGAGCCTTGACCTGTAATGGTCGGTGGCGCAGTTACCTTCCATTGGTCGATGACCCAGACGTATGTGCTGGCTCGGCAATGGAGAGGGCCAACCAGGTATGGGACTGGTTGGGCACCACCAAATGCTTGGTAAACCCAGTCGGCGTGAAGGTGTACTGGTAGGGCATTAATTATTTGATGATTTGGAACAGCCTGCGTGCTGGCCAAACATCTTAGTCCGCAGAAGGATCCCAAGGCTTATAAAGTAAAAGCAGGACCCTGTGGACCAGAGAGGAAATGCACAGTACAGATAAGTATTCATTTTCATTCATTTCTTAATTGAAATAATGAAGGTTTCAAGCATAAAGCTTGTAACAGTGAGCTGATGCATTATTGTTTCTTTGTTGGAAACCTTGGTCAATACAGGAAGCAAGGACCCTGAAAGAAATAAAAGTTGCTTGGTAAATCCAGAAAGTGGCTGGTTGTGCGAGATGGTTGATGATTTGGAGCAGCCTGCGTGCTGGCCAAACATGCGAGATTATTGATGATTTGGAGCAGCCTGCGTGCTGGCCAAACATGCGAGATTATTGATGATTTGGAACAGCCTGCGTGCTGGCCAGACATGCGAGATTGTTGATGATTTGGAGCAGCTTGCGTGCTGACCAGACATACGAGATTGTTGATGATTTGGAGCAGCCTGCGTGCTGACCAGACATGCGAGATTGTTGATGATTTGGAGCAGCCTGCGTGCTGGCCAAACATACAAGGTTATTTGATGTTGTGAAGCAGCCTGCGTGCTGGAAAAACATACAATACTGTTAGATGTTGAGGGGCAGCCTGCGCGCTGGCCAAACACCCAAATCCATAGGCGATTCCAAGGCTTGTAAAGCAAAGAAGGACCCTATGGAATAAAGTGAAGACATCTAGTGCAGATAAGTATTTGGTTATCTTGTAATTTCTTGCTTATGAATATACATGTGTATATGATTTGGTTATGATTTCCTATGAAAATAAACTAAACATGCGAATTAATTCAATGTTTGAGTGTAGGTATTGTTGGAAGCAATGACTATGGAAGCATCTTAAGGATGCATGTGGGCATGTAACCACCCTAAAGAGCTCAGCATGAGCAGTAATGAAAGATGGGGCTAGTGGAACTGTGTGAGTCCTAGCAGCTAGGAATTAGACCAACCAAGTGGAGGAACTCCATGGTTGAGAGATCTGGAATAGACCATAGACACTACGTGTCTTAGCCAAGAAGGGCAGGTCAAGCATTCGCGTTGAAGTGAAAGAGGACAGGAGCATGGAAACCATAGTGGTGGTGTGGGCTCCAGAATGGAACAAAACCAAGAGGAGAAACTCTTACTGCTCCCTCTCTTTCCTTTTTATTGATGCATTTATAAAATTAGAAAATTGTTGAATGCATGCATGATTGAAAGTAAAAGTGGGTTTATTTAATTAGTGAATTGTGAATGCTAAGTAATGAATTGTGAATGGATGAAAATGAAGGAATTCATGTGTATGTTGGGCAAGCATAAAAAGTGTGGAAGTCTCATGAGTAAAGCATGGACTATCCATGTCAACTGGGGATAAACCATTGACTTATTTTTAAATGTTCGGGTTATGCTTGGCCTAACGAGAATTGTAATGATGAATTTCACAGGTGGAAATTGAATCGATTGGTTGCAGCCGGTGCAGGCAAGTGTTGCTAGTGAGCAAAGCGTGGTCAGTTGTTTCCATTGACCATGGCAGCAGACCAAGGGCTATCAGGATTGGCTGGAAGTCTTCTTCAAACAATTGCCAAGACCCAAGAAAATCTTGGAGAGATACTCAAGATGCAAAAGCAGCAGAACGAGATGAACCACAAGGTCTTGCAGGACACTCTTCGTCTGCAGAAAGAGGTAAAAAGCATTATGAAAGCAATCAGTAAGGGAGAGAAAAGTGGATCAATGAAGAAGCATTCATCCAATCGTCCGATTAAGAGACGCTCCAGGTGGGAAGACTCAAAGGAAATCGAGCAGGTAAAGATGAAGCAACCAATGAAGTGTTGAAAATGTGGAGGGGATCATTGCCTCCGCAATTGCCCAACAAGAGAACCTCAAGAGGGTAGCAGCCATAAAGTTTTCAGACTTGTGGACGAGCTGGAAGATCCGAATCAGCAGGAGCAGCTCGTGAAAATCAAAGGACTTGGTCCTGAAATTTCAAAGTAAAGGATAGAATGCAGGGCAAATCTGCAAAGTTTTGAAGTTTTGGATATATGTAAATTGTATATATATATGCCTAGGTCTTGGAACACCGAGGACGGTGTTGTTCTAAGGGGGAGGGGAATGTAATACCCCCAATTCGACCCTTAGGATGTAATGTGTACTTGGGATGTATGTTTTCCTAGCGTGGAGCTCAAGGCCAAGGCCCCGCTAGTGAAAGCCGAATTTTATTTAAAAGGCAAGTATTTGATATTTTGATACCATGTGCTCTTAAGCCATGGAAATTGTAATAGGATGTAAATAAACATCAGGCAATATAAAATGTCCAAAGCTGGCTACGGAGGCAACAAATGAGAAGGGGCCACGTGTATCCACTAGGGAGTGGTGAGGGGACTATGGGAGTGACCCATAGGTTGCCATTTGTCATTATGTGAACCCATTGACTTCCTTAGGTGACATTTATTCCTGTTGTAAGAGAGTGGTTGAGATTTCAGCCCAAGACTTTGATGGAGTATGGGCAGCCCTGAAATTCGTATGGGAAGGTATGGGCTCTTTTGACTTGTCCCACAAGTCACTCTACATCTTGGGGGTTGCTCCATCCTTATCCCCATTCCATTGTGGAAGTATGGGACATCTTTCTCCACCCAAAAACGAGCTCCCAACAGTGAGAAAACCGAAAATCGCGACTGTGAGAGAACCCCTGTTTTGGGAAGCCAAAAACGTCCCGATTTGGTATTGGACAGAAAAATCCAATGGGGGATCCATTGGTAGGAACCTTGGGGCGAATTTGGGAGCAATAGCTACCCCAAAAGCCATGGAAAAACCCAGTTTTTGCAGCTCAGAAAACGAGTGACGGATTTGGGTTATTTGCTGAACGAAGCTGTGAGAAATCCGATTGTGGATGTGTGAATAGAGGATGGGATTGCTGAGTCTAGTTTGAAGGGTATGTGGCTCTGGGTTGAGCTTAGTGGACTAGCATCCTCCTCCATCTCCTATTACATGCTTGAGAAACCCAATCGTGTGTTGGCTTAGCATGGCTGTTTGAGTGAAACCCTGACTGTGAGTGAGCCATCTAGTTCCTCCTTAGTGGATACACAGCCCAGCTCGGGGGTGATCTCTCAGCTGAAAGAATACAGGCTGGACAGAGATCTATGGTTGGGTGGAACGTTGCTCTCACGTAGCCAGTTGTTTGGGCCATTATAATTCGAGATAAGTATTCTTGATGTTAATTCTATGCCCTGCAAGCATTTTAAATAATGATTGTTGTTTATATGTTGAATGCATGATAAAACTGTGTGCATATGTATTGTTAATTCCGCTGTGTTTATATTGAATTGAATCTGTATAGAGAAGTTTTAAAATGTTAGTTATTTATGTGCAAAAATTATTGGGGCTAAATTTACAAAAGCCCGGTTTGTTGTTAATGTCTCCTTCCCTGTTGTTCTAAGGAGAAGGGGACGTTACAGGCTAGGCCTACATCCAACATGAAAAAGGGATAGCTCTGTAGAACTTCCTATGACGAGTAGATTGGAGATTGATGGTTGAGATAGCAGCAGCAGTGACGATGATGATCTAGTGATGAAGACTTGTGCTGATGAACTGTGTCAAGAGAATACCTTCCTAGTTAAGAGGGAGTGTTAATGTATTTGTAACTTCGGAAGATATTTCACTTGTATATATTATATTGTATTCATATGTCATTGTACTTCCAATGGAGAGGTTTTATTCCTCCGATCGTGAAGGTTATTATTGTATTTGATAGGGTTATTAGACTCCCCTAGCGGGGTCGGCCCAGAGTTAAGTTGTAGGGGGTTATTAGACTCTCCTAGGAGAGGTTGGCCCAGTTAAGGTAAAAGGAAAGTGAAATTAAAGTATAAATAGAGAGGAGCACCTCTCTATTTATTCATTCACTCACTCACTCATTCACACAAGTGAGAGAGAGAGAAGTGCGCACAGTGGAGGAGGAGGAGCTGCTGGAGACCATCTCTTTGTTTTGGGGTTTTGTATTATTGCTCATTCTATCTTTGAGGAAGTTGCAGGGTTTTATCCTTTATGGTTTCCCCGGTGAAATGCTTTGTGTCTCTTGTCTCTTATGTTTGATATGTTGTGCATGTTGTTCTCTCAGTTAAGATCCTAGATCATATTGAATTAAATGATGAAAATCTAACAATTCAGAGTGGTGAACACTAGAAGAATATTGAGCACAAGAAGGGTCGGACGACCCTTCATTTATGAGAGAAATGAAAAACTATTTATTCTACAAAGGATAGGTCAACAATTCATCTATATCCAGTATTGTGAACACAAGAATGAACTGCCAACCCTTCCTGTATTGTGGGATTAGTATGAATAGTAAACACAAGAACGATCGGGAGCCCCTTCTTCTATCCTCTAAATATCAAGAATATCCTCCTTGAAGCTATGGATGATCATCCAACAATTCATCTATATCCAGAATGGTGAAAACAAGAAGGAATGGCTGACCCTTCTTCTATTATAGAACTATTACGAAAATAATACTGAGCACAAGAAGGGTTGTTCACCCCTTCATTTATGAGAGAAATGTAAAAATATTCAACTTGCGAAGGCTAGGACGATAATTCATCTTTATTCAGAATGGTGAACACTAGAAGAATAATGAGCACAAGAAGGGTCTACCACCATTTTAGTTATGATAGAAATGTAAATATATTCAACCTACGAAGGCTAGGCCGACAATTCATCTATATCCAGGATGGTGAACACAATAATAAATGGATGACCATTTTTGTATTGTATGATTATTAGGAATAGTAAACACAACAAATCGAGTGCCCCTTCCTATATCCTCCAAATATCAAGAATATCATGGAGTGAAAGGATCGGTCGCCCCTTCGTTTATTAGAGATTTGTAAAACTATTGAAGCTATGAATGGTCATCCAACAATTCACCTATATCCAGGATGGTGAACCCAAGAAGGATCAAATGACCCTTTCTGTATCATAGAACTATTAGTAAAAGAAATCCCAAGAAGGACCGGACACCCCTTCGTATATTCTCCAAATATCAAGAATATCATGGAGATATTATATCTAGATAAATTTGACATAAGTAGCTTTCAAAAAGGAACGAACGCTCCTTCTTGCATCGATCTATTTTCTACAAACCAAAATAAAATCAATTTAAATGGTAAGGAGTAGCACTTGTGTGACTTCCCGTAATATTCTCGATCTGTTTATTTATAGCACAAATACCAAATTAAAATAACAGTTAATATGAAATAATGATCACTCCTTATATGATCGATTCTATCTCAAATGACGATATAAAATGTGCATTCGATCTCTCATGGATAATGCTAGAAGATTTGTTCTTAATCAATCAATTGATTTTGGAAAGGAGCGGTCCTTCCTTCTCCATCGATTAGTCGCCTGAACATTTGCAAGTATACATATAATATACAAACACTAATTTATAATTATAAACATTGTATTCATTCTTATATTAACTACACAATTTTTACTATTTTGCAGATAAAACATGTTTGCATTGTTGAACCTTAGTCAATACCAAGAAATCTCGTTCCTTGATTTGTTAAAAGATCACAACCTTGGTTTATTCAAGCATGGATGGTATGTTGAGATGGATGAACCAGATAATTTGTACCCAGATTTATATCTATTATGCTTGGATGATTAAGGAGTTCCAACTCGAGCTGGAATATTGACATCTGCAGATCCCATTTCCGACGATTTATTACGTGTTCAAGTTGAAGTGGTCAAGAGAGACTGGTGCTTCCTTCTACAGACTGATATTATGGTTTGTAATTTTTGACTAGATCTAATGAAAAGTGGTCCTGATTCAGATACAATTTCCTGTGCGAAGCAAGGGTGGGTTTTTTTCCCTCGTATGATGTTTGTAATCGGTCCAGAATTAATACCGCGTCATATTTGAAGAAATGGATTTTGTCGGTATGGAAGAAAATAATCATGTCTGCGAAAACCTAGTTTGTATTGCATTACATGAATATTGAAAAGAAGTTGACAAATTTAGACCATGATAAAATTATTTTGTACTTTAGAAGATCATTTCTGAACCATATTAAAAAAAATGCGACCAAATCTTCCTTCAAAGCACTCAAAGCAAGTCGTTCTAAAGCGATGATGCAGAAAGCAACTAAGAGCTACGAAAGCTCAAAAGAAGTTCAACAAGAATAGATCAAATACTTTTTGTTCAATGAGAAAGTTTTTTCTATTGACGTAACAATATGTGTTATTGCGCCTCCGCATTTGCAATATTGAAAAGTTGATGAGGAGGTCGTGGAAAAGATGGTTTTATTTCTTGTCTCAACTTTTACAACAACATTGAGAGATGCTATTCTATTGCCTTTCAATAGGGAGACCACGTTGGGATTTCCTCCTCGAAATGAAGACGAAATTAATTTTCCTTCAATAAATTTATATATATTGGATGGGAAACATACTATTTCGGCGCATAAAAAAATCATTGAAACTGATAAATATCAATCGTTCCATTCAAGGTATCGTCATCGAACAACTCATCTTCTACATAAAGATATTCCTCAAAATGTTATCAACAAATTATGCAAACAACAAAATTTATCAAACAAGGAATTTGCAGACACTCCATTCATTTCTCAAGCTATAAAAGCAAGGGAGAAATGGATATCCTGTGGTAGGCCATCCCGCCCAGGGAAGGGAAATGCTTCTAGTGATGATTGGCATGCATAGAGTTTTTCCTCTTATCAATCAAAGTCTGTAGATTGATGCCTGTGTTATGAAATTAGTAAATTAAATATTATCTTTAATTTTATATGTTTGTAGTCTTTCTAAGGTAAATGTATGGATATCTTTGTTGTTCAAACAAAGAATATCCTTAAAGACAAGCTAACTCTTGTTTTGGCATCAGATCGACTTTGGAGCAAATTGATGTGTGTATTCGATAATTACAAAAGTGGTTCCTTGCCATGCTCACCCAAGAGCATCACTCAGGTTGATTTTGTTCAAAATAAAATAAAGAATCACGGATCTAATTTTTTTAGACCATTGCGTGCTCTTGATGAAAATGAATTGACCATTATGGCAGACAACATAATCAACATATCAGTTTGGATGAGAACATCGGTCGACAAAAATGTTTGCTCAGAGACTTTATATCAATATTGCAAGTGAATCAAGGACGAGAGGTCAACCATGCATTCGATCTTTGAATATTTCAAAGTTCACGATGTTCATACTTTCCGATCATAGATTATCACTGATGATAATGTCATTGAAATCTATAAAATTGCACCAAATCATCTCCAACAACTGTGCAATATTTTATGCTACGAAAAGCAAGCAAAATCTCCTGGTTAAAAGAGAAAGAAAGAATCTGAAGAGGATAATGGTACCAAATTACCAAAGGATGCTAATAAAATATTGAACATATATATAAATAAAGAGGGGGTGGGTATGTCCATTGACTCCGTCAAAGATAGTTCATAGTTTGCTTGTCAATGTTGTTATCCTGCATCTTTGGTCAACACACTAAGATCCATTGCATTTTTTGGTCCGACAATCAGTTATGAATTTGTTATTGTTGATATGTGTAATTGTGATAGTGCTTGGACAGAAGAAGATATGCTTGCGTTGTTGTACTACTTAGAATCATTTGAAGCAGCTTGTACTTGTATTTTTTTAGCTGATATGGAAAACTCTTGTATGCTTTCTAAAGCTTTCACACATTTCAGCAATAAAAAAAAATGGTAACGCGGAATCCTACCAAGGGAATTTATAAATATTTATCCAAGGACTTATTTATAGGATTCTCTACTATACAGTATTGGAGAATTAGAAGGGATGAGGATAATTTCTCTATTTTTCAAATGGATATGGATTGGAAGAATGAGAAACTACCAATTATTGATTTACATTTGTCCAAGGTTACCAATGATAGTTCGAGAAGCCATGTTTTTGCAAAAAAAGGACACAAGAATTCTCGGATCACATATTTTCCAGTCTGGTCTCTTCTCGATGTATAGTTCTTTCGTTGTATGCAGGAGGTAGAGTTCTTCGTTCGTTGATCAAGTCGCCATATAGAATAATTATTTCTATTGTGGAGACAATACAACAAGAGTTGTTTATGAACAGTTTCTATCATGAATTGGGTATAAACCAAGGTATTTGTATTAACATTCTGAGATGTCTTATTCATTGTATTTTACTTTTCTCGGTCGGTTATGTTCAATAACTTCTTCAAATTCCTATTCTACTACAACTTTAAATAAAGAGCACACTCAGATATCGTCCAATAAAATTATAGTATCCGATGATGACATTGAATGTGATGGAGAATCCATAAAGAACTACCAAACTGGTGGACAAGATGGACAAGAAGGTAAAAATTTATTTTTCAAATATCTTGGTTAAATTAACTAAATTATGAACGAGGATAGTGACCTTGAATACTTGCAAAAAGTTATATAAAATTAATACCTGCAAATTTCTAGGTCAAGATGATTGGATTGCTTTTCAACATGTGGATCATCCACAATGAGAGCCGGGATTGACGATGTCCGTCGATATTAGCCAACAAATCACATTGTAGATGGATTCCTTGGATAATAATGAACTAGGTGAGGGCTTGGTGGAAAAACGCGGTATCTCCAACAATGTTACTCACCACTCAAATGTTGGCCGGTCATTGAAATGTAAAAGACAAATATTATTTTCTACTTAAATTGATAAAACAAATTTATTCCGAAATATATAATGACAAGCAATATTTTTGTGCAGCTCCCCATACAAATTTTTTATTGATATTATAAATGGAAGGCTTTCTATTTCGCAAGAAAGTCATAGAAAATTACTCCAAAAGATTAAAAACATGGAAATAAAAAAGGTATTGTTGGAGGCAAAAAAGTAAAAAAGGGGGAAGAAAGTATTGTTGGTGAATTTGAATTTAAACACAAAGAAACTTCATATGAGTCACGGACAAATGCTATACAATTTTTGGGATTATGTCTTTCCAAATTCAATGTTGGGATTTGGTCATCTAAATGTGGGGTCAATGAGGGGAAGCCATTGTTTACAAAATTTTTGAGGGCAGGTAGTGCGAAAAAAACATATGGGGACCAAATTTTATTTTTATGGTTTCGAGAGAGATGTACCAACGATAAATAAGGAAATACAAAAAAAATATGGAGAGAGTGTGGGGGTTGTTCCCAATGAAATATTCATAAAGTAATACATTGATGATTGTTTTGGAGGACGATGATGTGAAAGCACATCCATGTGAAAACTGCATTTTGAGTAAGCCCTTTATTGCATCGTCCACTAGGACAAATAATGAATTGGTACATTGACTCTGACAGGGTTTTAGTAAAATGCATGAATCAACTGATATTATAACTTCCAATGCCTTCTTCTAGTTGAGTGTCAGCCATGAAATGCGACCTGTCATTGGCTCTTTCAAGAGCGGGAAACACTAGATGTAACCTATGGAGATTTTAAATCATTTAATTTGTTTTCTATTTTTTTCAGTGACATTGCTATTTTCATCTGAATCTAACGTATTATTAGTTCAATGTGATGCTTTTATTAAATCATTTGAATCTATGAAATTTTGGGTGATTTTTGTATTAATATTTGGAAATCAAAATCTTCATTTACAGTTGCATGTTTGTGATCATTAACTTCATGAACGAAGTGTTGTTGTTGTGGTTATATATATAGTCACGGTTTTTGTATGCAGTCCAGATATCACTGCAACAGAAACTATTGGTCCTGGGAGTAGAGGGATTTCTTTTTGGAGTTCGGATGTTATCCAACATTGAATATTTTTCCAAACAACCTCATTTTGTCCATAATTGCTATCATTATTATGCACAGATGTTCAACCCCGATATTATCAGTGTTTCCAGATAACATTTTGACATTGCTCTGTGGTTTTCCTCACTTGACAACAATGAAATTAGAAAATTCCTTGGCATATTTGAATGGTTGAAGAATGAAGAGAATGTATTTATTTGGGGTCGAGAGCAATGTAAACATAGTACTATTTATAATTCCTCAATGTCAGCATATTATAATGTTGGTGAAGTATTGCACATATACAAAAAGTCGTTCAAGGATGTACTTATCCAATATGGAGATATATAAAAAAATGGACATGTTGTTTATAGATGAAGGGCAATATCATTCAGCAGATAATAGCAAGGAAAACTGCTTGAAAATGCCAACTAGTTGGACATTTGATGATTCACAAGAGAGAGAAATAACTATAAAAACAATGTTGTGTTCTTTGTTGAATCATCTCGTGCCTCATTAAAAATGGGGCATTGGTTAAAGACATTCAACTTCAAATGACCGTCATATTATATAGACAACAATTCATTTAGTGATTTGTATATTTTGACAACTATAAATTGATGTAATTTTTTTTTTCTATATTTATCTTGGACAGTTCCCATATTATTTATGACATCATATCATGTATTTGGCGATGTGTTTCAAAAATTGCATAACATGCAAGCAATATACTTAGAAACATTGAAACACAATATTTTATTGACTGGGTTGTGTGTGTTGTTTTTTTGTTTGCAGATACTAGAAGATTTGGTATTAGTAAACCATTGATTATTTTCGATTTCAATGGATTTTTGTTACACAAAATTCATAAAAAAAAGAAATTTGACTTGCCACGAACATCGGATATTGAATCAACCACAAAGTATTATTTTATAACTCCAGGATTTAGGGAATTTTTTCAAAATGATTTAGTATATTTGAAGTTGGGGTATGGACATATGCACAACAAAAAAATGTTGACGAGTTTTTGCCAACATTATTAGAAGGAACAAAATTGGAAAGAGAACAATTTAGAGTAATTTTAACACAAGAGCATTGTTCTTGCATAGCTAGAGAGGGTTATCATGGTGATGGAAATCCTTATGTATTTCTTAAGCCTTTAAACAAAGTTTAGGACATTTTGATCCATGGTTGGGATGCTACAAATACCGTGATTGTAGATGACTCAAAATAAAAACATGTTTGTAATGAGGAAGGGAATTGTATTATAAAAAAAATGTATACTTTCCAAGATGTCAATGACACATTCTCGGTAGATCAATTATGGCCTTGCTTGCTGCACCTGAATGGTGTGTGTGATGTGAGGCCAATTGCGAATAAAATGAAATTATTTTGTTAAATAATACACTTGAATGTTTGTTTGTACTAGTATGTTCAATTGCACTGTGATTATAATACTTGTAAAGTGTGGAGTTTGGTTTTCGAAAGTGCAAAATCAAAGCTTGAAAGTGCCAAAATCGGTTTTCAAAATTGCAAATTTAAGTATTGGAAGTGTCAAAATTAGCCTTCCAAAAGGGAAAAATCAAGTTCCAAAAGTGCCATTACCATATTTATCATATCGGAAAAGCGCAAAAACCAATTTCAAAAGTGACGATATCAAAAGCAAAAGTATGCTTTTGGAACCAGATTTTGCACTTTAGAAACCTTGATGTTGGGGTTCAGAAATGTTGTTTTTGACCCGTCTTCAAAGTGACTTGGACTAGAATATGTCCAAGTTTAATGAAATAGAATATGTCCAAGTGTAACAAATTCTATGAAGATCACCTTCTATGTTGAGTTGGAATGATTTGATAAATGTATTAATGATCTTTTATTTCAAATGCAAATGCTCTTTGTTGTTGTTTCCTTAAGTCACTGCTAATTCAATTACAAAGAATAATGAATAAGATGTCATATGATTTTGACTCTTAGTTTGATAGGGCTATAAAATGACTATAATGATAGTTAAACGCTCCTGAATTTTGATTATGAAACCTTTATTAAGTTACCTGCAACTCTTAATTACTAGTTCGTAACCTTTTAATGAGTTGGGGGTGGTTCGGAGTCCACTCTCTATCATTATACAAGATTCTAGAACCGTAACAAATAACTCTAATTATTCCAAATAGTGAAACACCTTTACCTTGCTTTCACTCATAACAACGCTTCTATCACATCTGCCTTGAGGATTCTTGAATCATTCGGTCAGTTATAAGAATGACAAGAAAGTAAGATATCCAAGTAGGTGCATTAACTTTCTAAAGCTATGAAAGAATGTTTAATTATCCCCAATCAGTTATTGAATCTTTACTAGTTGAAGGATTAGATAAGAATGAGCTTATATTATGGATTTTGCTAATTAATTCTCAAAAGACAAAGACTTATGTCATGACCTATAAATATATTGTTGTATGAGTATTTTCTTATTGTGTTAAGAATTCATATAAAATAAATATTCTAGACATACGTGGTCATCTAATATACATGCTTTTAATATAATGTATATCCTAATCATTATAGTAGGTCATATTGAGCAACTCACGGGTATATAGTTAATAGTTGCTTTAATACCTATAAGGGTCATAATATATGTGAGAAAAGAGAGTGAGTATGAATGGAAGTAACTCATAGTTCATAAGTGATTGTTGGTCCAC
Source organism: Larix kaempferi (assembly GCA_027924585.1). Classification (NCBI taxonomy): domain Eukaryota; kingdom Viridiplantae; phylum Streptophyta; class Pinopsida; order Pinales; family Pinaceae; genus Larix; species Larix kaempferi. Next base: position 19,921,246 of record BSBM01001023.1, read on the forward strand.
AGCTAATTGTGAATATGATTTAGGGGATTTAAAGCTACTCGAATTTCAAACTTCTCGTGCTTGAATGTTAAGAATGGATAGTATATTGTGTGAAGGAAATAAAGTTCTTTACAAGTATAGTAATTATAACCAGATGGTTAGAGATGAAACACTAAGAATTATATTTTAGAGATTCTTCTAGATTAGGTATGATGAATTATAAAATTGGATTGGTAACATTATGAAGTGTTTACATTAGTTTTTCTCAAAAAGGATAATGTGATGATTAGGGTTGCTTAAATTATACTACTACAATGATAAACCCTTATCATGGGTATGATTCTAGATTGGGTACGATGAATTATAAAATTGGATTAGTAATATTATGAAGTGCTTACATTAGTTTTTCTCAAAAAGAATAATGTGATGATTAAGGTTGCTTAAATTATACTACTACAATGATAAACTTTTATCATGGGTATGATTGTATTACAATGTAAACAAAGAATAAATGATTCAAATAGTAAGCTAACCTAGTGCTTAAATAGATGATCTATAGTGCTTAAATAGATGATCTATCATGTAAGCATTTCAACTAATAGCTCATTTCTTATATTTAAGAATACAAATAATAAGACTGTAGTTGTTCTTAATATCATGTGAATAACGAAGCTAACGTAATAGATGAGTCGACGATGACAAAAAAATTGCACCCATATCCCAAGGGTCTATTAACTACTTGTAATGCTTTTAAAATTGTTGCCTATAATCCTCTGAACATTACACACTAACTTGTTGCTCGTAAATTCTATATATCTCACTTCCCCTCCTTTGCCTAGAACTTTCTAAGCCATCCGCCACATCACATTTCTAGAGCTGCAATCTCAATGCACTTCAAAGCTCCATCTAGGTATTTGCACAGAGTGATAAACCCCAAAACATCAACGTCTTCAAACCTCAATTTATTGAGTCAAATATGCATATTTTATAGACTTTATTCTTTTTCATAGATCATTAAAAAGACCCCTCTTAGTGCCTTAGAGCTAAGCTATAATGCTTCATCACACATGCGTTGAATTCATTTATATTTATATGTTTCATCTTTGCGATTTGGGGCCGACTTATTTGTGTTTTAGCATGGGGATTTTGCTTTCAATGGGTCGTTTTGGCATTGGGCTTTTGGATTATCAGAGCTGACTTGTTCATGAATTACATGGTGCTTTTGAATTGACTGGGCTGACTTATTTACGAACAACGTGGTGCTTTACCTTTGTTGAGTCGACTTGTTCATTGCTGACTGTGCTATTCATTTCATGGATTCCAAGAAGGAGGATTTGATGACATGTATAATAAACTCAGATTGATTTGATGATCGTAGACATGAAATCAACTAGCTCCACTTATTCATCACTGATCAGGAGGAGAAGCAGGACAAGTCATATTATAACAAAAACGCTCCTAGACAACTCTACATGAATTCCTATAATTGCAATTTTAATTTTTGGTAATTGTTGGTTATAGGAAATCGTTGTTTGCACAAATGGATGAAATCGCGATTGCACATTGTATTTTGTTTGTACACTTGTTCATTATTGAGGCATAACACATCATACCACCACAAAACATTCCTGTATAACATTACAAAATTCTTGTAATAACTCTTTGAATTTCAAATAATTGATGGTTACACGAAATTAATTAAGCTTGGAACAATTTCCAATAATTGCTTATTGCACGACATTTCAGTAATTTTGGGTTGTAGTGATGAATGGAACCCAAATACTTTTTCAAATGCATCTCCCCCACACTTAAAGGCATTTTTTCATTGGGTGAACCACCTTCTTTAGCTATTGACATTAATGACAACCACATTTTAACCATCTCCCCCTCATTGATGACAACCCTTCAATGTCATTAAAGTATTTTTGCATTGATGATCCCCCTATCTATGTACTCCCCCCTATCTACAAAGATGTGTATTTTCCTTGTCTCAACTCCTCGGTTCTACCCCTATTTGTTCTTTCTCCCCCTTTGACATCAAGGACAAAGGGATACTTCCCCTAATTTTGTGCATTTATTCAATGAATGGATAAATACCTTATCAATATGTTCAACAATTATCTTTGGTTTGTACTAGACTTTACCTTATCAAAAATTGAATAGAGGGTTGCACTCTTACCAACTCCAGTTTTCTAAAGTGCCATGATGGTACGAGTGAAATCAAGGTTCTCTTGTTGCTCTAAAAACTCCAATTCTTCTAGAATTCATCCTTCAACTTTTTAGTAATCTTTACAAGTTCATCATTTTCTAACATCTCTTTAATTTCTTCATCATGCCCTTGGATCAGGTTTCAATACCTCTTGCACTTACCCTTGTTTCATATTCTATGCCTATCACACCTCTCCACAAACGATCTTACCATCACATTCTTCTTGCATCATTTATTTCTCACATGGCTTTTTCATAGAGCTCAAGCAATCTTTCATTCTTTTTCAATGTATTCAGTAATTTCATTCAACATTCATAGTATTTGTTCCATCTGCCCAATTATTTGTGGAATCAACCTTTACCAGCTTTTCCATTGAAACCACACATACAATGCTATAGGTATGCCGATATAAATATTGTTTGATGTGTTAAATTTAACAAGGCTTCCATATTTGTCTTTAGCACTACCATAATAAAGTCCACACACTATCATATAATCTATAGGATTGTTGAAATCACTTATTGGAACCCCCACTTTGGATTTGGCAGAGAGTTATCTAGAATTGTTCACATCGTAAGAAAATATTCTATAGATCTGTTGTTTCCTCTAATGTACAGTTGTCCATAGATTTTTCAAATCAACTCATCTTTTGTCATTTTTAGTTTCCATTCCTGCGTTGTGATATAGTATTGTCCACAATAAATGACCTATCGCTTCAAAAGTATTTTAAGGGTAACATGATCATATAACAATTATGTCATCCACAACTTTCCCAAGTACCGATACTTTGAAGAAAGTGATGATTGAAACTCATATGAGCCTCTGTTCTCAGTCAACATCAAGACTGTCATGAAATATTTTGGCACGAGAAACCACCACACTCTTGGCTTCCCTATTAGGCAATCTTGTATACAGCATGTCTTGGGATTGATATGTTTCACATGCACTTACAGATCCCCGACACCCAATGGATTTTTGTATGTCTCAAAACATCTATGACTTCATATTTCAGTCCTGCATCCATGTCCTCAAAACCACAAAAAATCTGTCATAACTTCTTTAAACACATGCTACATGAATACTACTTTGAAAATGTCTTTAAGCTGCTATTACATACATTAAATTAGTAACCTTTTTCTCCAAGATGGGACCATAACACAAGTTGTGGAGAGGGTTCAAATACTCCTGGAAAGATGTTATAAGGGTTATATTTTCGTTAAAAAAATGTTTCCAAACTTGTTGTCTCCAAACTACCATAATAATTAGCTAAAAAAAACTAATAGGGAGTATCATAAAACTGCCAAATAGCCTTGGTAAAAGTCCCGCTATAGGAAAAATATTTGACAAATAAAACCTTTACAATTGATATATATGTACACAAAATGATGTCAAAGATCTACCAAATTTAATAGGTACCGCTGTCCATGAATTACATCTTCAAGCTTCCCCAAAACTTACCGGTTATTTCCACTTGTATGCCATCATAATTTTCAGTTGATAAGACCTTTAAACTGCTAAAGTACATATACAAAATGGTGTTGATCCCTACTTTAATAAATACTAAGAAATAATGTTTTGTAGATAGATATCTTCAAATTCTATGCCAAGTTTGTTGTTGGGTGTTTGGACAATCCTTCTTGTGCCTTTAATCTCTAGAAAGGTTATGCCCAAAATTTCATGTTTAACTGTCATACAACTGATCTTAGGGATGCAATGTGTGCATAGATTCCTTCATAAACCCTTCATAAACCATTCGTCCATCTGTTATATCTTAATTACCAGAAAAGTATATTTATGAATTTTCACTTGTTGACAACTGATCATTATGCAGGATATCTCTGTCACAAGTATCCAATATTGATCCTTCTATTTGATTGTTTTTATTGAGGAATCCTTTCATTCCAAAGTCATGATATTGATCTTTCAATAGTGTGAAGCTTTGTTTTTGAATTTATTTGAATTTGTTTCTACCTTCACATTCCTTTCTGACATTGACCAATCAATTGAATTCTTTTGTTCAAAAGAGTACTGTAAGTTTGAGTTTTCATCTTACAAGGAAATGTCTTAGTCTTATCTTTTCCAAAAATGAGTTGCACATGTTTCAAGTGAGAATAAAAACAATGAATCTCCCTGCCATCTTCATCTAGCTCATCACCTCCTTTCTCATAACAAACAATTTCTTCTATTGTTATTTCTTTCTTTTGCTTCCTTCTCCATACTTTTGTTGATTCTTTGTTTTGTTTTGCAAAGGTATCCCTGTCTTGTTTGGAAGACTATGCAATGCCACTTCTACAGAACCTTGCTATATGCCCATAATTGTTGCATTTATAACACTCAACATTGTAACCGATCAAAGGCGCAAAAGGATTATGATTTTTATTTGATGATTCACAAGATTTTCCTTTGTTGTACCTCACATACATTTTGAACACGAACTCTACAGTTCACCGCGTTATGACCGAAGTGATTTACGACAAAAAACAGTAACCATAAAATAAATTTTGATACCTACTTGTGTAAGGATGCTTTGAAGGAAATGTTTTTTTGAAGTTGTTCATGTTATTAGTTTTCACTTGGACATCCGATTCTTCTTTTTTGTTATATTCTCCTTTTATATGACTCTTGAGAGCATCAACATAACTCTCAGGCTCAATAATGACTTGTCGTGAAGAACTTGAGTCATAACCAAGACCTGTCCTATCAGACAATGATCTTTTGATTGTTGAGAATGTTGTCTAAGATCATTGATATCTTCTCAAACTTCAAGATTTTGTCCAATTGAGAAGTCATTTTTTTCAATTTCCTTTCTTAGGCTAACACTTCCACATTCACAATATTCTTCCTTTTTCTTCAATTTACCTCTCAATTCTTCTTCAATTCTTTTCTGCTCTTCTAATTGAGGTTTTAGACTAACAATTATTCTTTCCTTTTCTTCAAGGCTCTGTGATAGTTGCTCCTTTAACAACATGCTCTCTCTTCTAAGTTTCTTGATTTCATCTAGAGCACAAATAATTTATCCTTCAAGATCAATTTCCTCATCTGCTTTAGAATTTTCTTCATTTTTTGAAACTGGCATTTCCTTTTGATTATCTTCATATTCTTAATCAATAGGATTTGTTTCCATGGTTAGGGAGAGAGAGTCTTCTTCTTCATCATCAATATATTATCTTTCTGCATGTGTACATTCTACAACAATTATATTATTTGAGGGGTAGATAATCTTTGTATTTGACATATACTCCTTTCATAAATTGCGCTTATTTTGTCCTTGATTCACGACTGGAACAATCACTAGATATCTCTTCATAGATATTTTGTAGCTTGTCCCAAATCTGTTTAGTTGATGTACACTTATTTAACTTCAATTACAGAATCTGGTAGGGCACTCAAGATGGCATCCATTGCTTTTGTATTGTTTTTCTCATTACTCCTTTGTTACATCTATATAACCTATTATGACTAATTCCCAAACATCAAACCCAAGGGCCATCAAATATGTCTTCATTATCATACTCTAGAATAGATAGTTTGTTCCATCGAACAAAGGATCTTTGTCTGAGAAAGGACCAAATTCATCACAATCCATATGTACTTGATATCTCCCTTCTAGTGGTTTGATTGTTTCTCAAGGAACCTTGCTCTAATACCAATAGTTTGTATTATGGTTATACTGATTGGGGGGTGAATAAGTATAAGGTACTTTTTATTTATTTATCCATTCATTAATTAATTGATAATAATAAACACAAGTAGGATTCAAACCATAGAACACAAAATGTAATTTGGAAACCCAATCGGGATAAAACCATAATAGATTTGTCTTTATGAATCTTGAGTAGGCACCAATCCTATTATTACAATAATAGTAGGAACCAACCTGTTGTTACAATGTTTATAAGCACTGACTTGTTGGAGACTCCAATCCCCTTAGTACAGCACCAACCGTTGTTACAATGTTTGCAAGCACCAACATGCTGGAGACATCAATCCCCTTGGTTGAGCACCAAATCAACAAATATTTCTTAGGCACCCACCTACTTGTTGTCTTCAAACATATGTATACATGTTGTTACATTCCTATTCAAATTTGTTATATTTTTAGTCTTCAATTCTACCTCATAGAAAACAATCTTCAAATTTGCAAAACTGCCCCAGAAACACCTTAGCAAAACCATAGTTTTTATGGTTTGCACACCTGCTATACAACCTCACCGTACAACATGTACGACTATATGGATCTGTACCATATGGTCTGTATGACTATATGGATCCATACGAACTATACAAAAATCCATATGGTCAGACCCATACAACTGTACAAATTCGTACGACATGCTCGTACCAATGTACGACCTATTCATACACCATGTCCATATGGCTCCCTACACCAGAAAAATTATGCTTCTCCTTGAGATGGTTCAAATTCGTGCTTCACCTTGAATGTCGCTTCTTCTCTCTCTTTTCCAAGAGACTAGAAATTAGAAAGTCCTTCTCCTAATCCCCCACTTAATGCTTGAGTTTCTCTTGTCAAATATTATATGTCTTCTCCTCTCCCCATGGATGCCTTTTCTACTTCCTCCTCAATGATCCCGTCGAGGAAGGTTGTCTTCACGTCCATCTATTGAATCCTCCAACTTGTAACTGAGGCAATAGATATCACATCCCGAATGGAATCATACTAGGTGACTGGAGAAACTGTCTCCTCATAATCCACTCCCTCTCTCTGTGAGAATCCTCTTGCCACAAACCTTGCCTTGAACTTCTCAATGCTACCATCTGCAACATGCTTTAAATTGAAGAGTTATTTGGAAGTCACCACAAACTTCCCCTTCGATCTAGCCACAATGTCACACATCATTATTCATGATGGATTTGTACTCCTCCACCATGGCATCCCTCCAAACATGTTGGTCAGATACTTCCTCATAGATGGAAGGATCATAATCAATGGTGTTGCTCATAAATTCCATATAGTTCGAAAACTTCCTCGGAGGCCTACTCTCCATAAATGATCTCTTGGGAGCATCAACATGCTCCCGAGCATCTCCCAATGTTTTCTCAAACCATCTCGGTCGCTTGACAGAACTAGAAGGAGATAAATCCTCCTTTCCACCTAAAGGTTGACTCCCTAAACTAGAAGTCTGTGAACTCTATTCTCCCTTCAAATCCTCCTGGTCCTTGTCATCTATCGCTCACAGCTGATAACTCATGATAGGAATTTAGATACCCCATCTAATATGTCTTCAAATCTGAGACTGGATGCTGCCATAACTAGATTTGCACAATAACTATGTGCGCTTTGTTCTTCAAGCACCCACCAAGGTCTACTGTTGTAAACCCCAAATATGCACTAGATTTGCTTCTTGGTCACTTAGATCTACTAGATCTATTGCAATAGATTTTAGATCTGCTCCCTCTTAGAGTCTTTACTCTAATACCATGTTAAGTTTTCTAACCCCATCACTAGTTAAAACAATTTATAGTGATTTTTCTTGCTTTCAAATTTAATTTTGAAATCACTAATTATTTTATTCTTGTTGAGATCTATTAATATAATTTAATGGTGGAAGCAATGTAGTAAACAAATCATAAAATACATGCATAATTTTCTGCCCTTCAAAATTATTTTTTTAATAAAATATTGCAAGCTTACAAGGGCCCCCATTATTGCAAAAATAGCCCTTAGAAATTACACAACAAACTTGGAAATCCATCCTCTCAAAGACAATCTTCAAATTTTCAAAATTGCCCGAGAAAAACCTAAAAAAAACGCTGATTTTTTTCTCTGCAAATCTATTGTACAACCTCACTGTACAACCTGTATGACTATATGGATCCATATGGTATGGTCTGTACGACTGTACAGATCCGTATGCCTACCTGTACGACATGTACGTAAATTCATATAACTAGATCTCTACGACAGATCAATATGATTGTACGTTATGTTTGTACACCATGTCCATTTGACTCCCTACAACAAGAAAATTATGCTCCTTCTTGAGCTGGCTCAACTGCCTGCTTCACCTTGAAGGCTGCTTCTTCTCTCTCTTGGACAAGAGGATGGAAATAAAAAAGTCCCTCTTAATCCCCCACTCAATGGTTGAGATTAAAACAATGAAGGATTACTCATTCTATTAGCAAGATATGTAGGAACCGTTCCTCCAGATCTATTGCATTCTCTTGCCTAGTACCACCTTTACAAAGTTGCAGATCCTTTCTTGATGTAACAAGGAATATTCTTAGTATTTTTGTATTCTTCTTCCATAATGGAAGGAAATTATTTTAAACTCGATGGACCCTCCTCATGCTTAACCATTTTGAATGTAGGAATCCAAGCCTTTACTAATGCTACTTCTTCTTAGAAATCTCAAGCACACACTAGAATTTTGTTTCCTTTCTTTATTGCAAAAAGTCTTTCTCATATAATCAATTCAATGTAATTAAACTAGTATCCTAGTCTTTCTTATCTTTCTTTGGAAGTACATAGAAAGAAGAATTGTATTATGCTCTATCACAGGGAGAAGAAGGAGGATAACCTATCTAAGAATTTATATCCATAACATCTTCCATAATAATGTCCAACTTATGTAAGACTTCATCCAAATATAACTTAGTTTTATCTACATCATCTTCTATCACTGATAACTTATTCAATTCCTGATGTATATCAAATATGTGATAGGAATATCCAAAACATCTCTAACAACATCATCTATATTATGTGCTAGACATTTAGATTGATAATTATTGTTTTATGTAATCTCACTTCTCTAGAATATTTCTCATCGCTTGTTTTTCTATAATGCAGGAATCTAAATCAACAATAAGAGCACCAACTTTGAATGTAAGAGTGAAGTTTCTTGGGGGTAAGAACATTTATGGAAGGGTTTTGTTGGAGACTCATATGACTTCTCTCTTGGAAGGGGAGATCTCAAAATTTTCATAAGGGATAGAGGATCTTTGGAAGAATTTATATATCTAAACATAATTTATAAGAAGTCGTGTTGTCTAGTATGCTATTAAAAATAAGATGAAGCATTGATCAAGTGAGGTATAGAAGGATAAGTATAATCTTTAATGTGTTCCCTTGAAACTTTGGGATTGGTGGCTTCTTCATTGCTTGACAATATCTATAGTCTACATGGGATCCATTATGTTGATGACTACATTTAAAGGATCGTGATCTAAGGTAATGGGTCATGTGTATTGTGACCTTTCAAACTTTATTACAAGACTACTTATTTGATTAGATGATTCAAGCACCAATATATTTAGAAATGTAGGCAATTGATGTTTCCCAAATATGCATGTATAATCTTATTTCCATTATGAGTGAATAGTGATCTCTAAAAAGTCTAATACAATTGGAGTAATATTTCTGGAACCTACCACCACACTTTCATTACGAGCACGCTTAAGGAGCTCATGGTGGAGATGATAAATGGTTGTATTCATAAATCTTCAAGTAGTAGTATGTAGTTGGAAAGATTGGTTGTGAAGGGACATATCAAGTCCTGTAAGATGGATATAGGCTTATGATAGATCAAAGATATGCATATATGCGGTTAGTGCGTTTAATCCAAAATAAGGAAAAGCCAATCTCTACAGAACCTGAGTAGGGGTAATAAAATGAAAACCCGGTTCTTATGGAGTGCTCAATTAGGAACAACACTCCCCTTCTTACCTTTCTGAGGTGAATAAAAAAGTAGGTCTTCCGTGGATAAAACCCAGAAGATAGGTTAGTGCGTCTAACCCCAAATGTTTATCACCCAGGGGCTAAAGGACTTTGGCCCAGCAAAATGGAGCCTTATATTTGCCATGATTCGCCGGTTACTTTGTATTGTGGTTTTAGCACACTCTGGCATTTATGAGTTCCACTATTGTTTGCTTTGAAAAGCTTACTTCCCCCGTTTTTTAAAATCATAGCTTCTAGAAGGTTTACATGATTTCTTTAAAAACACGAGTTTTTAGAAAATGTGATTTATTTCATAAATGGAATCATCAAAGTATGCAAATTCTACGTCATAACGACTTTCTATAGTTTGCGCATGCGTCCGAAATGAGAAAAGCTTACTTCCCCCGTTTTTTAAAATCACAGCTTCTAGAACGTTTAGATGATTTCTTAAAAAAAATGAGTTTTTAGAAAATGTGATTTATTTCATCAATGGAATCAACATAGTATGCACATTATACGTCATAACGACTTTCTATAGTTTGCACATGCGTCCGGAAAAAAGAAAAGCTTACTTCCCCCGTTTTTTAAAATCACAGCTTCTAGAAGGTTTACATGATTTCTTAAAAAAAACGAGAGTTTATAGAGCATAGGGTAATTTGGTTACTAGATATGGGCCTAAGCTAGCAGGGCATGGAGTTAGTTGAAAGGTTAAGATGTAAGGCAAAAGATGAGGTTGGGGGTAGGTGTGGTGTCATTATTAGAGCTAAGAATTGCTAGACCAATTGCAGACTAATCACCAACAATAGTGATAATGTAAAGTCCATATGTTTTTCCTAGGACGTCATCGAATGCATAAGAGTTAGCTAGTACAATTAGTGTAACAGCTAGAAGCATTAGTTCAACACAAATGAAAATAAAATAATGTTTTTACGGTTTAATGTAAACCCTAGGATTCCGCTAACAAATAGAATTAATCCTAGACCCATGTTATATAGGGTTGACCATAAGTACTGAGTAAGTGTTTGTGTTATTATTTAATAGCTATAAACCATTTGATAGTAAAGCTAGCATAATTAATATTCCTAACCTGTAAAGGCTACTATGGTAAGGGGCTAGGGAACTAGCGACTAGACAACACCATTATTTAAGGATGCTTTAAATCCTCCTATGAGAGCTTTGTGAATTGGTTGTGATCAGATTCGAGTACACAAAAAATACTCGAAACATTTAAACAAGGTCAAAACAAATCCTACACATGTCTAATATAAACTAAATAAACACACAATATATTACTTTAGGGGTGAAATCTACTATGTTAGGCCACATAAGATGGCGAGTGAATTGGTCCATGTTTAAAGCAATATTTTTGTAAAGTAAAAGATTAGATATAGGGATAAAAAGAAGTTATTTGTGGCAATCATCAATAACTTCTTGTAGATAAGATTCATGGGGAACAAAGGAAATCATCTTAATTGATTAAAAAACAATTTCAAGAATATATATAGAAGAATTTGAATAAAGTGATGAGGGAGATAAATGAGATGACTCATTTGAGAGAGAAATATCATTAGCGTGTGTAATGCCATCTATTTCTTCAAAGGAATAACCAATATAAATACATTCTTGGTCATAACAGGGAACTTTGAGAAGGAATCCCATTCAAATCAATTATATGTTGTTGAGAACAATGCAATCAATTTAGAATCCAGATGATATTGATTTCTCTTTGGACACTTGTTTTCCCAATAAAATTTTTCTTCTGTAGATGAAGCAAGTAGATGTGCATCTAGGGAGTTTTCACTTCTTGAAGTACAGCTTATTGGGTTTCTTTCTATTTGTAGACTTCCATGGATTTCTTTGTCTACACATCTTGCATTACATTTATCATCAAATGATGTCCGAGAGGAATGTGAATACTTACTTTTGTAGCACTTTTGTCCCTCCTTGCAACCAAAATCACATGTCTTAGCAAAATGATTGCATACAACATCAACAAACACCAACTAATTCTTTAGGGGATTTTGCAACCTTTCTTTTTAAACATTCCATATGCAATGTTTTTACTATTTATTCATGAACTCCTACAAGAGAAAGTTCTTCAATATCAATTCTTTTTTTGAGAAATCTTTCTTAGGCAAGGTCATGAATTGTTCCTGGCATTGCAACAATGCAATGTCACAAACAGGAAATATTTTTTGGATCTTTTGTATTATATAGAAGACTATGCATAACACATTTGAATACATTTAATTGAGCAAGATTAAAAAATCACTATGACATATACATATTAGCATGATGGCTAGAATCTACAGGAAACTACCATAGAACTCATGTGCTACCATCCATTAAAATATCTATGGGATTATCTACATTAATAGTATCTAGTCTATCCTTTTCAGATATATGTTCTATCTAGAGTGAAAAAACACCTATGAATCCCCATGTCAATCATAAAGCAAGTTTTCGCCACGAGACTTTATCTTTATGAATGGACTTTTGGGTTCCCCCCATCCATTCTATGAGTGTAGAACCTTTATAACTTCAACATGACACTTATAGTTTATACATATATTTTTTATAAGTAAGCTTTATATTATATTAACCTTCAAAAAGATATATCGCCTTCCTTACATGCCCAATTCATAGATCCAAAAAAATCTTTCCTGACAAAACACCCATAACTATTCGACTCCTGGTACTCAAAATTCCCTCCATCAACCGACCTTAACTAGTGAGATAACCCACTATATATCCCCTTACATAGAGATATTGGAATTCTTAATGACATTGAGAGGCAGGGGGCGTGAATCAGTATCATGTGAAGATTTACAAATAATTCACTTTTTAAACATGCACTAATTACTATTTAAAACCACATAAAAAAAACAAACTGTGCGCATATATTTGAAGAAAATTTTGGATATATATGTGTGTGTGTGTGTGTGTGTATAAAATGAAATTACATAGAAATATGGGAGACACCAATCTCCATTGATGTGAGCACCGACTCACTCATACACTACTCTAATTGGGACACCAATCCCACTGGCAAGAACCAACTTGTAGACTACAGGCTCACACCTGTGAGGACACCAATCCTCTGCACAAGCACCAACTTGTTGATTCAGGTTCCAACCTATGAGGACGCCAATACTCCGCACAAGCACCAACTCACAGTGTTCAGGAACCAATGTGAGTGGAGACTACAATCTCCTTTCCTCGCCCCGTCCAACCGCCATGAAATATAGATGTTGTTGTATTCTTATTTCAGATATCTGCGCACTATTATTTGCGCTCTACTTCATTGATTGTTGTACTTACTTCTGATGTACTTTGGTTCAAATCTATCACTATTTCTCTTATATTGTATTATGCTACAGTTCTGTTTTACAATACAGATTATGTGTACATATACATTCACGTGCTTCTTGCACCTTTCTCACAAATGCTCCTTTTGTCTGCGTGACTGCTTCTTATTCATCTGCATTTCTTGTCTTCAAATCACATTTCCTCTGATTCCCTTAAGCATTTCATCTGTCCGAAGCTTGGAAATTTAGAATATTACTCCATTTGTTCTTCTAGACTTACTTCTCAATCTCTTTAGTATCATTAGTCTCTTGCTTTATATGAATTGCATTCTTGTGTTGGTTGCTTCTATATTGCATGGTCCCTTGCCTACTTGACTTTGTGCACAATGCTCTATTGTAGCTTCCTGGATTCATGCTTCCCATTTCTTTGATTTGACTGCACCATATTTCTTCCATGTCAACCATTTGGTCCAGTTGCTCCCCCTTAGTCGTATTGGTATTACTGTGTTATGGTCGCACTATCCTTACTTTATGTGAATTGCAGTTTTTGCTGTCACAATCAGGATTCATAATGAATTGATGCGATTGTCAACTTCATTAATATGTCACGTGACTTAATTTTGCATACTCCATCTTTTAAGAGGGTAGAGAAATCATCATTAAATCATACATATAGAGCAATCAATTGAATTGCTCTTTCCGTCCTTTCGAATTTTCACACGCATGCAAGATAATTCATTCAAGATCAGTACCCACCCACAAATCTTACCAAATTTGGTAGATGTATTTGACGTCCACTGATATCATCATTTTTCATTTCTGGTGTCCAATTATTCTTCCAGTATTTGATCGGTTGATAAATCGTTAACCAATCCTTGTCGAAATGTTTGAGCATCAACAACCAGTTGGATCTTCTACAGGTAGTATTTCCGCAATATTTCAGGCATAGAGAACATAATTTACCAGACTAAAGGATGACCTAGAAAGATCGACATCGAATCTCAAGGAAGTAGATGTCAAGGAATGGTACGCGCAGGTCCAGGTGAACAAGCAACATGCATCCGAGATTTCCCTTTTGAAGAGTCGTGTTGATCAACTGGAGGTGTAGCAACAATCCATTATCAATTTCCTAAAACAAGCTCGCATTGTTCCTGATACCTTGGGCTCGAAGGAGTGGACACATAATCCTAACATTGAGATGCGCTTATGATGAGTGGATTTTGCATAGTTGCCTCCCTTCAGAATGTACATTTTGCAACTTAAATTTTGTAGATGATAATATAGATATGATATCTTTGTGTTAAGGATCCTCATGTATCTCTTCGCCTTTATGGAAGCTCTTACGAATTCTGAATTGTAACAAACTTTTTGTATAATTAGAATTATGAATATAATCAACAAATCATTTACTGGTACAACCACACATTTCCAAAGTTGTTGCTTCTGTAGGAATGATGAACTATTACATTGATGCTGAAAAAATTGTTTGCCACTTGAGGCTAATATATGTACACCATTTTTTGTAACATTTTCATATCTGAATATCACTTGAACATGATTATGTGACTTTTGGCTACATTGTTCTAGTTTCCTTGAATCCACATAGCATTTTGAATTCAAGGGTTTTATTTACACATTTTGAGAGTCATCAAGATAAGCAACACATTTCTATTCCCAGAAAAGTATTTTCATTGTTGGCATCAATTGCACATATCTGTGAACATTTCTTTACCCATTTTTGTGTGTGCGTGGGTTTTTGTTGATATTTTGCAAACATGTTCTTACTTCTTGCATGCTTTATTGTTTTGCAAAAATCGTTCTCGTTTTATTGTTCTGCTGATATTTAGTAATTTTGAGCTTTATGCCCAAATCCATCACATGAATAGCATCTTATAGTATAACAATACTTCGCATTGTGACCATAATACTTGCACTTTAAGCATCTTTGTGAATTAAACCTTCTCTTATAACATGAAACATTGTAATCATTATCATACCTGAATTGAACTTACTTAGATGACCCAACTCATTGATTTGCGATTGGAACATGCTTGTTGTTGTAGACAATTTTTGTCTTATTGTAGCCAAGACCATTCTTGTCTTCTAGTGACCTTTGACTATTCAAAATCTCATCCAAAATTGATGTGATATTCTTAAATTTTGCTTCATCTTTCATGTCAAAAAGGTATTTGTCATCTTTTGGATCTACACTGTCTAGAATTTTCTTCTCAAACCCATTCATTTCAAAAGAGAGCTTCCTTGGATTCTTCAGAGGTTGTTCTTCTTTTAAGTGAGAAATCTCTTGTAGTAGTTGTTTTGTCAACAACTCATTTTCATGTTTTGTTTCTTCCAGTGATACTTCCAATAAGAGATTCTTTTCTTCAAGATTCTTAATTGCATTCTGTGCACATGCTAGTTGTTTCTTAAGTTCCATGTTCTCATTTTGTACCTCTTTAAGTACTTTGCTTGTGAGTACTTCTTCGGTTCTTTTGGACTCAATTTCTTGAATTTTCAAATAATCGATTGTTCTTTCAACTTTGAACAATTGATCCTTTTGTAGGTCCAAAGAATCTTGATATTCCTGCAGCCTAACCTTCAGAGACTAATTTTATTTTCTTACTTTCCTTAGTTCATCCAGAGCACCAATCAATTCACCTTCCCAGTCTACTTCTGCATTTTCTTCATTCTCAAAGTCAGGGGTTTCTTCTTGTCTCTCAAACTCTTCCTAACAAATACTCATTTAAGGCAGATTGTAAGATTCAACACAGGACTTTGAAGGTGAAAAACAAATCCCATTGTAGACATATTTATAGAGTGTTCTTGTAGTAAGATTTGTTTGTCTTTCACATGAATTATTTGAGACTGCCTCCTTAATGTATGATTGCTTCTTGATGAAAGAGTAACAATTATCCTTCTCCTCTGAGCCTTTATATTCAATATCGTCTACCATTTCCATGAAGAGTACCTCTCTTGAATTGTCATCATTATCATATTCATCAGGTGAGTTGTCGATATATTTGGAATACAGGCTCTTCTTCTTTTTATGTTCAACCTTGGATTGTTGGTGTGTCTTTCTTCTTTCTCTATAGTTAAGATCCTCTTCACTATCACTATCTTGCTTTCCGTATCAGGACACTTAGAATCAAAGTGGCATACTCTACCACATTCAAAACATTTGAAAGACAAATTACCTTTGTATTTTTCGCGGCCTCTTTTGAGATTCTTAACAAAATTTGCTTCTTAATCATCTGATGCATCAGAGAGGCCTTTGTTCTGCTCCGGACTACTACCTTTTGTATTCTTGGAATCTTTGAAGGTTGGCTCTTTTCTGAATGGATTCTCTTTTTTGTCCTCATCTCATATGCTGTAAGAATTCCATGGAGCTCATCCATCTTCAATTTATCCAAATAACTTTCGTCTTCTAGAACTGATAACTTGGGATCAAATCTCATTCGCAAGGACCTTAATACATTTTACACAACTACTTATTCAACGATTTGTACGCCAAGTCCTCTAATTGCATTGGCAATCTCATCTACTCAAAGGGTATAGGATGCAATATTTTCTTCTTCCTTCATTTTGAGGGTTTCAAATTATCCTGAAAAAGTCTGCAGCTTTGCCTTCTTAACCTTCTCATCTCCGTTATAGATTTTATTGAGTTTTTCCCATACCTCTTTGGCTGATGTACATTGCATAAAGTTGGTGAACTCTGAGTTTGTTAAACCACACAGTATTGAATTTATGGCCCTCGCATTGCATTCATGTTACCTCTTGTTATCTACATCAACTGGAGGAGTACCGGGAACTTTGTAACCACTTATGACAGATTTCCAAACGTCAACTCCAAGTGATTGTAAGTATACTTCCATCCTTATGTTCTTGAAGGTGTAGTTAGACCCATCGAACCTTGGTGTTTTGTTTGTGGAAATTCCTTCCTGCCTATCCATCTCTGCACAATGATCTTTATCTTCCAGTTGTTTAACTGTTTTTGAAGCAACCTGCTCTGATACCAATTGTTGGAATCCTTAATGATATTGAGAGGGGGGGGGGGTGAATCAGTATCATGCGCATATTTACAAATAATTCATTTTTTAAACATGCACCAATTACTATTTAAAACCACATCAATAAAACAAACTGTGCATAGATATTTGAATAAACTTTTGTGTGTGTGTGTGTGTGCATGAAATTACATAGAAATATGGAAGACACCAATCTCCACTGATGTGAACACTAAATCACTCATACACCCCTGTGATTGAGACACTAATCCAACTAGAAAGCACCAACTTGCAGACTACAACCTCCAACTTGTGAGGAAACCAATCCTCCACATAAGCACCAACTCGTAGTGTTTAGGCACCAACCTGAGTGGAGACTGCAATCTCCTTTCCTTTCCCTGTCCAAATGCCCTAAGATATAGATGTTGTTGTATTCTTACTTTAGATATACAATACTATTATTTGCGCTTTACTTCATTGACTGTTGTACTTACTTTTGATGTACTTTGGTTCAAATCTGGTGTCTGTTTCTCTTATACTGTATTCTGCTACAGTTTCATTTTACAATACATATTCTGCACACATATACATTCACATGATTCTTGCGCCTTCCTCACAAATGATCCTTCTGTATGTGCAACTACTTCTTATTCCTCTGCATTTCTTATAACCTCGCGCACTTCTTCAAATCATATTTCCTCTGATTCCCCTGAGCATTTCATCTCTCTGAATCTTGCAAATTCATAATATTACTCCATTTGTTCTTCCAAGCTTACTTCTCAATCATCAACTTCACTCTTATTTATACTCAACTTGTTCAAACAACGTGTCCACAAGTTGGGGATTCTCTAAGCGGTAACACCCCTTCTTCCTTTCTTTACGGTCAAGCTTACCCAAGCATCTGCCACTTGTCTTATCTTGCGCAAGTGAGGTACCATGACTTTGTGGGTCTTGCGCACACTAGTTCATTGGCTTAGTAGGACTTGTGCACTAAAGTACCATGCCTAGGTGGGATTAAGGACTTGAGCACATATTTATATATTTCTTCAAACTATCACATAGACACCAAGTCCAACAACCTCTTTGACATCATCCAACAACCTATTTGACATCAATGACAACACCAAAGTTCAACAAGATAAATAAGAGAGACATTATACACCATAGATACAAGATACATTCTATATTGTGAATCTACTAAATTTCGATCTCCTAAACCCTAGCATAACAAACACTTAAAGACAAATGGACTTATGGGCCCTATATGAGACCAATTGTAGAGCTTGAAGTATGTTGTTGTTGTTGCAGAGTAACTGTGCTATGATCATGGGCACCTAATGGACGAGATGCCTTCGGGGTGGGCGCACCACTTCCAATCCAATGGTCTGGACAGGGGAGGAAAGGTATCTCCAACTTACTAGCAATTAAATTGATCTTGCGGTGCATTAAGCGACAATTTGCATTATGATTCTTCCAGGCGCAAACTGGTTCTAGGTCCCTAGTTTTCTTGTTCACTCTTTCCATCAGAATATGGGCCATGATGCCCTTCATTACCCAATATGTTGCAATGATGCAATCATAAGCCGCTAGCCTTCCACGTGTTGACCTAGGATCTTGCACCTAGTCTGTGGGGTCATCAAAGTATTTGTCCGGCTTAAGTTCTCTTCCCTGATCCCACAACTTGCGTTCAATGCCTTCGATCTCCTCTCAAATCTCTGTAGGAATTCTATCTTTGAAGAAGCATGCCACTTGGCCTACTCTCTTTTGCTCCTTGGTGACCCTAGAATCAGGCACCTCCATTTTCCCTTTATCCTCCCTCCTCGCATGTTTCCCCCTTGTCTCCATATTTCTTATACTCAAATACACCTCCCCTAGAGCTAATTCTCCCTTCTCTACCCTCCATTAGGATGAAAACAAGCGTAAGAACTAAGAGAAGAGACATAGGAACAGACATCGCCACCCCCGCAGAATAAAACACTTGCTTTCCACCCTGCCTCATAACTTATGCAATCATTAAATTGCAAGTCCCACTGCACTTTGTATCTGCTCGTAATATTCCCACATTCTCCATTATCCTCGCAGAGTACCAAGGACGCATGCATCCTATAGATTCGTACAATTGCCTTGGATTATTATGCAGGCTCCTTAAACACTTCCTCTTCCAATAAATCATCATAATAAATGGTGATTATCCTGGATTTGGTGTTCAATTATAATGACAATCTCCTTTGTCCACCAGCACGTGGCCATGATGATATGTCGCATGGGTCGTACGTGTGTTGTCCTCACCCGCATCTGAGATACTTATAGTTTATATTTTTTATAGCACTAGGGTCTATAACATAAAATAGGGAAGGATTACTCATTCTGTTGGAAGGATTTGTTCCTCCATATCTACTAGCTTCTCTTGTTTAGTACCATCTTTCCCAAGTTGTAGATCCTTTATTGATGTAAAAAGGAGGATTTTCAGTATTCCTGTATTTTTCTTCCATATGGGGAGGAAATTCTTTTGAACTTGATGGACTCTTCTCATGCTTAACCATTTTGAATGTAGGGATTTGGGTCTTTACTAATTCCAATGTTTGCTTATCAAGCTCAAGCACACGGTAGAGCTTTCCTTACTTTTTTTATTGCAAAAATTATTTCCAATTTCACTAAATTTGCATTAATAAGGTAGAATCTAAACTAAAAAACCATGAATTTCGATTATGAAAGTGTCAATATCAACCTTTCTAAAGTGCAAAATTGGGTTCTAAAATTGGCAATTTTGATTTTCAAAAGTGTGATTTTCGATTCCAAAAGTGTCAATTTCTAATAACATTGAACCCAAAAAGCACGATGTTTCATTCCAAAAGTGCGATTTTTATTTTAAAGTGTGAATTTTGATTCCAGATGTGTGAATTTCAATAAGGAAAGTTCAATGTCTAATTGCAACAATGTGTATTTGGATTTCAATATTCTGAATTTTTGTTCTTAATGTGTATATAATACCTAAATGCAAGATTGATTTACAATTGGCAACATATTGTTTTTATGTATGCATAATCTCATGATGAGACTTATTGCTAAATATAGCAATATTGAAGAGATGCAATAAAATAAAAATAAGTGACAACAATCATTGTACTTTTAATATATACTTATGGCTAGATCACTCAAATAAAGTTGCATTCATCAACATCACTCTCACTATCAACATTATGCTCCATTTGTTCTTGCTGTGCCTAAGTTATTGCGAGGCCCTTCTTAGTTATTTTTGTTTTCTCTCCTATCCATCCTACCCTTGGTCACCATGCCTTTCAACTTGTTTAATGATTTCAACATTTAAAATTGAATTAGTATGGAAATATTGTATTTTTTTATTGGTCAAGATACAAGCTTGTCAAACTAGATGTCCAAAGAGAAACTGTCACAAGACCTATCACATTGATGGATGGCATCACGTTGTAGCTTCAAAAAAGAGAACAAGGACATAAGAAAATGATGGATGGAATCACATTATAGCTTTGAAAAGAAAATGAAGACAAGATGATAGAAGGACACCAAAAAATACTTGAAGAAGTTGAGCTCTAGCTTGAAGATGTACATGTTAAATATGAGCATATCATCTCAAAGGCGAGAGTAATCATTGATCAAGCATAGGGGATAGAGGATGCCATTATCTTTGAAAAGAAAATTAATGATATGGGTGTGCAGAAGGAAGATAAACCATCATTTGTGAAACCATACCAACATCCTAATTACCAATAAAGCTTCCAAGAAGTACAAGGATATATATGGTGACATTATCAAGGAACAAGATGGAATACTCGATGATATTCATAGAACAAGGCATCATAAAACTATTATTCAACAAGATATTATCAAAGACTAGAAACTACAACAAATTGGAGAACTCACAATCACGGCACATGGAATCAAAATTATGCAACAAACAACTATCAAGGATTAAGACCGAAAATAATAGATTTGGATGGATGGATCATCGCCAATGGCAATAAGAAAGCGAAAATATATGGAAATCCTAATACTTAGTTTCATCACATGTAAATTCATTAAGTGCAAAGCTTTGAGGGAAAATATTTTAGAAGGAGGGTATTATGATATGACCCAAAGGGGGGCATATATGGGGTTAAATGTATATGATATGACCCTAAGCGGGGCATATATGGAGTTCAATGTACATGTAAAGAATTAAATGTATGTGTAATAGTGTTCGGCCTAATAAAGGAGCCTCATGTGCAATGAGTGAATATGTATATATAGAGGTAATGTAGTCATTATTGTGGAACATTTAGAATGATTATATGAATGTCTTGGGGTAATTGGAGAAGGATATCCTATTCTTTAAGGAGTTATTGTGTAACTATTTTTCTTATCTATATTGGAGTTGTGCTCCATGTTTACATTTTTGTACATGGTGTGTATTCTTGTCTCTTATGATAATTTTAAGGAATTGGTTTATAACAATGTCCCTCGACATAATAAATCCCTACCATACTATGGTAACTGACATAATCACCCCATAATCAGTATGACACTATGCCCCTTAACCCTTATGACCCTAGACACACATACCCCTTCACTTGGGATGGCCCATGCCAAAATCACCCCTCAACACACTATGACCTTGGAAACACTAATCCCCCAATACACTATAATCTCTAAAAACCACTGACCTTATATAACCATGGTTTAAAATGTTGACCACATTAACCCCTTAACTCTAATGCCCTCATTTAACAACCTCATAATCCACTAACTTTAGTAACCCATTGATCCATATTAACCTATGTTACCTAAAAATGAAACTAAGTTATCATAGTTCAACTAGCACATTTAATCATTAACCCTTGATCATCGTTCATCATCATTGAACATATTGATCATGGTTGACCACCTTGACTATATTAACCATATTGACCATATTTGACCATTTTGATAATGTTTGACCATGGTTTATTATGTTCAATCACATTGATCATGGTTGGCCATGTTGACTATATATCCCATAATGACCTTGATTGAACGTATTGACCACATTGACCCTCTGACCCCTTATTTCCTAATATGCATACCTCCTTAGCAATTGTACCTAGTAACCCACTAGCCATAATTGATCATAGACTATATTGACAATAGTTAACTATGGTTGACCCAAAATCCCTTTGACTTCCTAACACATGGGCCTTGACCACAACCCTTGAATCACTAACCATTAACCACTTAATCATGAATCCATTAATCATGTAGCCCACTAATTCCATAACCCACTAACCATTGTCCTTGACCTTTATTAATCATTTGACCATAATGAACTGAGGTCACTCATATTAACCATGATTAAACATAATTGATCTTGGTCGACCATGCTTGACCATATTGACCAAGGTTAGTCAACATAAATCAACTATAATATTATAACCCATGATCCTTATGATCATAGTTGATTACTATGGCCTTTGACACACTATACTCCCTGACACAGTAAACTCCTAACAAATTGCACTTACCTTGACACAATATTCACCTTAACCACAACAAAATTGTACCCTCTAACCCTTATGGCCACTATTTATATGAACATTTTTAAAAACATTTCCACATAAATACAAACTTTCTCATTTTTTTTTAAAGTTCTTTTCTCGTAATTTTTTAAGTTAACATAAAGTTCAACGCATATAAAATATAACTTAAAAAAATATTCCTATACTAACAAAAAGCTAAACTCATATTTTCCTAAGTTTGAAAATAATAATTATTTTTAGAACATGTACACATATATAATGGTTGTTTGAGCATGCCTCACGGATTTTAGGAAAGCAAGTTATTTGGGATGGGAATGTTATTGCAAAATCTCTCTTGACATGGACCCAAAATATGTATTTCAAAAACTATTTGGCTTTTCCTGTCATTCTAATTTGGGGGATTTGGTTGGTGATAAACATAGTGATTTTGATTCAACGCATATAAATATAACTTAAAAAAATATTCCTATACTAACAAAAAGCTAAACTCATATTTTCCTAAGTTTGAAATTATAATTATTTTTAGAACATGTACACATATATAATGGTTGTTTGAGCATGCCTCACGGATTTTAGGAAAGCAAGTTATTTGGGATGGGAATGTTATTGCAAAATCTCTCTTGACATGGACCCAAAATATATATTTCAAAAACTATTTGGCTCTTCTTGTCATTCTAATTTGGGGATCTGGTTGGTCATAAACATAGTGATTTTGATGAAGTTTTCATTCCACCTTTTGTCTATGCATCAAAAGGAGTGGCCATCCATAAAACTTTTACTTGGGTGGATGAAGACAACAACCAAAGGAGGATACAGGCTGAAACTATAGACAAAAATGGTGCTTGGGCCTATTTTGATGGGGCTTCACATGGCACAACAAAAATTGGGGGTGCTGGTGGGGTCCTATAAATGGAGGCACACATTGGATCAAATTCAAGGTTGACCTTGACCAAGCACAAACAACATGGAGGAACTGTCAGCGCTAAAAATACTCCTAGCACTTGTAGAGTCAAAAGGGGTACAAAAGATACAGGTGATTCACAACCGGTCATTGATTGGTTCAAACAAAGACGACCCCCCAGGAATATATACCTCAGACCACTCTATGAAGAAGTTAAGCTCCTCCTTGGATTATTTCAACATGTCACCTTTCAACATGTCTATAGAGAAAGAAATACAGAGGCAGAAAATCTCTCAAAGGAAGGGATACATACAAATTTTGGTCTTTAGCACATATGGGAATACGCATGTGACTAGATTGTAGAACATGACCTAGGACCATTTCCACTTAGATAATTACAAACAATTGATCTTCAAGATAAAGAAGGGAAATTTGTTTTGTACTAGTTTTTCCATGACAAAAGTAGCATGCTACAGTCTTGAATGTAAGCTATGAAAAGAGAGAACATGGATGAATATCCTGATCTTGAAGAAGACTTAATATTTTTGGTCTTTTCTTTAGGTGCAAACACTTGTTTTTTCCATATATATTTCAACAAGAACAACTTATAAATCTTTGATCATTATGATATGATAGGCTCACAGGGCCTTGTAATCATGATTTTATATATCTATGAAATCATGATATTTTTCCGAGGAAAAAAATATAATGGTTATTTTGGAAAAATCATCTACAAAATTTTACCAAACAATATAATTAAAAATTAAAATGGCTCATATTGTCCTAAGTTTAAACATTTTTTTTAATAATGGTTATTTTGGGAAAATAATCTCCAAAATTTTATCAAAAAATATAACTAAAAACTAAAATGGTCCATTTGGGGGTCGCAAGAAGTTTCATGGTAATTCAATTTTTTTATAAACCATTAAATCATCGATTTCACTCATATTTAGAATGAAACTTTAGAGAATATAGAATGACTAATTTGCAAATTAGCCTTTATAGTCACAACAATGATATTAGGGGTTAGTGGGTCAACGTGGTCAATATGGTCAATATTGTTAAGATTGTCAATGATGATCAATATTGTAAAAAATAATCAACCGTGGTCAAACATTGTCAATATGGCCAAATATGGTAAATGCCATTAATATAGTCAAGATAGTCAACCATGATCAATATGGTCATCAACTATGAATCATGATCAAGGATTAATAGTTAGTTGTGTGAAGTGAATTATGGTGGGTTGTATTGATTGACAGTCAACACAAGTCAATATGGATTCAAACATTAAGGGTTAAGGGGTTATGGGTTAGTGGATTACTAGGGCTAGTGGGATATACGTTTAGTATATTAAGAGATTAATGGTCATTGGGTCAAAGAAGTCAATATGGTTAAATATTTTTTAGGGGTTAAAATGCTTTGGGAGATAGTGCATCCTGGACCATTTTGTGTTAAGGGGGGATTTTGGAAAGGGTCATAGGGATTATGGGGCATAGTGTGTCTAGGGCCATAGTGGCTTGTCTTATAATTTTTAAGGCATAGGGTGTCATAATTCTCAGGAGGTGATTTTATTAAGAGTCATAGTGCATTAAGCATTCATATTGTGCCAAGGATTAAGGGGTGTAGTGTGCTTGAGGTCATATTGGGCATGTCATAAAGGTTAGGGGACATAGTGTCATAGGTGACTTATGTTGACTAACCTTGGTAAATATTTCCAAAAATAGTAGGTATGGTCAACCAAGATCAACTAAGGTCAATAATGATCAACCATGGTTAAAGGTGGTCAAATCACCATTGAGGGTAGGGTTAGTGGGTTATGGGATTAGTTGGTTACATGATTAATTCATTTGTGGGAAATGGATAGTGGGGTAGTGGGTCAAGGGGTTAGGGGCTAATGGGGCCAAATAGTTAGGAGGTTTTTAGGGTTGTTGGTTAACCATGTGGTCACTATGATCAATGTTGGTAAAAGATGGCTAGTGAGTTACTAGGGTTCGTTGGTATGGAGGTTATTTGACTACATAATTGAAGGTTTGTGGGTCGAAACTACAATTAAGATAGTAAATTATTCCCATTTGTATGAGAAAGTAAAAATAAAATAAATTGTTTATTAATATAAATATTACAAGTGGCTTTCATTATTTTCAAACAAATTATTCAAAATACAATTAAAGAAACCTGAAATATAAACATCACCTTCAAAACATACATGAAATTGGAGGAACGTTCCTAGAATTTTAGCAACCTCCTAAATTTTAGAAGGTTATTAGACTACATAATTAGAGGTTTTTGGGTCAAAAATACAATTAAGATAGTAAATTGTTCCTATTTATATGAGAAAGTAAAAATAAAATAAAGTGTTTATCAATATAAATATTACAAGTACCTTTCATTATTTTAAAACAAATTATTTAAAATATAGTTAAAAAAACTTGAAATATAAACATCACTTTCAAAACATACATAAATTGCAAGAACATTCCTAGAATTTTAGCAACCTCCTAAATTTTAGGAGGTTCTTTTAATCATATTGAGTATCCTTCTTCAAAATTTGAGGACACTACTTAAATTTGATTATGAGAACGTAATAAAATTCTAGGATTGATCAAACCCTTCCCTCATAATATCAATGCACATAAACAAACCATTAACTAGACTGAACCTCGATAAAGTTCAAATTCTATTTTTTAAGTTGCATGCTGCTACAATGTCTAACTTTGAAGGGATCATAGGATAATGCATACACTCATTCATTTCACTCAATGTTGAAATGATGAAATCTAAAAAATTGTTAGTGCTAAATTCTGGATGAGGAGATGGAATTCCACTTTGTTTATGTGAAGTCCTAGGAGGGTGAAACCATCACCAAACATCATGGATGGTCCTAAACTTCAATGCCATGTATCGAAGGTTCTCCTTAGACAACTTCTAAGACTTTTATGTGCATATGCTTAACTTGGAATATTGAATACTTAAAAGGAAAAGTTTGTCATTTGTTTTTAATTTACCCTTTCATTACCTTTGATTAAATTTTCAATATTATAAGCTAAATTTCCAGGATGATTAATGGTGGTTTTCGCCTCTAGGACTTCAGAGGAAGAAAGTAGAATGCCACGTCCTAATCCAAAATTTAGTAGACCTTAAAGTTTAAGGATTTAAAGATTTTAGTTTTGGGCGAGATGAATCATTGTATATTGTTTTCTTGTGATCCCCTTAAAGTTGGACATTGTAGGAAGATGAAGCCTAAAATTATAGAAGTCGAAATTGACAAAGGTTCATCCTAGTATGTAACATCCTTACCATGAAAATTTGTTCAATTTTGGCCAATTTCGAACCTTGGACTAGTGAAACCCAAGTAGTCCCAAATGCTCCCAAATAATTTCGAATTTTTTCTGGAAGGGATTGAGGGGTCTTAGTAAATCCTAATGCATCTACTGGAAACTTAGATACTTGCTAAAGGTATTTATTACTTGCATTAATCAAGGAGGAATGAAAGGGAAAAATACTAGTAAATTCGATGTTGAAACCCCCCACTAGTCACTAACTTTTTGGCTTTCCAAATGCTGTACGAACCTCCCTAATTTCTGAACAGAGGCTTGGCTTGGATAAAGGACTTCATTGGAAACCAAATTGCAACATTTATCATGATCTACAACTTGCTATTACACCCATAAAACAGAAAGTTTTAACACATAAACATTGCTTGGAAAATGTAGACAAAAGACATGGAATTTATTACATAAACTTTAGTCAAATGCCCAAGGGACCTGCATAAGTTAACTTGGTCATCTACAGTACATCAGAGGCTGCTCAAGCAATTGCAAAAACTCAGAGAAAGTCTAATACAAAACATATGTATAATTACTCCAAAAGTCCACAAGAAAATATAGAGGAAAACTAGCTCGAATGAGAGGTTTGCTTGGAATTTTTACATGATACACATAATATTTCGAGCTATGGCTCATATATGTAGCTCAACACAGTGTCATACATCATATCCTACATCAATGGAGTCACAAAGACATCCTCAACAAGTTTTATGCATCCATTAGTGCGCCATCAACACTATAACATGAACATTGAGAAGAGAATGAAAGAAGAGAAAATAGAAGAAGATCTATGAGATGAAATCAAACTGTAGAGGGAATAGACACTTTATTTAAGATATGATAATAAGTTTGAATGGAATCTACTCCAACCAACTTGTACAAGGATCTTTCACCTTCGAAATTGGTTCAATAACAAGGAAGGTAAACACCCACCGTGCATGGACAAGCTAAGCTCTCCAAGAGTGAAAAACAAAAATGATCCAAAAGCTCCTCTTCTTCCTCATACTCCCTTTTTATTAACTTCATGTGGACTCATGAGCTCGAATTTCCCTCCAATACACTCACCCAACTCAAGTTAGTGATTGATTCCTTCATGAGACACTTGTCCTCCTCATTCTTGCACTCCTCTTTCCCCAATTCGAATTGGGAATCTTGGCCTACCATAACTCCCTCTATGTGCCCTCTTGATGGCTATTTTTCGCCTTGATATGTTATATTTTTCATAGGTCTTCCATTATCTCTGAATTTATCATATTTTTCATAGATTCCTTCATTATTGTTGTCACAGATGCCATGGAATCTTGTTACAAGTGTCACAATTTATCTATGATGCCTCTTCCTCTTAATTGGGAGTTACTCTTCCACTCCAAGTCGAGTATCCTTTATTCTTGCCATGAATATTCCCTCTTCATATACCCCAAGTAAGTTATGCTCCACCTTGAACTTGAATTTGTGTGAGAATGATGCCAAGTGTAGTGGGGAATTTTGCCACATGTGGGTCCCACAACTTCTTATGCGCCCTCATGATCCAATGCCACCTTATTTTCCTTTTTATTACTGTTTATTTGGCCCATTTAATGTGAATTTGTAAGTCTAAGGTCATTTTGGGTCTTGTAGCTTGTAATGACCCTTTTTCAAAATTTTATTAAAATGCCAATTTTTCCACTTTTTCCCCAATTTCGACCTTTAACTAGTTTTATTGTTTTGACCTCCAAATCAACCCAAATGCTCCCAAATCTTCTGTAGGAGTGTATGAATGGTATTTAGACTTGAATATTAGGTTCATGGATGTTTTATGGCCCTCCAAATACTGCTGCAAACTTGATTTGTATTCTGATCAATATATGTAATTTTGACTAGTAATTTGTGCATCAAATCCCCTCGGGGTAGCACTGCAAATGGCATTCCAAATGCCTCCAAACTCCCACGAATTTATGAACAGAGGTATGTAATGTGTTAAGTATGTGATTAAGGTCTCATATGCACCATTAATTGATTTTTACTACTGTTCTAACTCTCTCACATTCAACAGCAAAAACCCCCAATTCGACCCTTGGGGAAATGGCACTATTTCACCTCTCAATACAAACAAACTGAGTAAAAATGCTTCAAATGCTCAAGTAAAGTATATGAAACTTGTAGAATATATCCATGGCAGTATATGAATCACAAATATATCAGGTAATCATCCATCCATTCGAAATAATTAACCTTATAGTGTCATACATCAAAGCATTGGGGAAATGGACATTGTTTGCTCATTAATCAATAATTTTGCATACATTCAATGGGTATTTCGACCTGATAGTTTCTGAATATGAAGAAAAGAGGATATGAAGCTATTAAAATCAGAAAAATATCATATGAAGCTCTCCCAATGAGTGCAAGATCTCACCCAAAGCGCAATCCCTCAAGGAGCTCGAATATGCCTTCAAAATTGGAAATGGTGGAGAGAAAGTGCTTCACTAAACCAAACCATGAAACTTCCTGTAGCTGCTACCTGCAAATAAAACTCCATTAAAGCACCATGAAAGAACTGAGTGGCCTCTCCAAACACCAACTTGGATGGGAATCTTTCACCCTCGAAATTGGCTAAGGTAAGAAACTAGTCATCCACTAGTTCTCTCTTCACAAATGCAATTTTTCTCAAATCATCAAAAGCCATTCTCATACTTGATTTCTACATTTTATAACCAACATTAGCCTTCAAGGGGTCGAAATCCTCTCAATAGATTCAATAAATTTCCATTTAGAAAATATTCCTCATTTGCCACTTGTCTCCTAGTTCCAACCTTCCATCTTCTCCCAAATTCGAATTTGAGTCTCTTTAGCTTCCCCCAACTCCATGAGCGCCTTCCTTGAGCCTATTTTTGGGGCTGACATGTCATAATGGTCAGGTGTAAGAATTCAGGTCTGAATTTTGTCATAAATGTCATAGATGCTTCATTATTGTTGTCATAAAACTAGGGAATCTAGCCCAAGTGTCCACTAGTCTCCAATTTGACTCTTCCTCTCCCATGGAGGTTACTATTCCATCCCATTTCGACCTCAGATGCTCAATGCCATGTGTTATGACTTACCAACTCACCCAAGAGTGTTCACCTTCCCATGAATTCGAATTGGCAAGAGAGAGCTGCCATGTGTCATTGAAAAATCAAGCTAGTTTGGGTCCCACCACCTCCATATGTCTCCAAAACCACTTGCCACTTAGAATTTCTCTTGAATTTATTTATTCACCATATTTATTAAATGCTTGAACCCTTCTAATGTCTAAATATCATTTATTAGCTTCCTTATTACCATCCCACATGTGCCCATCCAACCTAGGAAACTAGTAGGATTGATGGGATTGTCTTACTATGCACTTATTTGAATGGGGACATTACATAGCTCCCTTATTTCAAATTTTAATGCTTCCACCCCAACCTAGGGAACTAGTAGGTTAGTGGACCTTTTCCTCCATGATAATTTATTTGGATGGGTACATTACATAGTAGGTGGTTTGTTTATGTACCCAATTATTCCAAGGGATAATATTAACTATGATCATATTTGAGTAACCTATTAAAATTTGAGGGGGTTAGTATTTGAATTTGACGACTTGATTCCTTAAATATGATTTGAGAAAATGATTGAAATTCAAAGAATCTTCCACAAATTCATGTAAGGATTTGTAATGAGAGGCCTACCATTTCCTTTCATTAATGACAAACCATTTCCAATAAGAGGATGACTATTAAAGGCCCCTTCCTTATGAGCCATTTAAGGAGCCTTCATCAAGTTAGAGTAACCTTTTGAAATTTGAGTAAGGTTCTTGAAATAGACGATAAGGAAGTAACCTTCAATGGATTTCCTTCCATTGGAAAGGGACGGCCTCAAGGGATAGGCTTCTCACCAATAGTTCTATCCTTGGTTATCTTCCTTTTATAATAAGAAAAATGCCTCCAAAATTGCCTAGCTATGTTTTTTGTTTTTTAGTAGAAGATTCTTCTTAAACTTAAACATTTTTTTTCACAGAAAAAATCATAATTTTATTCTGAGGAAATAAAATTACATTGTGCATATATATATGCTAAATAAGCATATATATTCCTAAAAGTATACATGTCGTAACCTGTTGATCCAAAATAAAATCAAAAGGTAAGATTCCTTGTAAATATATGCTTGATAATAATATATCAGTAAAGACATATTGTCTATCACATGATTCAAACCACATCATAGAGTTTGTAGTGCAGGCAGATAAAAGCATAGATCAAAACAGTTCCCTCTCAAATTGACATCTTCAATGGATAGATCAAAGAATCATGTATGTGTAGAAGTTCTTAACCAAAAGACCCATAACAGTGAGTCATAAGGAAACTGACTAAAAAGGACAAGAGATAGCAACTAGACTTTCCACCTTGTAAAATGAGGGACTAGGTGGAAACATGACATGCTGGGAAGAATACAAAGAGCCTAGATCTAGGGGAGAGGCTCCTATTGTTGTGCGGGAACCAGTAGTGGTCATGGTTCCCGTCACATCAACCACCCTATTCTTGCACATGACAAAGTTAATTAAAAAACATTAAACAACATATTTTTGCACAGATATATATTATATTAAGTCCAAAATAGGAGTAAAAACTAATTGGGACCCAGCTGACAGTATTCAGTCCATTTAATGCCAACATTAAAAACCATCTAGTCCAATTGAGAATCCACTCTGTCTTGCCATTAATTACAAATTAAACATAAAAAAACCCTCTCATACTCAATCTACTAAGTACATCTCGGGCATCACATCAACCCTCATGAAACACAACTGGAGAAGCAACAATCAAGCAGCAGGATCCAATGTTCCATCACCCATTACCACCTGCACACTGCAAGTGGAAAGGAGGGTCAACATTTGGTACAGAATTATTCAACAACTCACACATGCAACCTCATTAAATGCCCCAACCCATTGAAAAAATCAAATCACCCATTAAAATTCATGAAATCAAAAGGAGCTGCCAACCTCTACGAATTCCCAAAAGCAAAAATGCATTAAACTCTGCCAATAAAAAAATCAAATCATCCACTAAACCATTAACTCAGCAAACAGAATTGAAACTGCCATCCTCTACGAATGCCCAAAAGCAAAAATGCATTAAACTCTACAAATAAAAGAATCAAATCATCCATTAAACCCTAACTCAGCAAACAGAATTCATTTCCCAAGATCAAATCAAGATCAAATCAAGCATTGAACTCAACCAAAGCAGCTGGCTAGCAGCAAAGAGCACATGGATCATGCAAACATAATTCTCCAGCCATTGGATCGGTGCCAAATCAATCCCAGCCTCCCATTCCCATAATTAACCCTGCAACCCATGTCATTTCCCCTATGCAATCATTTTCAACATAAAAAAACTATAAACCAACCTCTTTGCACACAATTGAACCCATTTGCATCCATTCAATTCATCTAGCTTTCAAGTAGTGTGTGCATTTATCAGCCAGGACTCAGCCAAGTAGTGCATTTATCATCCAAGCAGTGCATTTACCAGCCAGGACTCAACCATCCATCAACAACCCAAAGGTTGTGTGCATAGTGTCAACCATCCATCAACATCCCAACAGTGTGTGCACTATGTGACAGGTATGTACAGTAACCTACCTGTTGTATTCGATTAACCATCTATTGAAATAAGCAAGCAGGAAAATGAGAATGATAAAAGCAACAAGTATATAATGGTTATCACTTCTTTCAACTTTGATTAATATCCATAACAATATGAAAACTATCTTGAAAACTATTTCAATTAATTTTAATATCCATAACAATATGAAAATTATTTAAAATGGCGATGAACATCTTCAATGGTTAAAACCACAAAATTTGCACAGTTCCATTAATATCCTAACTTTCGAAGCAGTATAGTTTACATAATCTCTATGCTTTTGTCAACACGAGTTTCATGGCAATAAGTGCAGTAAAACCAAAATAGCCTATGGAAAGAGTGAAAGCATCAGAGCAATTGATGATCGAACTTCTTATAATTAATAGTTCAGTGACATCTATGAATAGTTCAGTAGCTAAAAAATGAGATCACGGGCATTATATTAAGAGCCTCAGGCGAGCAGAGTAGGGGTGATTTAACACTGGGAGAAGCTATATTCATATGGACATTTCAATACCAGCCAAGCAAACATTAAAATGGCCACAATCAACATACAGACATGATAGCAGTGTGATAGTAGTGTTACTCACTTCTCTTTAACAAGTCCACATTTTCTCAATTTTCAAACCTCCATTGTTAAGCAATTGACACAGCGAAAATTATTAAAACCACCAAAACTCCATACCAGACTCAACCATTGCATTACTCAATATTCCATCTTTTTTTTCTGATTTTATCAATCACATTTCTCCAATCTTTCAAAACATGCTTCCCTAAAAAAATGGAATCCCTAGATAAGTGAAAGAATTTCA
Source organism: Larix kaempferi (assembly GCA_027924585.1). Taxonomy (NCBI): domain Eukaryota; kingdom Viridiplantae; phylum Streptophyta; class Pinopsida; order Pinales; family Pinaceae; genus Larix; species Larix kaempferi. The sequence goes on from BSBM01001023.1 coordinate 19,954,639, forward strand.
TTCTTGTTTAGCATTGAAATCTAAAACATGAGCAATTTTGTGGATTTGTTTGTAATTCCATTGCATAAGGATCTATAATACTCATAGGTTAATTATCTGGATGTTGTAGATTCTCATAGTCATGCCAAGAGTCAATATTGCACGTTGTACAAGGAACACAAGGAAGCGGGGTATCTAGATACAATGCACATCATCGGATGACGAAAGGGCTCGTGTTTCAAATGACAACATTGTTACAACAAATTCTGAGAATGGTCCTGTGGAAGATGTAGATGGTGTGGTTCCACCATCAATGACAGAGCCATCACCACCCACAGTTCCAGCATTTCCCATTCTCCCACCATCTTCCACAAGGCAAGGTGCCATTTCAACGAAGAAAATCAGTGCAATTAGAGGATGGACCAAAGAAGACATGCTGGCTGCAATTGATGATGTCGAATTCAAGGAGTTTTCGGTTAGAGCAGCGGCCAAAAAACATGGGATTGCACCCACGTCAATCCATTACTGGATAAATGGCCTGACCTATACCAAGAGGAGAGGTCCTCTTACAGTCATGACTGAATAGGAGGAGGAGGAGGTAGTGGTGTGGTGCAAGGAGATGGCCGAATTGGGACATGGGCTAGAGTTGATACAATTGAAATCAACTGTTGCTAAAATCTGTCAGGGGAGGCCAAACCCATTCAAACATGGGTTTCTAGGTAAGTCTTGGTGGGCTGGTTTCAGAAAAAGGCATCCAGAGCTAGTGCTACGAACTGCAGAGGCCTTGGACAGAGATAGGGAATTGAATCTACGCCCCACGGTTGTTTCCAAGTTCTATGACACTCTTTCTTCTGCATATGAGAAACACTCTTACAGTCCATACCATATTTGGAACTGCGACGAGACAGGGTTATAGGTAGGAAGGAATTGTGGCATGCGGGTCATTGCAAAGAGAGGGAGCAGGTATGTGCCGAAGATTCTTCCCAAGAGCAGGGAGTGGATAACCATTCTATCATGTGTGAATGCAATTGGCTCAGCAATCCTAGGGTTTTATTTGTTCAAGGGAAAAACTCGGCTGCAAAACTATATCCAAAACTGTGAACCTGGAGCGTGCATGGCTGCACATCCCCATGCATGGATGACTAAATAACTTTTCCTGAATTGGCTTTGCCACTTTGTAGCATCCGTACCAGGTGGTGTCTCGCCTGAAAACAGACACCTGTTGGTTTTAGATGGCCATGGCAGCCACATTGCTGTGCAAACCATCAAGGAGGCAAACAGGTTGGGCATTAACTTGTTAACACTTCCTGCTCACACCACTCACAAGTTGCAGCCCCTAGATGTGAGTGTGTTTGGGCCTTTCAAGGCTTATTTCAAGTCGAAACGTTCTGCATGGATGGCTCAGAACCCAGGGGTAGAGGTAAAGAGGTTTGAGTTAGGTGAGCTTGCAAGCAAGGCTTTCAAAAGGGGGCTCACCCTCTCCAATATCAAGGCTGGCTTTAGGCAAACAGGTATCTGGCCATTGAATTATGATGCTCTTATGCATGACACTGGGTGTAGCCGAGCATTTGATGTGGATGGCCAAGAAGCTGTAGTTGGCGAAGATCTTGAGGATGTCAAAGACCAATTGGATGGCCAGCAAGAGGCAGATGTTGTGGACAACATCATGTCCCTTTCTCATGGAAACTGCGAAGGAGTTGGTGCTTCTGATGATGATGAACAGGTCTACGCTACACAATTTGATGACGATGTAGCATAAGATAACATGGGGCTAGGTGGTCCAGCTGGTACACAAGTGGATTCTGGGGCAAATATAAATGTGGTCGATGGTTGTTGCAGTCCAGGCAACAACAATGACACATTGACAGTGCCAACCCAAGTATCTCAACCATCATGGATGGCAGAGGCCATGATGAACTTGAACAGACACATTGGTGGTTCCACCAACGATGAAAGCATGAACATGCCTTTGCAGCCAGATGAGATTGTCCATTTTTATGTTGATGGTGGGTTGGTAGAAGATCCTAGCATAGACAACGAGGATGCAGCTGAAGAATATACTGCAGCAGAAGAACCTCTCATAGCTGAAGAACCACTGCCAGGGAACACACCAAGGCTTGGAAGATTCCTAAAGTTGCCAATGGAGAGAGTGTCAACACAAGGAAGGGAAGGATAGACAGACATTCTCCGATTGGGTCGGAGTTCACAGCTGCTCACTTTAGAAGAGTACATGAGCCTCTTGGTTGAATTTGAACAAAAGAAACATGCTTTGCAGGAATTAAAACAAAGGAAGAAAGATCTTGCAAAGGAAAAGAAGGAAGTAAGGATGATTGCAGCTGGACAACGGGCACATGAAAGGATTGCAAGAGAGGCTAATCGACAAGAAAAAGCGCACCCGAAGAAGTTGGCAAGGAAAGCAAAGGAAGCGAGGAAGGTGCAACAGATGAACCAAAATAATGCATCACAAATGGAGGAAAGGAATGTGATGGCTGATACTCCAAGAACAACCAGTGAAAGGAACATGATGAAAGGATCATTAGAAGCATTTGCAAGCAGTGCACGATTCTACCAGGATCTTATTAACATTCATATACCCCGCTATAATCATGCAGGTTTATACACCACCTCTATTCCTACTACTGCAGGGTCCCATCCTATGTTAGCTTATCCAACACCAGCAAATATTCCAGGGGTCCCATGCACAAGTCAGGCCTATGGCTATTCAATTCCTCCTTGGTTGCAAGGAGTAAATTGGCCTCAATTTGTTTCCACCAACCCCACCCTTCCTAATCAAACATGCTCAGTAAGGTCCCCTACTTGTCTCAAGCTGGAAACCCTACAAGAAATGATGTGGGAGGTGACAAACCTCTTGAAGAATAGGGTATCCGGTGTATAGACCAACCAAATGGTATTTTGTGATCATGGCATTTTCTTTTTGTGTAGCCCCAATCAAGCATGGTGAGGGCTTGATATAACCTAAATCCCAGTCATTGACATCTACTGCAAACAAAGGCATTGTTTTGACATCTACTTCAGACAGAGGCATTGTTTCGACATCTACTTCAGATAGAGTTATTGTATTTGTATTTCAATACTATTACTATAAAGTGCAATTGTTTTATTATAAATGAGCAGTTCTTATTTATTTATGTTTGTTTCCATAAACAAGGAAGTTAACCATAACAAGGAAGGTAACCATAATAGTCACTCAAAAATCATAAATATTCACTCAAATATCTACTTATTTTGCAGCCTCAAACAGTAATATAAAGATGAATATCAAGTTCAAAAACATACTGCTGCAAAATTACCAGAAACATAACCAAAATCTTAATTGAACCATAATTGAAGCATCATTCAACCAACAAACATTCACACTATATATAACAGTGAGCATAACCATAATTGAACCAACATTCAACCAACATTCACACTATATTTCAAATCCACAACATTTTCATATCCACGAGGGGCCATGCCAAACCGAATATCCACATCATCTACTTATTTTGCAGCCTCAAACAGTAATATAAAGATGAATATCAAGTTTAAAAACATACTGCTGCAAAATTACCAGAAACATAACCAAAATCTTAATTGAACCATAATTGAACCAGCATTCAACCAACAAACATTTGCACTATATATTACAGCGAGCATAACCATTATTGAACCAACATTCAACCAACCAACCATTGAATTTCCTCCCGAGCATAAGCCTACCTTGTTGCTAAGAAATGGATGTGTTGTTGCTTGCTATTAGTTCTTCTTGTCTTCTTAATATCCTATGGATTTCATAAAATTCACATAAAGGACATCGACTAAGATGGGTGTGGTTGCCTACAGTTCCCATAATTCCCAATGGTTGGGCCAAAACCCCTTCTTGAATATATGGTGGTCCTAATTCCAAGGGAACCTTTGCAAATTGAAGCCTAATTCAACCCTTGTACCCAATAAATTCACAATGACCCTTATAACCAAATTTGAATAAAAAATATGTCTCAAGCAATTATGTAGCCAACTATCAACCTTAATGTAAACAACTCATTCATAAATAAGAATACAACAAAAGCAAGGGAAATATGCAAGGTTGCTTAAGTCTTATTGCAACCTTTACTTCTTTTGCAGCCTCAAACAGTAATATAAAGATGAATATCAAGTTCTAAAACCTACGCTGCAAATTTTTCAAAATCTTATTGCAATATTGCTCCCAGTTACCACTAATCTACAGTAAGCATATCTAGAATTCAACCAGCAAACTTTCACAATAAATTTCATATCGACAACATTTTCATATCCCACGGGGCGATGCAAATTTCATTTCCACATCATTTAGAAACCTATTGCTGCAAAATGACCTAAATTAACAAAATCAAATTCATTTATCCACCCAATATTTGTCTGCCAAAACCAAATGCAAACATCATTCATCCACCCAATTGTGCATACCATGCCAAAACCCAAAACCTCTCAACCACCACATTTGCAAAATTGTGACCGCATATGCCCAAATACACCTCAACCACCACATTTGCAAAATTGTGACCGCATATGCCCAAAAATGCCAAATATAAGCTGCAACTGAAAAAATGCCAAATATATGCCCAAAAACGCCCAATATAAGCTGCAGAAAAACAAAGAATCCCATACGAAACCCTCCAAGGCCAACCCTAAACAACAAACAAGTATACAACTGTATAATTACCCAAAGAGAAACTGGTGGAAGCTAATTCAGGCAAGTTGTTTATACCAGTTTTTCGGACCTTGTCCCAAGTTACAATCACGCACGCAGAGCCAGAACCGTAGTATTTTCCTTAGAACCAGAGACACCCAACGGGGGTGTGAAAAAAGCATTCATTTCAGTAGCAACCGGAACCGCATTACACAATCGCAGGCGGTTCAACACGCCATTTTTCCAGGGCTTCACCACCGTATAAAAACAGTAACCAGACAGGGTCCGAAAAACTAATCAACACTAACCTGTAATTGCACTTGCAAACTGCCAGACAAACCCAAGAAACCATAGAAAATCTGAGACAACCCTACCCGAGCCAAAGTGTTAACGAAAACTTCCATGAGGAGATGTGAAGTGTTAAAAAAACACCGTGGAAGTGTTAAAAAACACCGTGGAGAAGCTGGTAGGAAACCCCATGCATTGCAGGATGCAGAGCCAAAGGCCATCGAATATGCGGAGTTGAGGGACAAACACAATACAGACAGGCAAACACATCCAACTACCGAGAAAACGAGCCAAAGAGTTAACGACATCCATGAAGAGAAGTGGAGTGTTAATAAACACTGTTCAGAAGCTGGTAGGAAACCCTACCTGTAGCATGCCTGCTGAAGGAAGAAACCGCCGTCGCCAACCTTCACGACCCCGCAGCCGGCACAGGAGGATGCAAACACTGCGACACTCAGGATCGCCAACACGGAGAGTTGTGCACCAAGGAGAACGCCTGCCGAACGAAGCCACCAGCCGAACAAGTCTGCAAACCATGCGAACCGAACCACAAGAGGAGAAATGCCGACCAAAACGGGGACAAGGGCGTGAGTCGAAGGGTTCCGCGGAGCTTCGTCAATAGCACGGAGGTGTTCAACCATAGACGCAGGCCTACGCGGGAAATGGAGCCCTGGCGGACCACTACCGGGGTGCTGAAACGGCCACACACCGGACCCAAGCAACATTACACGGGGTGGTAGAGCAGCCCGGGAAAAACGGGATAATGGAAACCCTAAACCCCACGAAAACCCTAAAAACTTACCTTTGCATGTGCTGGACACGCGTCGGCATACTTTGGACGGTTGTCGTACAGTGAACGTGGATTTTCGGGTGTCCGTTGACGTGTTCACGTGGACCCCACACCACAATTGGTGTCCCTTCCCTAGGATCTCGTAGCCGGTATCCGACACATTTGAATCAAACCAAGCGATATTAACACCTTCCCAAAACTTGAACATATTGTTTTCACATATTTCAATTAGTAGATAATATAATATGTAAGCACTTAAAATATCAAATAGAATTAGATTGCGATTATGGATTTATCATATTTGAATTTGAAAAAATTTGAAACCTCATTTTTTACATATATATTTTTTTATTCTACAAAATTTTATGGCATTTTTAAAATTTGTACTTTATAATAGAACATAAAATAATCATTTACAATGACATTCTAAAATTTAAATATGGTATTTTTTCTTTAATTCAATTCTTTTGAGGAAAAAATGACATGTCCTTAAAAAGATGATTTCAAAATTTAGAAAAAAATAATATTCAAGTAAATATTACTTTTTAAATATGACATTTTGAATGTGTTTTTAAAAGAATCTAGGGAATATTCAAGCCTAAATTTTCCAATTTACTTGTTAGGTTTACAAATTACCCTAGTATTCAATAATAAAGTTTATTTACCTAATCTACTAGCCTTCTTACCTATTGATCCTAGCAACCCACTAACCATGTTTTACCATCATTGACCATATTGATGATGGTTAACTATGGTGGACCCACAACTCCATAAAAATCTAAATTAATTAACCCCACCCCTTGATTGGATAAACTCCTAGTGACTTACCAACAAATCCATTAATCACATAACCCACTAATCTCATAAACCCAAAACATCTTTACTTACTAATCCTAGTAATACAATAACCTTTCAAACTCATAGATCATTTGACCACTAGGGGTCAAATGATTTGGCTGCTGGCCATGGCTTAACATTGTTAACCATATTGACTACAATTGACCAAAGTTGATCTTGGTTGACCCTCGTTGGCCATATTGACCGAAGTTATTCAACATAAGTAAATTATGACACTATATGTCCCAACCCTTATGACCCTTCACCGCTTATTATATCCCCTAACCCTATGATTATACATTCTCTTAGGATCAAAAGGATTATTGAGATGTTGAAACTATCAACTAGGCTTGTTTTGATAATGAATCTAGACTTTGTAGTCCAATGGGCCTACAAAAATCCCTAGCCATAGCAGTATTTCAAGGTTGCTCATGATTGTCCTCAAACTTTCTATAAACACTCTTACTCAAGATAAATAAAAATTTGTTTAAACAAAGCTTAACACGCTTGTTGCGATAAAGTTGATTAGATAAAGGTAGCTTCATAAGTACTATGTATATTTTTTGAACAATGTGCCTTAGTCTATCAACTGCAAACTTAGACCAAATAATGGTGGAAGAAGAATTTATGTTAGTAGTAGTACAAAACGACTAATTTTTTACGTGACCAAAAAATTTAGTCATGATATTTTATATAAGTTAAAATACTAGAAATTTTGATGTATTTTAAGTGACATAACTATGAATTACTAACATAAATTACTAGTCAATGACTATGTGAATATAAATTAGTTGTATTTATTACTTATATGTAATTGATTTCTAGTATTGTAGTTATTTAAGGATGTTAATTAGGACTTTCCATGTTAAATTTTATTTTATGGTGTGCATGGATGTGTTGACCATGCTTTGTAACACAACACCTAATATTATGTAATGTACATGTTTGTACAATATATTAATTACTATATGAATTAAAACTTCTAACTCACATATCACCTTAAATGCCAATTACAATTGAAAAATGTATTTTTTCTCAATTTATATCTGATCAAAATTTGACTACCATCCCTTGAATCGAATGGGTGAGTTGTATATTTCATAATCAATAAATGCTATACCTACACTTAATTTACCATCATCAAATTGATATAAAAAACCCTTTTGTTTATTGGATAAGTAACTATGCAACAACTTGAGTGCTTAGTTTAAGGAAGAGTGCATATCCTTTAACTAACACTACTTAATATTGAATTAAGTTCTTGAGTGTTGCATTATACCTACATCTTATAATCCATCACAACTAAATTGAAGTATGTTGATATCCTCATGTTTTTTTGAGATGTGACAAATGAATGCACACATTAAGGATGAAGCACATAATCAATATGCATGAAAATTACTTAAACGATATTTGGATTATAATATTAGATGTTATTACATTATTACATATTAATTATAACATACAATTATCAATATGCATTCTTATTCTATTATGTATATTATTTATAATTAAGTATGATAATTGATACTATAAGTTAATGATATAATAAATAATTATAGTTAATAGTATAATTAAGTATGATAATTGATACTATAAATTAATATATAAATAATTATAAGTAATGTATATAAAAGTTAAAAATGTATATATAAAAGTCAAAGGGCTTCTATCATTCTTAAATTTGGAAAGGTTTTTAACTTTTTCCATCTTTCTTTCACATGAGGGTTTTAGTGGCTTTAGTTGAATGTGTTATCATTGAAGAACTCTACAATTATTGTTTTGGCTTTCGATATTAAGTTATTATTGAAATCTTGATTATTTTTAGTTAGTTGATAAGAGCATTTTCAAATTTAATTACAATTTAGTGATTTTTGCCAGTTATATGTATTTTCTGTCTTTTGCTTTGATCTTAATTTTGTTTAATAAAAGAATCACTAATTATATAAAACCCTTAAGAATAACCTTACCTTTAACACTAAGACATGGAGATCGAGTAGTGTTTATGGTTCTAGTAGTGCAGCCTACTCCATTTTCAATTATCTTCAATCTCGAGAGACTTTTCATATGCCACATCTAATGAGCTTTCCAGATATACGTGGTTTTGCATTCAAAATGGTGCAACCCTCTTTGGGACATATTTATTACTATTCAGTACCCTCTTTCAAGTTCTTCATCATTTGTTTTTCACTATGATGGTGGCCCTTATTTTGATATTCTTTGAGAGATATACACACACTCATGTTCAGATGATGCCACTCTTTTCTCCCTAATGCATCATTCTTCTCCTCTTCCTCGTTGGCCCTTTATATCTTGAAATTGAATTGAAATAGCTGAGCAAGATACCTCAAAATATCTAAAATTCATTTTGTTTAGATAAAATGTAAATCTCATGTGATGGTGGTACGCAGTTATTTGGAAGATCGCATGCCCACTGAAGATGGTGTTATTCAACTGGTCATCTCTACATGATAAAATCCCTGTTTGGTTCCGACTACAATGAAATATTTATGAAGGACCTGGTCTATGTGCGCTCTGCAAAACAGATGAAGAGACCACAATGCACCTACTGATAAAATTCTCCTATGATAAAATGATATGGCAAACGATCACACACATCAACGGTATCATTTTCGATTGGTCTGGATAAATCTTTCCGATGCCTATAGATCATGGCACGCAGATCCTCATGATAAATACTTACAGGCCCTGCCATATATCATTGCATGGCATACATGGATCGCCCGCAATTCTTGCATCTCTGAGGACAAGTATATCCCCCCGAAGGTATATGCATACAAGAGTCCGTGTATTGTGGAGACTATGGAACACAACACTACATCCATAATGCTAAGGATCATTATTAATGAAGTGATGGACAAGTCTATCCCATGGTGTTATTTCGACGGGGTTGCACATGAGGATCCAGTACGAGGAGGAGCGAGAGGCATTATACATTTCGATAACCATAGATGGATTAAATTTGTTGCTTCTACAGGCACAGGTACTAATAACAGGGATGAGTTTATGGCTGCAAAATATACCTTACAGCTTGTCATTTCAAAGGATATTCACAGTCTTCAGGTTTATGGTGACTCTTCCATAGTCATACACTGGCTGCAACATAAATGGAAACCTAAGAATATTCTATTAGCAGCTATATTTGAGGAAGTCGACAGATTAGTGAGCCATTTCCAACATATCACTTTCCAGCACATTTACAGAGAAAGGAACCATGAGGCAGATGGTCTATCAAACATTGCGCTGCACTTCGGCGATGGAACATGGCAGAAATTGGAAGGTGGCAATGACCTCATCATGGAAGACGATCCATGACCAATAGATTTTTAAAGAGGGGCTATAGCAGTACTCAAGTTGATCATATGCCTGTAGCTCAACATATCTATGGATATTAAATGAACAAACCTTCCTTTTTTTGTATAGAACCTCTAAATGAAGTTGTTTATGTAAAAGATGATGCTTACACAGGCTATGCCCGAGAACAAAGTTATATTTTGAGGCCAACTAAGGTCATGTAAAAAGTGGATACTTTAATATAAAGGAAAACGATATTTTTTCCATGGAAAAAAAGCAAAATCAAGGTGCAATTTATGAAAGTGCTTCCTTAGCTTAAAAACAAAAAAAAACAAAAACAAAAAGAACCTAAGGTTCAAGTTCCCTAGTACAGTGAAACTAGGCACCACTAGAGCTAAGTTCAAGAGTTCCTTCACATATGATTTAAAGGAATTAAGTAATACCCCAAGCTGAACCGTGCTTGAATTGAAGTACAGTTCAGGCTATTGCTCCCTCACTCTAGGTAGTACATATTTTCTTTCTACGCATAGGCTAAACTGGAATTACTCACAGCTCAAATTCCGTAGAAACAACAAACCATGCAATTTGCATAGCGTTGTAGTGTAAGAAGATTTACGAGGGAGTCCATAGCAAATATGAAAAGAATCTTATTTGTAATTAACATGGTAAAAAATAATTATTAAATGAAAGCGTAACGTAAGGAAAAAGTGAAAAAAATTATTAAATGGTGGATTAGTGGAAAGATGAATTTATAGACCAAATTGGATGTAACTAAATGCATTGAATTTAGAATTCCTTTGGGTAAATGCATTCAAATTTAAAAGCACGATAAAAGACCAAATTGGAATAGATTTGGAAATTAATGAATATTCGTACAGACGTGCGCTTTCAAAGCGTACCCATTAAAGCAATGCATGCATGATTAACACTTATTTTGTACCTATAAATTGAACTAAAATCCAATAAATATTACATAAAATAGACTCGCCATATCTGCATTCGGTAGTGCAGTTTGTTATATTTAAATTTTGGTTGACTTGACGTCGAAGATTTGAATGGGAAACAAAAAAAGAAATGGCAATGTCATTTTGAGCAAGAGTTTTGAGTGAACATATCCCATGCCACAGGGGCAACGAATTGTAGCTCACTTGGTGAGTGAAAGGGCCCACGCTAATATACGGGGTGGGGTGGGTTCAATTCCCCGTATCGATTACGTGTGAAAAAATAAAAAATAAAAAAAATGTTACATAATATTATTATTAATTATATATATTATATATAAGTGTTTGTACAAATTGTCTTTATTTAAGGTAGTCACAGATAGTTTTTTTTCTAACAAGTTAATTCTACTTGGTGAACCATTTCTTCAATGCATAAATGAAACGTACCTATGTGGAATAATTTTGAACTTTTTAATTCCAGATAATTGTATAAGATTTTTTATTATATATAAAATAATGATTGAACTTACATTTTCAATAGTAATAAACATATTTATAATTATATGGTGAACATATTGTCTATGTTAAGTTTGGATTTATGTTTTTTTCCATTGAAAAAAATCTCATTTTTTTTTTTTTAATATAAAACTATGTTGTTCAATGATCACCATCCCGTACACAGCAAGTATAAAGAAATTCGATGTCTAACATCGGGAGAAATATCAATGATCTGCTTTACATCCCATAAAATGTTCTTCCTAAAATCAATACTATCAATAAAATAAAAAATATATAAATAGCAAGTGTTTATGTATAGAAAGATGTTCAGTAATAAGGGAGCCAGATAAGGATCTCAACAAACACTAGATGTGAATACATGATATAAAAAAGAACTCCTCCCCAATGAAGTGATGATACCATCCAGATTTACCCATTTATCCCAGTTACCAACTGGAATTTGTAAACCCTATTTGGAAAGTTGATCCACAACCTAATTACGTTCTCTGTAGATGTGAGAATATCGAACCCGTTGAAATAAGGTACTGATCCTGATGATGGCCTCTATAATGGCAACAGATGAATATTCCTGTGAGGCTTACCTTCTTTCAAACAATTGATCACTAACAGAGAATCACCAAAAATCTGAATTCGGTTAATCCCAATGGAAATATAAAAAGTTAGTAAAAGATTGACTGAAGCAAATTTGGCATAATTATTAGTGAATTCTCCCAATCCTGCAGCAAAACTGTACCAGTGATCATCTATAGTGTAAATCAAACCTCCAACACCAACAAATAATGGACGACCTTGAGCATTCCCATCCACATATGCCCAAGCAAAGGATTTATCAATGATTTCTTCAGTGATGACCCTAAGGGGATTTTTAACAACCACTTGTGGAAAGTAGCTGAATGTGATCCAACATTTATCAGCACCAATATGTGGAGGGACAATTTTATCCTCAAAAGTGCTTTGTTCCTAGCAAGCCATGCACCCCAAATGAGAAAGCAAAGCACTATTGAACCATGAGGAAAAAGGTTCTTGTATACCAATGCCACCCCATAAAAAGAGAATACCAATAATCTGTGCAAGATGACACCATATACTCAACAAATAAGGGTAGTATATGAAGAGATGATGGATAAATTCTGGTGAATTACAACACAAGGGGTACCTACTAGGCCCACAGGTAAATATGTGTGCCAGTTCATCCCAGACATGAACCTTTCCCTCCAATACAAGCCAAAGAAAAATCTTGAAGGGCAATTCCACTACCATAAAATATTAAACCACCATTTGGATGGGGAATAGCCTCCATCTCAGACTGAGGGCCAAGTTTGGATTTACGTTGAACATATAGTTTATGCATATTGGGGACTCATGGCAATTTAATATTTATTAAGCTCTTTATATGTATTATGTACTCATTCAATACAAGCACTGTGATGCCAACTTTATGTGGGAGAAAGTCTTTGGAGTGCAAGGATCAACTTACTTACTTGTGTTTTGTGCAAAGTATCAGTGACATTATTACTATGTTTATTAATATTGGGCATAGGTGTTTTGAACAAATGGATATATACATATATGGTATGCTATGTATATATAGAATTCATATTTTTAAAGAATATTATCTATTTATTTGTTTTTCATATTTGAAAGCACTTTGAATCAATTGTCATCATTTAATATTTATTTTGTCAAATTCATTCAAATAATTAAATATTTAGTGGTCAAATTTATTCTTCACCTAATTTATTAGATATGGATTTTTTTTATTATACGAAAATCAATTCCTACAAGTTTTTTGTTTGTCATTTCTAAATTTGACTAGGCTTTTGGTGTTTCCAATTTTCAAACTTGACTAGCAGGGACTAAGCTGCCATGCAACTCTTGTTATATAAATAACTTGGATGGGTAATCGTGATTAAACCTTGAAACATGGTTGACCAATCCTCTCACCATGACTTTCAGATGATCGTGGCCACCTTGCAAGCATGCCTATCTCATTAATTTCTTTATTGACCTCCATGTCTTGTAATTAAATTCTTTGAGATCATGGCCCCTGAATGGAAGCGAAAGGGGAACAAACACATAAGAGACTCAGAAAAGGAGGGATTTACGTGCGAGAGGCACTAGAAGAGGCCGAATTAGAGAGGGGCACATAAGGGGAACAAAGCTCGCGAGAGGAATGAAACTAGATACGTAGTAGTAGGTAGATAATTTTTTTAAAGCCACATATGATGTAAGTACCATCCACGAGACAAATTTTTTATTTATTTATTTTCATATCAGAGGTTCGACCTCCACAATTGCTTTGGTCTAAATCCCCTGAGCAGTAATTAATTACACACTGACTACCACTTGGGGGGTCATACCATGCTAGTGAATCCAGAGTCCTCCTACTGCGTTCAACCTCTGGCCACCTTGCTTAAAAATCCCCGCTAGAGCATCTAAGTTAGTCTAATAGCACTTGGACTTAAACCTGAGACCTCCTAGAGTCATAGACAATTGGAAGAGGGTGGCTTTGCCAATCCACCTACAAGCCTATCCTTGAGACAACATCTTTATTATATTAAGTTTTAGATGTACTTCACTACTCTTTGTGTAACAATAGATATCTAATTCATTCATAAAATTGTTTAAAAACGAGCATTAATGGCAAGGCCATTAAGTACATTGTTCCCATTTTACTAGATTCTTGATACAAAATAAATCTTACCTTGTCATACTATTGATGTTAGTTACTTGGTCTATATACCATGAATCAATTTTCGATGGATTAAATGATATTGTAAATCATGGCTGGAAAAAATTCCTTTATACAAATTTATCTTTGTGAAGATGTTTTAGTTGCAACAAAGAGTGGAGTTGTTAGGATTTTTATTTTTGTTTTTTCCATTTGTAACTCTAGAGAAAATGGTTATTAAATAATGACCTTCTTAAAACTAATTATGGTTGAAGGTGATTGAATTTTAAAAGTAAAAAAAATGTCACCTTCTTAAAACTAATTATAGTTAAAGGTGATTGATTTTTGATAATATAAAATTTCTTATAATGAAATAATATTGAAATAATATTAATCTTTTTAAAATATTAATATTTATTATGATTTTTAATTAAATTGTAATTAACCAACCAAAAACAATTTTATTCATACTTCGAGGATGTTGAAAACTTTAATCTAAAACCATACTAGAAATACAATTAACTCAACAATAAAAGCCGACTATTGATACAAGTTTGGATATGCTCCATCTTTTTTAATTTCTATTTATATACATGCCCTCTGATAAATAATGCCTTCCACAACACCAAATTTGCCTATATTTATAGTACTTTGATAAGATTTCCAATCTGTGTCAATTTCTATTTTCGGTTAAAGAATGCTTATGGTTTTAGCTCTACTTTAATTGAGATCATGAAGTTTAAGGGATGCTCTACAAGCTCTACTTGTAATTTTTGAATATTGTTATAATAAATATTTTTTTTCTTATAATAAATATTATAAAAAATAATATTATAAAATAAATCTATAACCTATAAAACATATGTCCTTGTTAAAAGATGTTTTTAGTGGTGGATGTTTGATTGAGCTTTAGTCTAGTAGTGCATGATGGATTAGGATTTGTCTCATACACATAAAAACATAATTTAGATATGAATTAGGTCTTGGAACAACTAATATAGCGAAGAATCATATGTGAAATCAAATCGAAGTTTATGGAAATTCAAAACTCATTATGAATTGAATTAGGTCTTAGAACAACTAATATAGCGAAGAATCATACGTGAAATGAAATCAAAGTTTATGGAAATTCAAAACTCATTATGAATTGAATGAAAGAGTTTATGAGTTAGAAAAATCTCCACATTTATGATAGTCTCTTATATTGACCGGTTTCAAGCATGTATAAAAGTAACCCTATGGATTTTCGAATCCTCTCACCATGATTTTCGAATGATCGTGGTCACCTTCCATGCACGCCTATCTCATTAATTTCTTTATTGACCTCCATGTATTGTAACTAAATTCTTTGAGATCATAGCCCCTGAACGAAAGCGAAAGGGGAACAAACACATAAGAGACTCAGAAAGGGAGGGATTTACGTGCGAAAGGCACTAGAAGAGGCAGAATTAGAGAGGGGCACATGAGGGGAACAAAGCTTGTGAGAGGAATGAAACTAGATATGTAGTAGTAGGTAGAGATTTTTTTTAAAGCCACATATGATGTAAGCACTATCCACGAGACAAATTTATTTATTTATTTATTATCATAGCAGAGGTTCGACCTCCACAATTGCTTTGGTCTAAATCCCCTAAGCAGTCATTAATTACTGGTCGACTACCACTTGGGGGGCCATACCATGTTAGCGAATCCAGATTCCTCCTACTGCGTTCAACCTCTGCCCACCTTGCTGAAAAAGCCCCGCTAAAGCATCTAAGTTAGTCTACTAGCACTTGGACTTAAACCTGAGACCTCCTGGAGTCCCAAACAATTGGAGGAGGGTGGCTTTGCCAGTCCACCTACAGACCTTTGCCTGAGACAACATCTTTATTATATTAAGTTTTAGATGTACTTCACTACTCTCTGTGTAACAATGGATATCTAATTCATTCATAAAATTGTTTAAGAACGAGCATTAATGATAGGGCCATTAAATACAATGTTCTCATTTTGCTAGATTCTTTATACAAAATAAATCTTACCTTGGCATACTATTAATGTGAGTTATTTGGTCAATAAAACATGAATCAATTTTCAATGGATTAAATGATATCGTAAATCATGGCTGGAAAATTTGCCTTTATACAAATTTATCTTTGTGGAGATGTTTTAGTTGCAACATAGAGTGGAGTTGTTAGGATTTATTTTTCTTTTTTCCATTTGTAACTCTAGGAAAAATGGTTATTAAATTATGACGTGGTTGAAGGTAATTGGTTTTTAAAAGTAGAAATTGTGTCACCTTCTTAACACCTTCTTAAAACTAATTATGGTTAAAGGTGATTGATTTTTACCAATATAAAATTTCTCATAATTAAATAATATTGATCTTTTTTAAGTATTAATATTTATTGTGATTTTCAATTGAATTGTAATTAATCAACCAAAAACAATTTTATTCATACTTGGAGGATGTTGAAAACTTTAATTTAAAACAATATCAATTACTAGAAATACAATTAACTGAACAATAAAAGCCATAATATTAATTTTTGGTAAAATCATTAAAATATAGCAAAATGGTAACTATTAATATAGGTTTGAATATAGTTTTTTTTTTTTTTAAATTTCTAATAATACTTCAAACAACACCAAATCTGGCTAAACTCATAGTACTTTGATAAGATTTTCCTGTAATTTGTGCCAATTTCTATTTTCGGCTAAAGATGCTTATGGTTTTAGCTCTACTTTAATTGAGATCATGAAGTTTGAAGGGATATTGTACAAGCTCTACTTGTAATTTTTGAATAGGATTATAATAAATATTTTTTCTTATAATAAATATTATAAAAGATAAAATAAAAAAAAACTTATAAAATTTTTGAATAGGATTATAATAAATATTATAAATAATAAAATAAATCTAAAACTTATAAAACATATGTCCTCGTCAAAAGATGTTTTTAGTGTTAGTAGTTTTGTGGATGTTTTATTGAGTCTGAGTCTAAATGCTATTAGTGCATGAAGGATTAGGATTTTAGATATGAGTTAGGTTTTGGAACAACTAATATAGCGAAGAATCATAAGCAAAATGAAATTAAAGTTTATGGAAATTCAAAATTAGTTATGAATTGAATGGAAGAGTTTATGACTTAGAAAAATTTTCACCTTTATGATAGTCTCTTTACATTGATCTATTTCAAGCATGTATAAAAGTTTAAGTAACTTTGTGGATTAGTTTTGATATTTGATGTGTATCTTTAACTTTGAACTTTGTTGTATATTTTTGGTTTCTTTTTTAAAACTATGTTTATTATGGATTATGTTTAATAAGTCCTTAGAGAGTATGAAAACTCATGGACTAATTTGATGTGCATTTTTGAATATGTATAATTTTAAATTTTTTTTCAAAATTATGTTTATTATGCAATATGCTCAGTAAAATATTTAATGGCAATACATTATCTCACTAGTCAAGCTTATTTTGTATTTTTATTACAAAGATATTATATGCCAACTTATGTTACAATTTAATGCTTTCCACAAATTACATAATTAACTCATCCTTTCTACAAAATTTAACAACTGACCAAATCATAACATATAACATATCATTTCCACCTTCATATAAAATTGAATCAATCGCTTAATTTTCAAGTCTATTTTTGCTTACCAATCATTTTATTTCACTTTTCTTTTTACAATGGCATAGAATCATGAAATAAAATTCACCATTTTCAAATGAATGATAGTTTGTAGGTTGTAAAATATGAGGACGTTCCAACTTATTGCTTATCTTTAATGGATGATACAAAGTTGATTAAGAAGTAGTATGTTTTCTCTTCTACTATTAGTTGTTTAAAATATTTGTGGGTTTAATCTTCTCATAAGTGTACTTTTCATTTACTTGGATAGATATGAATTTTCATTAATGATAGTTTAATATGTTTTTAGCTAGATGACATCTTATTACAGTTTCGATAATTCAACTTTTATTATATGTTTTTTCTTTTCATTTTAATGATGAAATCCTAGGAACTTTTGAGATATATTATTCTATAATTCAATTTGTAAGGAGAGAGCAAGTGTTATTTACACATATTGTAGCTCTTCTTGAATTTGTAAATTTCTCACCAATCCCCTTTCTATAATTCTAGTTTTATCTAAAGTCCAAGTTTATGATTTTCCATAAAAGAATTGTGGAAAATGAATACAAAGATAAAAGTATGACATTAAAATCGACTTTATTTTTATTTATTTGTAAAAATATTTCACACTTGACATTATATGGCTACTTTTCCACTATGAACAAGCATATGGACTAACATTTGAAGTTCCAATATTGTTGGTTTTTTATTGTCTTTAGTCAATGATTAATATGCATGTTGAACTATTGTTGACTTTGGTCTTAGTTACTTAGACATAATGCTATAAAATGATGTACAAGAATTAGCTTTTTAGTTTTTTATTTACTAGTGTATCCTTTTATTGTTGACAACAAATATAATGGGGTGTTATATAATGGGGTGTTAGTATGTAGTTATTGACATCAAGTCACAATAGTTGTCGAGTAGCCCAATTGCACCATTTTTCTTCAATATAGAATATTGTGATAAGAATAGAAGTTGATATAGATGATTTTTTAATAATCTATTTAATCTTTTTCTTTTGTTGTAAGTTGGAATATTTTCGCAAAGATAAAATAATTCTTGTGCATTCTTAGTGTTATCACTAGAAGATGCTCCTTGACTGGAGAAGGAGCATGTCTAGTTCATCTTTATAATCAAGCTAAAATATACCAAAGGTTGCTGGAAAGGATAACTAGGTTGTAGGTTTGAATATGTAAAAGAAATAGAGACCAGGTTATATGTATCATTTAATAAGACAGGGGATGAATAAACATGACAAATTTGAATGAAAGAATATGAGCATGAACTTGCAAAAAGATAGATCAAGTTTGCCGGGTCAAATGAACATGTAAATCATTAAACAAACATGTTCAAAGAGCATGAAACAAACAGGCTTATCTGGAAAGCAATCACTTCAAAACATTCTTGAAACAAAATGAAAAATGTAATACATGCCTGTATAAGAAAAATAGCAGTCTGATCCCTAAATCTTCCTATTACACTCTCAACCTCGGCTGGAACTCTCTCTCCCTGCAGTTTCTAATCTGCCTATTTATAATATTAGATTACAAAATTCAAGGATCGATGATCCTCTCTAAAAGATTATCTGCTGCAAACTAAAGATCATCATCTCTAGCTTCCAAATGTTTGACTGCCACATGATGTACTAATTTGGAAATAAATCTCTGTTGCTTGAACAAGAATCTAGAATCGCTTCTTGATTGACCACGATACATATGGAGTTGTTAGTTTGATCCCCTGCCACCTTTAGATCTGGAATCTAGAATGAAAAATTCATATGATCCTCCAACTGTCGATTAATTGCCTTCATGCCTTTAAACATGGAAGTAGTTCACTAAGATCTACCATCTGCATCATTGAAAATTGAATACTGCTTTCGAGTTGCCTTCAAATATGAGATGTGTAGCCAAATATGGATAAGCTTTATCTCGAAACTGACATTTGATGATGATCTTGTGCCTTTCGATAAAGTCATTTAATTATTAATTGGCTTTCATCCAATCTGGAGCTACTCCATGTCAGGTTGATTTTCCCTTTTTTCTTCCATTAAATCTGGAACTGAATGCAAATTTGTTGCCTGAAAAAGTAGATCTGATCCCTATTAAATCTTCGCCAAATCTCTGCCACCTGTGAGGTTGAATGCAAAAATGCCAGCTCTAAAACCAAAACGTATCCGATCCTTATTTAAAATGCTACAGAAACAAGAATAGGCTTCATTATTTGCTTACTGGAGTGCTTCTTAGCATGTGATGTGATTAATATTTCCTCAGCAGAATTCAATAACAAATGCCTGGCAATATTTGCCTTTATATTCTTAGAAGATTTGCTCCATTAACGGAAACAGAGAGTTTTGGAAGAATATTATCAATTCTGCCTGCACCCTTTCCAAATCGCAGCTCCTCTTGTATGTTTTCAAATGTTTTTGCAGGTTCAATCCTAGAGCTGTTTTAATTACATATTCACCACTAATTTTATACGCTCATGGTGTGAAGGTATCGAACACCATGCCAATAAAGTAATTTTTATAGTAGCCCAGAATTTCAATGCCTGTTCCAATTCCCATCAAAAGTTGGGTACCAAGGCTGCAACAATCATCATCAGACTTTCAACCACAGCAATTCTTCCAAGCAGATCTAGAAACAAGTATGAATAGTGACTAAAAACCTGCTGCCATCTCTATCCTTTGTTTCAGGTCTCCAGTATATAAGAAGAACCACATAATATCATAATCCATACAAAACGATGAGGCCATAATCCATACATCTTCATGCCTTTTCCAAAGTTGAACGCTACCGGAACTCTGTCATGCTCCCGTGATGTCTGCATTATCTTCTATTGAAGGTGACATAATTTTAAGTAAGAGGCCAACAACCACCACTAGAAATAATATGTACTCCACTTTCACTTAATGCAGTTAAAAATGTAGAAATAAACTTGGAGCAGAATTATAGTGAACTGTCACACTTCGTCATTTTAAGCAATGCTGGGTGCTATTAATAATCGGCATTTGTGCACACGATTTAATGACATTCTTAGGCACTTAGCACTTGGCGTTTTATGGATACTTACCAACAATTGCAAACACTAACTCTGGCATCTAGATACCCCATCAACACCTCAGTATAAATATGAATGGTCAATACTCAACTAGGTTTTGGACTGGATACATCCAAAACTTTATCCATATGCAATGATCAAAATGATTTCACTACATTATGTTTGCAGTTACCAATGCTTCTTATTAATGTGTTGTGTAGTCTTTTGAATCCGTGGGCTTTCTCATGTAAATAACTTTTGTAATGGTGCCGCCATGATAACATTTGTATTGTTTCAACCAAGAAATAAACACTTTGAAAATCAAAATCAAAATGAGCCTCATTTTGGTCTAATAAATGACATAATGATAAAAATGAATAAGAACTAGGGTAAAATTTGGAAAAATAAAATCAAAATTTCAAAGGCAAGCTAGGGTAAAATCAAAATTCTAAAGTGAATCTAGAATACAACCCTAGAGACAACACTTAGTGTACTAAATGGTAGCCAAAATTCCTAGAAAAAAAAGAGAAGTTTTGATGAACAAAAATGCCTAAGTTAAATGTAGAAGTGGGGTGTGGGTCCACTTGCGATTTTTCCATGCGGTGTGGGTTTAAATATTCACCATAGAATTCCCTAAAGTAAAAGGCTAAACTAACACACATGACTACTTGACCATATGATGAGGGGTTAATTACGCTTCAATTTTACTTATCATCACATTTCTCCCCATTCTTTGTGTACTTCTTCTCCTCTTTTTCAAGAGAATTTGGGAAATTGTTGGTGTTTTCATTCCATAATTTTCAATGAACATAAATTTTCCAGATGCAACCAAAAGCATGTTGTATTGTTGATGATATTGGGACCTTGCAAAATATCTATGCATGGAAGTAAGAAGAATTCAATTGTGGTTCCTTTGTTGATATATACTTCAAATTATTGAGTTTTTTCAACTTTGTACTTCAAGTATCCAAGGTTCTTCAATTTAATGAACAAACAATCTTCACTCATTATCTTTCCATTATGGCGAAATATTTAATATTGCTATTTAAATACATTTGATTTGTGCATGATGAAGTTATATATAGAACATTAAAGGAAAATATGTCATAGCAAAACAAACTACAAGATGATAATATTGATGCTGAACATGTTGTTCAATCAATGCCAAGACACAATATTTCAAACAATGAATCGGTGAGTGCTTTCAATTTTATATTATTCCAATAATTGTACACACTTTTAGAATATAACTGTAGTAATTGCTTTCTAATATTTATGTAGATTTTTTGTTTTGATAGTGCCCATTATTGCAAAAAGCACATAAAATTTAGGAAAGTGATAAAGTGAAAGTGTTAGATCCATATGACAGTCTTGTCGTTGGCATTGGTGAGTTCATTGATTTTCTATGATCCATGGAGTGACATTGAACCTTGAAGATGCTAAAACCATTATTATCAAGGTCACAAGTAATATCTCTCTTCCATGTGAAGATGAACTAGATGGATGCAAATGTTTGAAAGAGAAGGAAGGAAGTTTCACTCAGTGGCGTTTGAAATATTTGCAAAAGTAGCAGATGATTTTCATGTACTTGTCTAATTGTAGACAACAATGGTTGATGTTGTTGACTATATGGAGGCATCATTTATCATTTACTATATGATTCTTTTTATTGGTTTGGATACGATTGACGATAACCTTACTTCCACAATTCTTTGTTTGCTCATCAATATGTTGCCATGGCTTGCTTTCATGTTTCCAAAGGCCATTGGCATTGAGAAAAAATGATATACATAGCTTGGAGAAGGATAATATAGAGTGTATTCCCCCCCCAAAAAAAATCAATGTTTATATTAAAAAAATGAATGGAAATTACAGTTCAAAAAAATGAATGGAAATTACACTTCTTAGACACATAGCACTTACAAGAGTAATATTACATAAATAAAGTACAATTCATTTTATCCCTTTGATAAATAATCCTTGATCCTGCCTTTTTTCTCTTTCTTTTAACCTTATGCCACTCCCCTAAAGAAGGGTCCAAGATGATTAAGTGTAAATATTTTTCGGAAAGTCATGATTCGTAGAGGGAACCGATTTCCTATTGGAATTAGAGGTGTTGAGTTCATGAAGTCTCTTCATTCCCCCTTTAGGGGTTTCAAGGTGCCAATTGCAAAATTTTAAAAATATTTTGATGGTGGATCAATCTAAATCTGCCATGATTAACCTATGTTGAAAATGCAACACACAGTAGCGTTGGAGTTACTTCATTTCAACCATTTCTTTTTTGAAATTAATTAAATAATTGCAAAATACTACAGAATATTTGTCATTATACAATAATAATAACAATCACAAAGAATCATTCTGTACTTATACATAAATGATAAGAAACACAAAGCATCTCCGTTATAGTCTAGTTGGTTAGGATACTCGGCTCTCACCCGAGAGACCCGGGTTCAAGTCCCGGCAACGGAATTAATTTGCTTTTATAACTTTTTCAGTTTTGGAGCACGACTACTCTCACCGGAGAGACCCGGGCTCAAGCCCCGCCAACGGAATCGATTTATTTTTCGAACTTTTTCAGTTTTGGAGCATCACTACTGCCACCCTCACCCGAGAGACCCGGGTTCAAGTCCCGGCAACGGAATCAATTCATTTTTCGAACTTTTTCAGTTTTGGAGCTCGACTAACGAGAAGATGAAAACTATTGCTTCTATATAATCTGTATCCAACGGCAATTGCTTGGAAGGCTTACTTTTTTTTCACTGTTTAAGCTCTCTTATTGGTTTTCCCCGCTGCTTTCATTTTTCTTCTCGGAAGGAAAATACTCTCATCATTTCTGAATCTAGCAACAAAAATGCACAAATTTCTGAACTTAATTATTAACACACAGCGATGAACCGAGCAACAAAAATGCACAAATTTCTGAACTTAATTATAAACACACAGCGATGAACGTAGCAACAAAATTGAGCAAATTTATGATATTAATTATCATCACACAGCGAAACGACCACAGTGGGAGTCGAACCCACGACCTTTTGATCCGAAGTCAAACGCGCTAATCCACTGCGCTATGCGGTCCGGAGTTGCTTGTCTGTCATAACAAACGGAATATGTTTATGAAATTGATGAATAGAATAGCCTTTGGTTCAATCAAGATTCACTCGTTTAAAATGTTACATTGTTAAGATGCTGTTGTTTCGCTGGTTGCATGAATCTTCAACGTGTTAAACTGATATGATAACAAACTACACGACGGCACACGTTCTTTCTTTTGATCCCAGAATTTTCAAAATACAATTAAGAAAGTGCATCTGCAGCCTGCCCCTGTATTTCGTTTTTACTGCGAAGTGGGTTTCTGGCCACTGTAGCCAGATTCGTCGTCACTTTGGCCAATAGACGTTCGCCACGTGTCTATCCACCCGCCCCGTCAACTCGGTTTAGGGTTTTTAGGCGGATACATCTGAAACCGTCCGGGTTATAAACCTCGTTCATTGTCTCCTCCCGCGGGTTCCGAGATTGACAGCGACGGTTACCATCCAACTCAAGAGAAAGACTGCCGACCTCCATCATATATGATCTAGGGTTTCATTTTCGAGGTGAGTTTTCTTTATTTCCTTAACCGAATGATAATTTACAGCATATTGAGTTTTATTTATTTGCTTAGCTGAATGAAAATTTACAGCACAATGCAGTGAAGACAGCAACAGTAAATTTACTGATAAAACCATTCTGCTCAGTTAAGAGTTCTAGCTTTTAAAATGCAGAATATGATTTAAATGGCATCCTGAGCTTCATCAGGGCGGGAGTTTTTGTTGCTCAGTTCAGAGCATGGTCAGTTTTTTTTTTTAAATAATATTTTCCTACTAATATTGTTTAGGGTTCAATATTTTCTGTCAGTTGAAATTTAAGCTTCTTCCTATAGTGAAGTAGGATCTCAAGTCTTTTTGCTCCGTTCTCTTCAGCGCTGAATACCACATAGAAGGGTTTTTAAAAATATTATGTAGGGTTTAATCTTGTTTTCAATGTTGTTTATTTTTATAAATTAGATTCTAATTTTTTCCTATCCTGAAGCAGGAACTCAATTCCTAAACTTCTTGGTTTTTGGATACAATAAAGTGGGGATTTGTGTTAAAGTCAAAGCAGGATGGCTTTTGACCGCCATCCGAATTTCAGAAATGTAAATTCTGTTATCTTGTATGCAATCGAGGCATCTCCTCTGTTGTGCCAATGCTACCAGATCCTTTTTTTAATTAAGAAAATACATCTTCTGGAAACTTCTAAAGCTCAAAATGCATATCAGAATACAAAACCCTCTTGTCCAAGCAACATAGTAACTGCTTCTTCTGAAAATCCTGGCATCGCTACAGGAGATTCTGTTGCAAATGGTATGGAGTCAAGATGGGTTTTTATGATTTCTAGGCCAATATGGTCAGTACTAGATGCTGCTCCAGTGGGCCTTGTCAAAGGTTTCTTAACTGATGTTGAAACTGGTAATGGCGTCAAACTCAATTTCTTCTTTTGCTTCTGTTGGAAAAAATACCATATTTATAATAGTCCTTTGTCATGGATATTTATCATATTATGATTTGTTTTTTCTTAATTTGAACAGTACCTTAAACTCTGAAATGCTGTTGTACAGGGTTACAGGAAGCGGCATGTGGATTTTG
The DNA here is from genome assembly GCA_027924585.1 of Larix kaempferi. Lineage (NCBI taxonomy): Eukaryota > Viridiplantae > Streptophyta > Pinopsida > Pinales > Pinaceae > Larix > Larix kaempferi. The sequence continues at coordinate 19,979,986 of BSBM01001023.1, forward strand.
GAGATTACCATAGCCAATGTGAATGGGAGCCACTCTTTTCTCTTCCAGTCGCTGATCCAGGTTTAAAAGCTCAGAAGTTAGCTAGGGGAGTGGCTTCATTTGGCGCAAGTATGGTTTCATCTACTCAAACACAACATTAAAAAACAATATGGAGATTCCGTTGCAAATGGTATGGAGTCAAGATGGGTTCTTATGATTTTTGGGCCAATATTGTCAGTACTAGATGCTGCTCCAGTGGGCCTTGTCAAAGGTTTCTCAACTGATGTTGAAACTGGTAATTGCGTCAAACTCCATCTCTTGTTTTGCATCTCTTGGAAAAAAGACCATATTTATACAAGTCCTTTGTTATGGATATTTACCATATTATGATTTGTTTTTTCTTAATCTGAACAGTACCTTAAACTCTTAAATGCTTTGGTCAGTCATACAGGGTTACAGGAAGCAGCATGTGGAATTTGGAGAATACCATAGCCAATGTGAATGGTAGTCACTCTTTTCTCTTCCAGTCGCTGTTCCAGGTTTACAGGCTCCGAAGTTAGCTAGGGGCGTGGCTTCATCTGGAGCAAGTGTGGTTTCATCTACTTTGGCCACAACAAAATAAAAACAATGCAGCAATGGCTGTTGCATTGGTAGAAAGTACTTAAAAACAATCCGTGGGGGCATTCTTTGCTTGTTTTGATTCTTATAACAGCAGTAGAGGAAGCCGAATTTCTCATGATATTCTGAGCATAGATCGACCTCCTTTAATCATGCAAGTAACACAGGAGTATAGCGCATGACTGGGAGGGGGTTTTGGGTTTTTGCTTATTTTGATCCTTCCTTGGAACAGCAGAAAAGGAAGCCGAATTTCTCATGATATTCTGAGCATAGATTGACCTCCTTTATTCATGCAAGTACAACATGGGCAACAGGAGTATAGTGCATGACTTGGAGGGGTTGTAGGTTGGTATCATCCCTATTTGTAGCCTTGGAATCCATGCATGAAAAACCAAGCATGGGAGGTCGCTCACTCACCATCTATTTTCAATCTACCGTTACGGGCGCAGCTTCACTTGTGCCAGTTTCTCCACGCTTTACATTGTCTCACGATAACTTCCAGACTCTCTTGGAGGCTTACGAGGTTCTGAGTAATTCACGAAAACATGCTAATATCTGATCAATATGGATAGAAAGCATGACGGGGACATGTTAGACCACATAATCCAACCTCGTCTAGATTTTCCCAATGGTGAGGGTTCTAATGGCTTCAGGGTCAATCCAAACGTAGACATAAAAAGATTGATAACTTCATCCATAATTCGGGTGGTGTCGTAATTTTCAGGCATAATTAGAGAGTTTCAACTTTACTGGACGCATATGATTCTTGAGAAACTTCAAAATTTATAATTAAAAAAGTGATCCAAATTTATAATTAAAAAAGGAGAGGGTTTTTAAATTTTACATTAAAGATAAAAATATCTATAAGTAGACAAATGTCAAAGTTTATTTGTCTTAATTACGTAGACAAAGCTTATTTGTCTTAATTAAGTAGAGTGTAATATGTAGGTAGATGGTCTGAAGTTATAAATATTAAAAAAACAACTTTGAAGAGTGAAAGTTGTTTTTAATTAGGGCTTTATGTCTCTTGTTTGACAGTTTGATCAAATTCACCAAGTCTTAGCCATTTTCACCATGATTGACCAATTATTTGCTTTTTGACTAAAACTTGGGTAGGTTGAGTATTGCCACCATGATCAAAACAGAATTGAATAATTTAAAATGATACCTGTTAAACAATGTGTGTATGGCCTTTTAATGATATAACAACACCAGACTTGTAATAGGAGTTTGATGCTTCTTGCTATAGTTCCAGGAAGAGATTCTAGATTCCTGTTCTATAGAGGTGCAGTTCTCATAGAGCATTTAAGACCCTACATGGAGCATCAGGGAATCTCAATTTATTGTATCAACTTACTGATATGATTGAGCATAGTTGAGAGGAAAGGACCATCTGGATATGTAACAAATCAAAATTCATAAAAATACCACATTTATCCTTAAAAATGTGGCAAACCAGATCATTACAACACATTGTCATCTTAGGATCCACAGTCTCCATAGCTAACCAGCTTGATACAAATATCATAAAGTTACTATGTTTATTTCTCTGATGATATCTGGATGAGAAATATGAAAACAACAGAGAATGGGAAAGTTAAAAGGGGTATTATCATTCAACTGCAAGAATGATGAACGAATAATAAATTACATAGCTGCTAACAAGTTTATTTCCAATTCAATAAAATCATCTGCTATTCCTGTTGATTGAACTGATAAGAAACTCTACCAAGTCCTACAAACTTTTGACCTCCAGTTCTTTCTACTTTTACTACAATAAATCCATGAATGTCTCTCATTTGCTTCATCCAACTATTCTTTCAAAAAGGATCCCATTTGTAGGACGCTATAGCTACATATGCACCAACATTAATGATACAAAAATCTTTAAGCTGAGGAAAAGAGCACTTACCTCTGTGGTCTAGAATAATGCAACATCTCCAGGTGAGCAAGTGATCGAAATTGAGTTTAAACTTTCAACTTCCTATGACTAAGACCATGCATTTAGAAATTTCGAAACCAACTGGATAAAGCTTGAGGAATAGGGTAAATGAAAACAAGGAATTTGCAAAAATTCGACCATAGGACTCATGAATTTCCTTAAAGCGAACCATTTCTTGGCTGATAGAAATATACATTTTCCTCTACTACAATACTTCCTAGCAAGCTGCACCTCTGCGCATTTCTCATTGCAGCAGGTGCAAAAATGAAAACTATATACAAAAAGGATAAGTTCATGAGTGGTTGCAGAAGGGAAGTCACATCTATGAGAATAAAGGACAATTTCTCTACCATACAAGAGTGATATAACGACTTGCACTACCTGCACAATGTTGTCTGGCTAACAATGATACTTATTTTTCGCATGAATAAGAAGTTAGGCTCAAAAGACTTCAAGTATGTATGCAGTATTTTAAAAAGTGATTTATCAATCAGCGCAAGACTCTAACCTACCATCAATCATGTGTAGTGGGACTAACTGAGTCTCTCCTGCTCCCTAAGTTTTTAGTGTATGGTCAATACTTGTACCTGTTTCCTTGGAAACATGTACACCTAACATGGCAGACTCTTTGGTATTCTCGTCTATAGTTTGAGTCTCACTACCAAGCTAATCAGACAAAACCTCTATAGGAGCAAAGTTGTGAGGAATCGCCTTTATGACTAACAAAAGGGGATTGGGCTGCCTTGCCAGGACTTATTAGTGGGGTTGGAGAGAAATTTGGTGTTGTGAAGGTTGTAGTGTATGGGGTATTTGACAAGTGAGCAATCGCTAAAGGGGAAGTAACTCTCTTATCAATGACCCCTCTACAACTGGCAGATGGAGGAAATGCTGAATATTGATGTGGATGAGAATGTTTTGTCAAGTCATCACATACAACAAATCATCAATGCCATCAATAATGTTGAAATCCAAACTCTCCAATACGCTTGAGTAGCTTTATGTCATGGTTTGACCAACATCCTACAAACAAGCCACACCACAGTAACATGTTCAATCAGTCTTCAGTAAACATGTCAAAAGGATGCATGCATCAAAGTAAAATAGTGCAGCTTTGTTGTTATTTATAGCCAAACAATGCACATAGAATGAAAAAGAGAGATCTAATTTGAGTAAACCTCTTAGCAAATAGGCTAATGTCATTTTGGAAAATAAAAGCAAAAAACTATTAAAGCTAAAACATTCAAACCATGAACATATTTAGTGGAAGAATCTTGGACACTAGGTAGTTGAACCTTGAACAAAGTTAATGGAACCATAAGCACTGTCGGTGGAACAAGGAGCTCTATTTATGGAACCATGAGCATTGTTGGTGGAACCATGAGCTCTATTTATGGAACCATACAAGGAATTGTGAACAAAATTTATTGAAAATGAGCATTTCAGGGTTGGAACCATGAAGAATGTTTATGTAACCATGGACAATTTTGATGGAATGTGAATAATGTGGGTGGAACCATGTACATACAAAATCATGTGCAATTAAAGAACCTTGAACAATGTTAGCAGAACTGTGAATATCATAAGCATTATTTATGGACCATGAACCATTCAGTGAGTAATGCATACATGGTCATGAGGTGGTGGAATCATGAGCAATGAGTATGGAACTTTGAACAAAGTTAGTGTTGATAAAACCATGAACACATTTGGTGGTAGAATCTCGAACAAAGTTAATGGTTGAATCTCAAATAAAGTTAATGGAACTATGAGCATTGTTGGTGGAACCATGAACATTATTGGTGGAACCATTTATGGAACCATGAGCATTATTGGTGGAATCGTGAGTAATGATCATGAGGTTGTGGAACCATACTAGGAACCTTGAACAAAATTAATTGATAATGATCATTTTAGGGGTGAAACCATAAATAATGATTATGGAACCATGGACAACTATGATGGAACCCTGAATAATCAGGGTGGAACCATGTACATACAAAACCATGTGAAATTAAGGAATCTTGAACAATGTTGGTGGAACTCTGAGTATTGTAAGCATTATTTATGGGCCATGAACCATTCGATGAGTAATGCATACATGGTCATGAGGTGGTGGAATCATGAGCAATGTGTATGGAACCTTGAACAAAGTTAGTGTGGGTGAAACCATGAACATATTTTGTGGCATAATCTTGGACACTAGGTGGTTGAATCTCAAACAAAGCTAACAAAACCATGAGAATTGTTGGTGGAACCATGAGCTCTATTTATGGAACTGTGAGCATTATTGGCAAAACCACGAGTAATGGTCATAAGATGATAGAACCATATAGGGAACCTTGAACAAAATTCTTTGAAAATGAGCATTTTAAGGATGAAACTATGAAGAATGTTTATCGAAACATGGACAATTGTGATGGAACGATGAACAATGTGGGTGGAACCATGTATATACAAAACTGCCTAAAACTAAGGAATCTTGAACAATGTTGGTGGAACTATGAATATCATAAGCATTATTTATGGACCATGAACCATTCAGTGAGTAATTGTAATGTCCCGTTTTGACAGTACTACCTGAACTACTTGTTAATTTTTGAGCATTAATTCAATATACTCTAGGATCTTTACCGAGAGAATAACATGTACAACATATCAAGTATAACAATGCATATCAATCACACCAAGCAATCACATGAGACAATGGACACACAGAGTTTCACTGGGGAAAACCATAAAGGTGAAAAACCCCACAACTTCCTCAGAGATAGAAAGAGCAATGATACAACCAAGGTACGACCAAAGTACAAGAGATAGTCTTCTATTAGCAGCTCCTCCTCCTCCTCAACTAGTGCGCCACTTTCCGAGTGATGTACAAGTGAATAATGAGATGATCAAATAGAGAGATCTCGCTCTCTATTTATACTTGTTCTGAGCAGCTTAATAAACCTATGGGGCCGACTTGTCTAACTCAGCCTAATAACCCCAGGTTACATTAATCCGGGCCGACCCCTCTACTAGGTGGTCTAATAACCCATCAGCAAGTTACACCACTTGCGACACTTGTCAATACAAATGACGACACTTCCATATAGAGGAATAATACATCTCTATAGGAGTACAATAATATATAGATGAAATACATTCCGAAGTTACATATACCTCAACACTCCCTCTTAACTAGGAAGGTATTTCTTGACATAGATTTGCTAGCACAAGTCTTCTTCTCTGGATAATCATCAACGAATCATCATCCTCGAATTATCGTCATCATCACGGCTGCTTCTATCTCAATCAATCTCTGAATCTACTCGTCATAGGAAGTTCTACAGAGCCAGTCCTTTTTCATACTAGATGTAGGCCCACCACCTGCAGGTCTTCATCATCATTGGCCATACTGTGGAATCCTTAGGACTTATTACGTGCATCACAAATCCTCGTAAGAGGATCCCAAGACTGATTACGGGCACACAGCCCATCCTATCGGATCTCCCAGGTCTTATATGTGACCCTCATCAAAAACCATCGAAAGAGCATCCCAGGACTTATTACGGGCACACAGCCCAACCTATCGGATCTCCCAGGTCTTACATGTAATCTCTACAAACCCTCGAAAGAGCATCCTAGGACTTATTACAGGCACACAGCCCAACCTATTGGATCTCCTAGGTCTTACATGTAGTCACCACCACAAACCCTCGAAAGAGCATCCCAGGACTTATTACGAGCATGCAGCCCAACCTATCGGATCTCCCAGGTCTTACATGTGGTCACAGGAAAAACCCTCGAATCCCAGGACTTATTACGGGCACACAACCCAACCTCTCGGATCTCCCAGGTCTTACAAGTCCTCTCAAGCACAACCTATCCACGACCACAGATTATCAACCTGATACTCACCATACATCATCCTGATGTACATGATCATCCTGATCATCATCACTGCATCATCCTGATGCATATCATCTGGAGCAACATCCTGAAGCTCGTCATCCGTGATCATACTGATCATAAAGTGCATCCACCTGATGCATACCATTTATCTACCTGATACATATCATCATACATGATCCACCTGATCCAAGCATCCAACATGATGCATATACATATACATGATCCAACTGATCATAACAAGCATCCAATATGATGCATATACATATACATGATCCAACTGATCATAACAAGCATCCAACATGATGCATATACATATACATGATCCAACTGATCATAACAAGCATCCAACATGATGCATATACAAAGTAGTAACTGGAGCATCATCTTGATGCTCATCATCCAATGCTTACATCCACAGCCATGGGAAGGATCCTCCTTTCACCATGCTTGGAATGGCTCCAGCAAATGTGTCCATCACTTCTTCCTCAAAGTGTCGTCTAACTGAATAACACCAAACCTCTCTCTGAAGTACTTGAACTTCACTCTGGCTAGTGGTTTCGTCAGCACATCTGCAATTTGTTCATCCGTCACAACATACAGGAGCTTCACTGCTCCTCTCTGCACCATATCCTTGATATAATGATATTTGATCTCGATGTGCTTCGACCTATCAAGGAACACCAGGTTCTCAGACAGCTTCACACAATTTTGGTTGTCACAAAAGATACCAGTAGCCTCCAACGGGAGATCAAATAACTCAGACAATAGCTTCTAGAGACATACTACCTCACAACTGGCATAACAGGCTGCAACATACTCTGCTTCGGCTGTACTCACTGCTACACAGGACTGATTCCTTCTAAATCAAGAGATCACACCTGATCCCATACTGAAGTAGCACCCAGATGTGCTCTTCCTATCTGCAGCAATGCCTGCCCAATCTGAATCAACATAACCCTACAGGTTAAACTTTTGATTCGCATCATACTTGAGCCCATAATCAACCGTACCCTTCAGGTACCTCAGAATATGCTTTACAGCAACCAGGTGAACACTCCTTGGATCCGTCAAGAACTGGCTCAATGTGTTCACCGCAAAGAAAATATCTGGTCTCGTGTTCGTCAGGTACATCAAGGACCCAATCATATGATGATACATAGTGACATCAACAGGCTCAGATGAAGCATCACACAGAAGCTCCAGGTTCGATGCCATAGGTGTGGCCATGGCCTTGCAGTCCATCATCCCGAACCTCTTCGGGATCTCTATTGCATACTTCCCTTGTCCAAGGAAGATCCCATCTGCACTCTGCCACACCTCCATGCCTAGAAAATAGTGCATCATCCCCAAGTCCTTCATCTCAAACTCGGCAGCAAGCTTCCTCTTGGTATTAGCAATCAAACTATCTTCTCCTCTAACAAACAGGTCATCCACATATAGAAGTAGTATCACTGGATTGCCTTCTTCAACCTTGTAATAAAGGTTGGAATCTACTTTACTCTTGGTAAAGCCCAAACTGGATAGAAAGCTGTCCATCCTACCATACCAAGTCCTAGGAGCTTGCTTCAAGCCATACAATGCTTTCTTCAACTTGCACATATATGGCTCTCTGTCATGTGTCTCAAACCCGAGTGGCTGCTCCACATACACTTCCTCTTCAACTACACCATTCAAGAAAGTTGTCTTGACATCCATCTGGTGTATCTTCCATTTCGTCATTGTAGCCAGAGCAAGTACTGTTCTGATGGAAGTGTACCTGGCTACAGGAGAAAAAGTTTCTTCATAATCAATCCCTTCTTTCTAGGAGAAGCCACGAGCTACAAATCTCGCTTTGTATTTCTCTATGCTGCCATCTGCAGCATGTTTGATCTTGTAGATCCATTTGGAAGTCACAACAGACTTCCCTTTAGGTCTTGGGACCACATCTCAAACATCATTCTTCATGACCGACTGATACTCTTCGACCATGGCATCCTTCCATTCTTTCTTTTTCGCCACTTCTTCATAATTGGAAGGTTCTTTGTTCATAATGTCACAGAGTAAGGAAACATAACTGGTGTGGGATCTAGTTCTCTTCCTTGCTTTGTGTCCTTCTTCTGGAATACCATACCTTTCTGCATCTTGAATGAGCTCTCTAGCCCATGCAGGTTTTCTCTTGTGAGAGTCCTTCTCAAAGGGTGGATCTAAATGTTCTTGTGGATTTTCAATTTATCGATCTGCTTCTGGAATTGCCTCAGTCATGGTAGTATCTTGAAATTTGGTTTCCTTTGGTTCTTCATGATCTTCAACAGGTGCCTTCCTTGCTTTGATGAAAACTGAATCTTCATCAAATGTTACATCCTTGCTGACATCAATCTTCTTGAACCCTGGAAAGTATATTTTGTAAGCCTTCGAGCTTTCACTGTACCCCACAAAGATGCCCTTCTTTCCTGAAGGATCTAGCTTTGTCCTCTTTTCCTTTGGAACATGAGTGTATACTGGACAACCAAATATTATGAGATGGCTGACCTCAGGCTTCTTACCAGAGAAGACCTCTTCTGGTGTCTTGTTGTCCAATATCTTGTGAGGTGTTCTGTTCTGCACATATACAGTTGTCCTAGTTGCTTCTGCCCATAGATGCATAGGGAGATCCTGGTCATGCAACATTGCTCGTGCTGCTTCCATGATTGTTCTATTCTTTCTTTCTGTAACTCCAATCTGTTGTGGATTGTAGGGAGCAGTCAACTCCCTCTTAATCCCTGAATCACTGCATAGTTTCTTGAAATCACCTGAAGTGAATTCTCCGCCATTGTCGGATCTGAATGTCTTTATCTTCTTATCAGTTTGATTTTCCACCAAGGCTTTGAATTCCTTGAACTTATCAAACACTTCATCTTTGTTCTTTAAGAAATAAACCCAAGTCTTCCTGGAGAAGTCATCAATGAAAGAGACATAGTAAACATACCCACTTAGAGAACTGGATGACATTGGACCGCATACATCGGAGTGGATAATTTCCAAGATTCCTTTTGATTTGCTTTCACTACTTGGAAATGCCTTCTTTATGTTCTTTCCTTTTGCACAACCTTTGCAAACACCTTCATGCTTGGTCTTGATTTCAGGAAGACCTTCTACAATTTTGCTTGCAATTGGTAGTGCTCTATAGTGCACATGTGCAAGCCTTCTATGCCAAAGTTCACTTGGCTCCATGGATTCATATACCATGGCATGTTTAGGTTGTCCCTTCAATTTGTACAATCCTCCCTCTTGCTCTCCAATCACCACTGCATCATCTATAGTTTTACCCTTTGGCCACATTAGGACTTGGCCATCAACAAATGCAACCCTCATGCCTTTTGCATCTAATGTAGAGATGGAGAGAAGGTTATTCATGAGCCCAGGTACAAATAACACATCTTTCATCTTCAAGGAATTTCCAGAGTCTAGGTTGTAGGAGGCTTCCCCACTTCCTTTGATAGGGTATTGATAATCATCCCCAAGTTTCACCTTATGGGGTGATTCATGTTCAGATAAATTTACAAAAGATTCTTTAAATCCAGTCACGTGTTTAGAAGACCCACCATCAATAAGCCAATCATTACATCCATGAGAGATAGTACCTGTGAGAGCAGATATTAGAACATATTCATCTTCACTTGATGAATCATCACTTTCTGCCCTAGCCTTCTTCTTTGGAGGTTTGTCATCCTCAGCAGCATGAGCATGATATCTCTTCTTGTTGTTTTTCTTCTTGTTGAAGTTGTTGTCTTTCTTCTTCTTGGGACAATCCGTAGCAAAGTGTCCCTTCTCATTGCATGTGAAGCATTTGAGATCTTTCTTATCTTTATGATAATGATGGTGAGAAGATTTTCTGAAGTGGGATGGCTCCCTCTTGAACTTTCCTTTCTTGGTGTGTGCTGTGAGAGCTTGATCTTCATTCCCCATCTTTTCTTCTCAGACCACAAGCCTAGCTTCTTCTTGAGAGCATTCTTCCCATAGCCTACTGAAGGAGATTAGTTTCTTTCTTGCATAGATTCCTTGGATAAAGGAATCCCATGACCTAGGTAGGCCATTCAATGTGGTCATGACAACTTCACCATTGTCCACAATTTCATCCACAGCTTCAAGTTTTTCCTTGATCTGAGAGACCTTAGAAAAATAAGATTGAATGGTCTCTCCATTCTAAATCTCTACCCCTTTCAATTGGTTCCGTAGGGTCATCTTCCGATTTATGTTCTTCCCTTCAAATGGCTTGGTCAGGGAATCAAACATCTCTTTGGGTGACTTCAGAGATGACACATGTGGGATGAGATGGTCCTTGATAGAATCAACAATGATCCTCTTTTCCTTGACCAAGTTCTTCTTGTGAAGGGCTTTAGCCTCTTCTCCCTCTAGGATAGGGACCTCAGAGCTTATGTAAGGGTCCAACTCATTTTCTTCTAGGATTAACCCAATCCTATACTTCCATGCTTGGAAGTTATCAGCCCCTTCGAGCTTATCCTCAAGCTTGGTGTGGTGAGACATATTAAAGAGTACTTCAAATGGAAATAGAAAAGATATAGGTCTTACCACTTGATTTGCTGAAAACTGGATCTGGTCCTGGATTAGGGTTTGTCAGAGAAACCCTAAAAATCCAAAATGTGAATTTCAAAATTCTGAAAGGATAGAAAGATGCACCTTGATGAGCTGATCAACCTAGTATATTCAGAATTTGAGATTTGCAAAGTTTCACCCTTTGGAAATGCCTTTTATTCTCCCCGGATTCACTAGGGAGGACCCTGAATTAGGGTTTGAGTTTCCCAGAGCTTCACCCAACCACAAATCTCGATCCAAAGCTCTAAACTTTGATTTTTCCAAGGAGCTTCCAGCCATGTCTTCAGATTTTAGAAATTCCTATTTTTGAGGAAACCCTAAGTTTTAGGGCCAAAACTGAAAGTGCCCAGAATTGAATTCTGATTGGGCAGATATATTCTCCTTGTTGAGTAGAGTCAATCTACCTTATTTCTTTTCCAAAATATGTGGAGAGAAACCCAATAAACAAGAAACCCTAGTTTCCGCCACTGCACAATGTCTTCTTCTCGGGGAAGCTATGATACCATGTTAATTTTTGAGCATTAATTCAATATAATCTAGGATCTTTATTGAGAGAATACCATGTACAACATATCAAGTATAACAATGCATATCAATCACACCAAGCAATCACATGAGACAATGGACACACAGAGTTTCACTGGGGAAAACCATAAAGGTGAAAAACCCCACAACTTCCTCAGAGATAGAAAGAGAAATGATACAACCAAGGTACAACCAAAGTACAAGAGATAGTATTCTACTAGCAACTTCTCCTCCTCCTCAACTAGTGCGCCACTTTCCGAGTGATGTACAAGTGAATAATGAGATGATCAAATAGAGAGATCCCACTCTCTATTTATACTTGTTCTGAGCAGCCTAATAAACCTATGGGGCCGACTTGTCTAACTCAACCTAATAACCCCAGGTTACATTAATCCGGGCCGACCCCTCTACTAGGTGGTCTAATAACCCATTAGCAAGTTACACCACTTGCGACACTTGTTAATACAAATGACAACACTTCCGTATAGAGGAATAATACATCTCTATAGGAGTACAATAATATATAGATGAAATACATTCCGAAGTTACATATACATCAACACTACTATTATATGTTGTATTTGTTTGATTGTGAGACTTCGTCGGTTTGACGACACTAGGACATATGGTTGTTAGTATTATGATCGATAGTCATGTTTAGATATGATCATGTGTAAATATGTCTCATCTATGCAAATCAATGAATGATGGGTACGTAGATACCATTGTAGTTATATGTTGAATAAATGAATGTTATGCCAGGTGCATGGCGAATAAATGAATTTATTGTTGTTATGTTATGATGGAATGTATGTGTACATGTTGAGGATTTATGCACGATATGCTAGACTGTATGTCAGAGACTAACTTACAGGTTAAAAGGCTAAGTAATAGCTGGATCCTACGAGGTGGGAGAGCCTCGGGGACATGGAATTCGAAAGATAAATGGTATGCGAGTGATGCATTATTTACTTACGCATGATTATTATGATGTATATTATGACATGGGTGGGGTAGGGTTTCAGGAAACTCAACTGCCCAGATTGGTTATACGATGACAAACTGAGTACAAGTGCAACGCTGTTGTTATGTCGGGTAGACATAGTCCCTTGTTTCATTAGGGGGGTGGAGGCTTTACCCACAGTTTATCCCCGAAACCCAAAGTCATGGGAGAGCTGTGCTACCCAAGGTGTGTGATGATGACTGGTGGTTTCCTGCTGGGGAAGCTTGGTCGATATAGTCGACACTTTCGCTTACGGTTTCTAGCTGGAGTTGGTCATGTCTTGACACTTCAGGGTAGTCCAGCAGAGGAAAGGATAGGATGTGGAAGTTAGTTGTGAACTAGATAGACGAAGTAGGTAGATAGGTGTACCATGATGTTAGGAGAGAAGACTAGATTAATTGTGTATGCTGAGGACCTTACAGAGTCATGTGTCGTAACTTATTAACTGGTATTATTGTTCGTCGGTTAATTTTATGTGATTAAGTGAATGATCCAATAGTCAAATTATGTTAAGAATGTGTGAGTCAAGAGTAACTTAATTGATTATGAATTATGTGTAGTAACTCAGTAATGTATGAATTGTCGTAACTTAATAAGATGCAGTTGGGTAAAAGACTGTACCTTGCAAACTATGTTAAGGATTTGTCAGTGAACAATAAGCTTCGTGATTATGATTGATGTGTGTGATTTATTACTGTTAGTGTACTTATGTGAGGTATGTAAGTAGTAGCTATGCTTACATAACTCGCCTACATATTTATAAATTGTGTGAAATATTGCTGAATAATAATGTTAATTATTGTCGATTAATAACTAATTATTGTTGATCAATGTTAATAATGTTGATTAAAGTTAATAATGATTATTAATGTTAATAATGTAGATTAATGTTAATTATTGTTTATTAAGGTTAGTAATGTAGATTAATGTTAATTATTGTCGATTAAGGTTAATAATGTTGATTAATGATTAATTATTGTCCATTAATGATTAATTAGTGTTGATTAATAAACAAGTTACGGTTAGCTTAAGTAGTAAATAATGCAATTGGTTAGTAATGTTTAATTGAATGTTAATGAGTTGATTAGTAAAAAAAACTAAGGGTTAAAATGTTAAAAGGGATTTTAATGTTAGTAAGAATAATATTAAACTTGGAAGGGTAATACCAATTGAGTATCAAACGATAATAATTAATTAATTGAAATATAGGGATAAGGTTTAATTTATATATATTACTAATTTATTATAATTATGTCGTTGTTGTTTAGAACCATGGTGTAAAATTCTAAATAATACAATATGCCATTTTTAAACAAGTGTTGAATTATATGTGAGTTAATTAAATAAAACAAAAGATTTATTAATTATAATTGTGAAACTTGAGCTACAAGTCCAAGACGGTAAATTAGAATTTATTACGGTTGAAATGTATAATAATAAAATACATATGAACCAACCCATGCATTTATTACACAACAAATATTTATAATATTTAATGATTAATGACAGTCAAAGTTGACGGCTCGAGGACTGACATGGGGGTTGAGAGATTTATGTTAGGGATATGGTATTAATGGTGGAGGAGAAGAGTCGACAAAGGGAGGGGATAAGGTGGAGAAGAGGATGGGGGAGAAGGGATCTTCACCTTAGAGATTTTTGGAGAATTTACCGAGCAAGGAGAAACAATTCAGAGAAGAGAAGGAGTTTTTTGTTGGAGAGAATTCAGAAGGGAGAGTAGGTTGGATTGTACTCGGTTTGGGCTCGGGGGTCCAAAGGGGTACCTTTGGAGCTGGGTGGTCAAAAAGACCTCTCCGGTTGGAAGGGTGGCAACTCAGTTTGGCTGGTTGAGTTTCAGGGTTTGGGAAAGGTTTTGGTTGTAGGACTGCTGTAGGTGCATACAACAAGCAAGATTAACAAAGCAAAAGAAACAAGTTCAAAGGGACATCAAGCTATCTACTAGGTAATTCTCATTCAGGTATAAATGGATTTTAAATCTGTAAATTTTATTTATGAAAGATATAACTTAAGAAATTATTATGGTAAATTACATGGGCTGGTGCAAGGTAATGATACCCAATTATGACATGTTAGTTGCAATGACATTCTGGAAAAACATAAATATTATCATTAAAATGAATTATTAGAGGAACCTACAATTTTTTTTGGGATTAGGTGTAAACAAATGAAATGTAGAAAAACGGATGACCTTCCAGAATATATAACTTTTATTTATGGCAAAGTGGTATAACCACCCCAAAATGTCATTATTCGAAGATTGGTATGTTATTTTTTTTCTCAAACATAATGCACATGTTTTTGTTGAGCCACCCGTTTGATATGTAAATTTTCAATTTACAAGAAAAAAAATATGTAGAGGCGTAGCAAACAGACGAATCTTGTGAGGGACTATTTTTCCAAAATTTAAAAAGTCAATTTTATATATTTTTTAAATTACTGAAGTCAGTGAAGCCCTAAAACGACA